>OZ018338.1:60357466-60695328 GCA_963969495.1 Ceratothoa steindachneri | reverse complement strand
GGAGTCTCGTCAAAGTCCTGTCAGGCGGTAAACGTCTCTTCAATGGTCTTCTTCAAAAAAACGTTTGAATCTCGCTCCTGAGAGTATAAAATCAGGATAGTTTGCAAAATCTTTTGTATTGAAAATTTAGGAATCTGCCATCCGTCAGCGAATGATTACGTCTTACGTCACGATAAAGTTATAAAAAGTATAAAGTAAGAGTAGAGTGGATAGAGGTTGTTAGGTAAAGTAGTGAAAAGGAACGTGTGTTATTTGTGGTTGCTGGGTGACCAGCCATCTCTTGAATATTTTATTTTACGTTCTTCTGCTCTTTTTTAGTTGATATGCGGTGGAGGCTCTCACGCCCCTATTATTCTTTGTTTTTTTCTTGTTTACTATTCGCCTTTTTCTGCAGATATATGTCGCATTGTTTCTTTTTTTTATTTTATGTACAACAATTTCTGTTCTATCTGAATATTGGTTCAGGTTCTTCGGGTGGTTTTCCACTTCGAAAATTTCCCCTATTTGTTGTTTTTTACTCTAGGGGAATGTTTATTGCTCATTCTTCCTTCTCATAGATTATCCCCTCCAATTTGTCACAAACCTTTCTTGCTCTTCTATGTAGAATTAGATTGATTGAATCCATATCTATTTCTTATTGTAAATCTCTCTGCCTTCGATGTTTACTTCTTCTAGTATTTGTAATGAGTTATACTCTGCTATTCTAAATTATCTTCAGCTTAATAATATTCGATTTGTGTAGCCCATTTCATGGCATCGTTGTTTACAGGAGAATTGATTGGTACAGAGCATTGTATAATTTAATTTTATTACTCCTGCTCAGGCCTCTAAGTTGGTATATCTTGATCAAGTTTGCCATTGCCAAACCTACTCTCTCGGTCACACGCTTGTTGCAGCCATTCCTTGTTACTTTCATAGCGAGAACTTTGCCCTCTGAGTGCTACCTATATACTTCATCGTCAACTACTATCCTTGATTTTCTCCGCCTTCCTATCGGTAAATTCTAAAGTTGTCGATGTTTGTACGTATCTTCCTTTTCTTCTCATAATCGTTTATATTTTTAATCTCCGCTGTAGACATTATAGCCATCGTCGGTGAGGGTCTATATGGGCTATTATTTAGTATGGTTATATCGTCCGCGACTGTGTATATGTCGTTGATGCAAAAAATCGGATCTGGTAAGTCTCTCGTATAAATTGCATAAAGGGTTGGAATCAAGCAGCCTCCTTTTGGGACACCTTGTCTAAGTTCAAACTCCTGTACTTGATAGTGTTCTATCTTTATAAAGGCCGTCCGGTCCTTGACGTAGTCGCACAGACACTTGGTTACGATTGATGGGAGGCCTAACCTTTTTTATTTTGAATTTCAATCCTAACCTCCACCCCTTGTTGAACGCCTTTTTCACATCTCGCAGTTAAGGTCTGAATAGTTCTTGTCACATTTAGCTTTAGCTCAGAGTTTCGACGGGAAGAGCTAACGCCGACTCCGTGCCTCCAACTTTTCTAAATCCGTGTTGTCACTTTGAAATTAGTTCGTTTTCCTCCAGATGATGGACCAGTCTTCTGTTTATTAATCTTTCTCATATTTTAGCTACCACTTCCAAGAGCATTATCGGTCTGAGGTTATCTGGTTCAGTTCGTGATTTGCCCGGTTTGGGCCGAAATATAATTTTTAGACTTTTTAGGGTATCAAGGAAAAACCCTGTACTAGTTGCTGCATTTCATAAGTCTACGAATTTCTTAAGGAATTCGTCTGGTGCTTTTATCAAATTTTCTCTTGTTAGTCCCGAAATTTCAGGAGCTTTATTTTGCTTTGCTTGGATTGTCGCCCTAAATTCCTGTAGAGTTACATTTTTGACACCCTGTTCTTCCATAGACACTCTTGCAGCTGTATGATTAGGTGTTATTTCATGTATATTCGCTTTAAACTCCTGCACCACCTATCTTTCGTGCTCTCTTTCAAAATGTTCGTTTTTATTGAGTAAAATATCGAAGACCTTGCTCCAATGATCCCGGAACGCGTTCTTTATTATGTGAGGTTTCTTTTTCTCTTTTCCAATGTGGTTGATGGCGAATTTAATTTTTGATCTTACATAATTTTACTCTTGGTAGATTGATTTTTTGCCAAAACTTGGTTGGGTTCAATTCTGCATCAATAGATACCACAAACCGGTCCCATCTTGCTCCCATCTCTATATCTATTATCGTTATTATTTCGTCCCTTATCTATTGTAGCCTTGTCCTGCTCCCCTTTTTGGGCCATACTATTCCACTTGTATTCCCTCTCCCGTGCTGCAATTTGGTCTGTGCGCCAAGGGTGCGGAATAGGCCAATACGATGTTCTTGGCACGCAGTTTTTATCCGCTTCGACGAGCTCTTTAAGAAGGTTATAGTTGGCTGCGTCGATCTCCTCGAGTGTCGCCTCACGTAAATCTGGCTGCTAGTAATTAGTAAGTTCTTGAGCTTAACCACGCCAGTTTGCGTCTTTGTAGTTCTTTTTCAACGGACATCTCAACTGTTTCGGATCCATCGAGATAGTCATTATTACCATCTCCTGTTCACTAGTTTTGTGCGACCCTTTTTCTATCTGGTAGGTAAATTTGAATGCAGGTGACACTGAAAATATATCGGATTTAGTTGCCCTTCTTCGTCGGAAAAAGGTTGTGAAATCCGGACCCACTCTTTCCACAACACACCTTGCGATTAGAGTTGATAGTGTATCCGGAGGACCTGGAGCGAACATTTAGATCGCCCATAAATATTTTTTTATTCGTCTGACCAAAGATCTGAAATTATGAAATGGCAGGAAATCACTCCTTGGTAGTTAATATATTGTCATTACTGTTATAGGGGCTGTGTTCGTGTCAACTTTAACCGCTAAGTAGGCCTCTTCTAGATGTTGTGGTCTAGTAAACTTTATGCTCTTTTTGATAGCCAAGGCTACCCCATCAAAGTTGATATCTCTCGTTGTCTTCGGTTTAATATTATAGTCGAATGTTTTTATTGGATTGATCTAAGGGGCCTTATTTTTTTCGTTTAATATTATTTTGGGGTCTTCTTTCAGATAAGCATTGCATAGGGAGTGTTTTTTATGACACATCATGCAAAGTTATGGTTAATTATCTTTAACTTTCTTCTCTGGTCCATATTTGAAGCAGTTAAGTAGCATTGTGTGCCTTCATTTGCGTTTTGTTTATTTCTCTCTCACAAGGCGATTTTATTCTCCCTCATTTCTTTTTCTTAACTCATTTTTTTTCACCCTGAAAAAAATTGACTCGTGTATGTTTAGATTACCACTCATTATGATCTTTGTAACTTCTTAATCTGAGTATGGTTGCTGGTATTAATATTTATAGTAAACTTTCCTTATACCGTGCATGATTTTTTCTGTGTTGTTCACCGGAAATTGTTTATCTTCTGGTGCGAAGAATTTCATGTTAAATTCCTGACTATCCTCATTCCTTTCCTGGGATTGTACGCTTTCACTTTTGTCTCCTGCTTCATCGTTCTTATCAACTTCCATGGCTTGTTGTTGTTCTTTATTGACGTCACTAGCCATTAATGTTAGAATTTCTATGCTGGTATCATTTGCCTGGTGTGCTCTAGGCTAAATCCTCGGGTCCCTTTCCGCGCTTGGGTTTGCCCGTTGTCTCTGACTGCTACTTGTACTCTTTGGTGCCGCCATAACTTTTTCAAAAACTGTTGGCTAAAATTACAGGTTCGAGACTAAAGGTAACGAGGGTTGTTCTGGAACCACATCTGTTCTAATCTATTGTGGCTTAAAATTTTGTTTAGTTCGTTTGAATAGGATCCCGGGTTGACAATGTTGAGTACGTGTGCAGGAAGTATGCACGCTAGAATGTTTAGAGATTTCTCCTGCGTTCGCTACTTTCGCATATGTCTGGTTCTGCCTTCGCTTTCTTTCTGCGTTTCTTTCCTACTAGTTCCTTTTTAATTGGGCATTCCATTGCCATAGTATGATGGTTGCCATCCCCCACAATTAAAGTATTTCATATTTTGACTATTATGCTCTCTCCATGTATGTGTTTTTTAACTACACTCTGAACACCATTTTTCTTCTTTCTTTAGGTATTCCTTCGAGGTGTTTCTCTATCGCGAATCAGTTAAATCATGTTAGTACATTTAAGAGATCATTTCCTTTAATTTGCTCCTATGTTATCTTTAGATTAAGGTCAAACAGTCCGTTTTCTTTAGCCTTTCTAGCCATGGCTGTCTCCCGAAATATTATCTTAAAGACATGAGTGTATTGGTGTTGGTGTTCTTGTTCACGAATTGAATCGCTTCGTTGATTCTTGCCCAATCTTTCCTCGCTTCTATTTCTTCTTAAATTTCTACTGCGCTGTGTTCCCCTATCCACTGATCTATTTGTCTGCGTAAATTGCTTTTTTTGCCTCAATTTTCGGAGGCACCTTGGCTTGTAGGCCTATTAATCTCAATTTCTCGGTTGCTTTTTCACTAAGCAGTCCCTCTCCCCTAAGTGGCGGCAAATAGAAGCATCGTGTGCTGAAAGATTGAAAGTTGAATTGAATAACGACCATTTGAACAACTAAAGAAGGAGATTGAAGTAAAACACTCATGGTCGAAAAGTAGAGAACTCATAAAGTACAACAATCACACCCATTTGTTCAAATTTCAATTTAACTCTACAGAGATGGCGACCAAAGCAAAGACCGAGCAACTATTCGCCTTCAATATAAGAAACCCATTCGAAAATATAAAGCAAGATAAATTTCATAACATCTAAATGTGTTTCTCCCGTTACAAACTTGAAACTCAGACCAGCCTTAATTGCCCAAACAAAGTGAAGAAGATGTGTTAGGAGTGCGGACAAGAGGGTAATCGCTTTAAGGATTGTGCCTTAACCTCCAAAATGTGTATGAACTGTAGGGAAGAACACCGAACAATGGCCAATAAATTGTCAAAAATGGAAGGAAATAATAAAAAGAAAGGAAGATGAAGCACGCACCCGTACCAGCCAGAACTACACGGTCGCAGCTTTCAAGACCACAGGGCAAACAAAAAACAACAAGGCCACACTGAGTAGTGATATGAGTGCGAAAATATTGACATGTATAATCCACGCCCACATATTGAATATGGATACACTCGGTTGTTACCCGAAGGAGCTGAATTCGATGCAAAAACTTGCCGACAGTGAGAGTACCAAAGACGCCAAACTAAATAAAAATACTAAATGTGGCAGTAGCTCAAACGCAAGCTTCCACACCAGAAAACGAAGTGCAGAAGGTAACATCTCAAGAAGGAACAGATGGGGCCCGAGGAGAGAAGAGTAGCTCAAACAACTCACAATCTGAAACTTAAGAGGAAAGCGAGCTAATTCATAATACAAGATCTCAAATATCCCCAAGAAGCAGGGGTAAAATCCTTAGCCCCATCAAGAAAAGTAAAACAGAAATGCATCGAATTGATCATTAAGGAAAACCCAACCATCCACCTCCAACTCTGAAGGCAGTCCCCAACAAGGACCCCAAACACAAAAAGAGATAATTTAAGATCTGAATATGCATGAAGTCAACATTAGAATCCTGAGCATTAACACTGATGGATGGATGACAAAAAGAGTGCAGTACGAAAACTTTTTAGAAACATTGATGCCCATATATTCCTCATTTCAGAACAAGGCGTCAACACTAATAGTGAAGTTAATTAAAATATGCAAGTATGAAATGTTGGCAGTTAACCATTCCCATGAGCGATATGACGGGGCAGCCATTACGCTCAAAAAGCGAATTAAGTTCAGGCAACTCAGATACCTCGCCATTGAGGTGCACATGAGCCTTGGAAAAATAGTCACCACCACGGGATACTAACCCCAGATGCGCGACTATTTGCCCAACCAGAGTCTCTTGGGGATATTCGGGCGGAGGTTCCCGACTATTCTAACGAGGGATCTGAACCCACGATGTGCCGAGTTGGGATATACTCGCTTGAACACCCTCTTGGACAGAAATATCATCCAGACATTGGGCCCCAATTTTCCGACTTACATAAGGGAAAGATCAGCTACCAAGCCTTACATCTGCTTGGCCAACTCGTTCGTTCCCTTCAATTATCACATGAACCCTGAAGTCATTCCTTCTAGTGACCATATAGGGATTAACCTAAACATTAAGGTTAACCCTATATTAATTCCAGTATATACTAGAACAGGGCGAATTGAGATAATTACAAGCCCTTTCTCAGAAACTATATACCAGCAAATTTGGACGAAGCAACGCTCTAAGAGATTAGCGAGAAAATCGAAACGCTGGAGGACCAGTTGATAGAAGCGGACACAGAGTCTATTCCCAAACAAGGTCTGCCGACCAAAAAGTCGCGTGCCCTCACTTATTCTGATTTATAACCTTCGACCTTCAAAACTTTCAATAATTCCCGGAGTAACCTTGGGAGGACCTTGGCAATTCTATCATTCGAAAGAGAATGTAAACACCTTAATGTTTTCAAACTTCGTTAGAATCAGCTGAATAGTTATGTTATTGCTAAAACAATATAATTCCCGGGCTAACCTAAGGAGGACTTTGGCAAAATTATATTATTTGAAAGAGAATGTAAAGCAATATAAGATTTTCAAATTTCGTTAGAATCACCCGAATAGTTATGAAATTGCCAGAAGAAAATAATTCCCAGTTTGCTTTTTAATGGAATTTAAAGATGTGGTTGGAATTTTTAAATTCATTTCATAGATTCAATCCTTTCCATCGTGAGCACCAGCTATTTGTTCTTCATTTTCTTCAGGAGAGAAAATTATTTCACTTGATGGCATTGAAACATTGGCCTACTTATAGTAAGCAACTTCCCTTCCTTCACTTTCTTGTCGCTTTTACTTATTGAGTTGTCTGTCAATTTTACTCAAGTTAATCTCGAAAGAAAACCTGATGTGGTCCAAAAGAAGTAATCATTTATCTCTGACCTTTAATGAAAGCAAGTTCCTTCATAGCGATCTTCATCTCTATAAGGGATTTAAATTAATTTGATTTTCGTTTTTGCAACCTGAGCAGCCAAATTCACAGCCTAAAAAACAATTTTACACTTGCTCTTGAAGATATCAACAGGGTGTCTAATTTTCTAATAAAAGTGCCCTAGGCATGTAGCTCTCCTCTCCCAAGGGATACGTCTTTGGCCTGCTCCCAGTTCTTTTGGATCTGTTTAAGGTTGTGACTCTTGAATTTACAACGGGGACTAGAGAAGAACTGTTCCCTCGTTCCCACTTTTCGATCAATTTAGAGTAAATATCCTTTGCAAGATTGGCTACTGAGTAGTTTCTCACATCCACATTTCAGAACGTCAACCAGAGTTTGGAATTGAAATGGCAACTCTGCTCTTTTCAATTTAGGTGTTCGAATGGGTGAATTTCGCCAGTCTTGTCCTAATTTGTAAGTCAAATCCCACTGGTTTGATGGCAGTACTGAAGGCCAAGGAATCTTCAGCACACTGATGAATATGTTTCAAACGGTGAAATAAGAATAAAGTGAAATAGATATATTATTAATATACATAATAATTGTCATTTAATTCCCCCCAAAATCAAAAATAAGTCAAAACTTTTAAGTAGCTAACCAAATAGAACTAAAATTATATTAAAATAAAAAATAACTTTATAATTCATAAGTAGGGCTTTAAATTTTGAGCACCCCTCATTTATGTAACTAGAACGTTGAAAAGATTGACACACACTAATATCACAGTATTCCATAGTATGTATAGCATAATATACCATAACAGATTAGAGCATATATTATAGAATATTATTGCATATCATAGTATATCATAGCACAGGATTGCATAATATAGCATAAAATAATATAATATAGCATAGTAAATAAAAAGCATAGTCCAGCATATCATAGCGCAGAATAGTATAGCATAGCGTAGTCTAGCCTAAAATAGCATAACATAGCCACATACTTTAGCATAGCATAGTAGAGAATAACCTAGTATAGCAGAGTGTATTATTGTCTAGCATATCATAGTCACCCTTAGTATAGTATAACCTACCCTGTTTCAGCCTAGTAAAACCTAGCATAGTATAGCATAATTTATCCTACCTTAGCTTAGTATAGCCTTGCCTATCGTATCCTAGTATAGCCTAGACTAGCTTAGTAGACCCTAGTCTAACCTCGCATATTATAATATAGCCTAGCTTAGCATAGCCTAGTATAGCCTTGCCTAGTGTAGCCTAGCCTAACCATATATGGCTTAGTATTGCATGCCAGACCCTAGCCTAGCGTCGATTAGAGTAGCCTAGCCTCGTATAGCCAAGCTAGAATAGTCTATTTATTATAGCCTAGCATACTATGGGCTAGCTTGGTATAACCTATCCTGACATAACCACACCTAAGATAATATAGCCACGCGTATCATATTATAGCCTAGAGTAGTATAACATACCAAACCCTAGACTAGAATAACCTTGCATAGCTTAACCTATTCTAGCCTTAGTTAGCTAGCCAATCGTAGCCTAACATAGTATTATCTAGCATAGCATAAAGTAGCCTAGCATAGCAGAGCATAGCCTAGTATACTTTAGCCTACACTAGCATAGCAGGGTATAGCCTTTTCTAGCCTAGTATAGCTTAGCGTAGTTTTGCCTAGCCTAGCCTAATATAACTTAGCCTAGCTTTAACTATCCAAGACAAGTATAGCTATACTATCTTATTATACTCTAGGCAAGCATAACTTAGTATTATCTAGCCTTACATACTATATGCTATCCTAGCATAGTATTTTATAGCCTAAATTTGCATAGTATATCATACCCTTGTACTTTATATCATAGCATAGCTTAGCATAGTATAGCCTAGTATAGCCAATTTTAGGCTAACCTTGCAGAGTATAGCATATTATAGCCTAATCTAGTCTAGCAGAGTATCGGCCAAATAGGTATGATGTTATATCTAAAACCTAATAATTCGCGGGCTAACTTTGGGAAGAGTTTGGCAATTATATCATTCGAAAGAGAATGTAAAATAACATAAGACTTTCAAATTTCGTTAGAATCTGCCGAATGGTTATTATGTAAATGCCAAATCAAAATAATTCCCGGGCTAACCTTGGGAGGACTTTGGCAATTATAGCATTCGAAAGAGAATTTGAAACAACATAAGATTTTCAAATCTTGTTAGAATAAACCGAATTATTATCATGTTATTACAAAAAAAAACGAAACGAGGACCGACCGACATAGTAAGAGGTAGACTCGTTCGCGACTAAAAGTGTAGCGAACGATATCAGCGTAGAATGGACCGATCATATGAAAGGGTTTACTCCGTGAACTGAGAGTTAAATCAACGAAGCATCACCATGGGAACATCCCTTGAAATAATATACCGTACAAGAGAAATATGAGAAGAATTAAAAATATTGATCTATGAACAACAAGAAAAAATTGGAACGAGGCTATCAAAGGTAAGGATAGTCCACTCCTAAGGAGAGAAGACTATAAAAAATGCCCCAGAAAGGAAGAATGGAGCTCGAAGACGCCAATGGAGAGTTAACAAGGTCGGCTGACCAATGTCACGTGCTCTCACTTATTCTGATTTATGACCTTGCGACCTTCAAAACCTTCAAATAATTCACTGACTAACCTTGGAAGGACCTTGACAATTATATTATTCGAAGGAAAATGTAATACAACATGATGGTTTCAAATTTGGTTAGAATCGGCTGAATAGTTTTGATGTTATTGCCAAATAATTCCCCTGATAACCTTAGGAGGACCTTGGTAATTGCATAAGGGTTACCAATTTCGTTAGAATCGGCCAAATAGTTACGATGCTACTACCAAAACAAAAACAAAACAAAACGGGTGAGATAGAAAGTCGCACGCGACTAAAAACAGAATAAAATAAAATCGAGAAAGTTGTCAGAGAACACTAGGCACAGCAAAGAGGAAAATGAAGACTCCGAGGTTGATTTTTAGAATCAAATAATAGACGAGCTTAATTAGATCATAGAAATGACACATCCAAACCACCAACTAATCAGGAGACAAGAAGAAGAGGATAGAGTGACGCTAGAAGAACTCGAAAGCGCACTCTACCCCTTAAGCATAAATCACCAGGACGGTCGGGGCTCACGAAACTCACTTCGTTAAAGCAGCGAGATGCGTTTGGGTAGATATGCTCAATATCTCCAAAGCCTACTTAAATGTAAGATAATTTCCCGACGCATACAAAACGGCTAAGATGATCTTGATAGCCAAGCATGGAAGACCCCCGACGAGAAAGTAGAGCTATCGCCCTATATCCTTTGGGAAAATTAGGGAAAAACTCTTCGAGATGTTAAATAGAACACTCGTCGAACACTTGGTGGAGAATTCATCTATGAAAGGACATCAATTTGACTTCAGAAAGTAGGGGAGCACCGAGATGGCAATAAATATCATTAAGGAGAAAATTGCACAATCGGAGAATAATCGGAGCTATATCGACATCGTATGTAGAGACGTATCAAAAGAGCGTAATAAAGTGTGTTTACATGGGATACAATACAAAACTCTAAGAAAGGTTTTAAACCCAAGGCTCGAGAAGATCCTTTGTGACTACCTCATGGAGAGATCAGCGTATATTAGTATGAGAAACACGGAGAGGCCCCACCCGTTTCCATTGCGGTCAGGATTGCATCAAGGCGTCTGTCTCTCTCCGACCATATACTCGATATAAACAGCTGAAATGACTGAGGGAAACAGCAGATATGAGAGTAGAGGATACACAGTATCCAAACACAGATAAGTGCAATGTAGTCGGGTTGAAGATTACTTATACCTGGTACAGGAAACACGTCTGAAATCAGATCCAGAGAGAAAAATCGGCAGTCAGAACGCTCTATACATTTAGAAAATTAAAAACAAAAAATAATGGGAATATATATATATATATAGCTCAAGTAAGATCAACAAACCTCATTTACCCTTCAGCAACTCTCTTCAGTTTCTCAGAAACGACACAAAAAGAGTTGCAAAGAATCCCGAGCAAATGCCTATACATTGTCACCGGTACACACAGAAAGGAAAGTAGGAAGCAGGAAGATCTACACAGGACGGTGAAGATCAAACCAGTCAATATCTCTCTCCGTCTTAGTGCCTTTGCCGATGCGGCGTTTGACGAGCTATGGTGCTCTTCTTTGCTTCTCTGTCCGTGGCTTGTTTCTCAACCAATTTTGAATTTAGGTCTGGCTTTTTGAGACTAAGGAATTTACTCTCTCTTTTATTTTCAGATTCGTTAGTATTTGGCCTACGGCAATCAACCAGTGCTTGAAATGTAGCTCAGGATTTCCTTTCTTCGCCAAAATCGTTTATAGCAATCGATCTTGTGTCTGGAACCCAGATTTTGTGAATAATTGTAAATATATATATTTTTTATATATTATTGTAAATAAAATAAGTAAGTTTTTATTGATTTTCATTTATTGCCTTTTGCTATTGTAGCAGATTGATGTAAGAATATTCACACAAAAAATGGTAATATTCTGCCCAATGGCTGCTAAGCTATGAAGCTCAAAATTTCTGTTAGCACATGTGCAACCATGTTACTTGAATGTCACGAAAATTTCACATTACCTTACTAGGGTTAACGAAGCAACATAAAAGACAAACACATGATAGAACAGATATTTAGGGACCATTGGTAGAGGATATTTTTACAGAAGCGAAGAGGAGAATGAAAATTTTATATCGATTGCGAGCACATTATACACACACTAAACGACATAATCGAAAACACATACCTCACTCATTGGTGGATGCAGAGAGAGAAACCTACTACGGTAACGACTCATGATCACAGTATAAGAATTCAGAACCACAATTTTGCTATTCAAGCAGAAGGCAACAGAGATCAGGACTCCCCAAAAAGCATTATGAAGAAGTGCCCGAAAAAAATCTGAAGGGAATAACAACTCTTCTAAATGTAATAATGAAATAAAGGTCGCAAAAATTATATTTATCCTCAAAGCTGGGAAAGGTGTTTGAGAAAATAACAAATCAACATCTAAGTGAGCAACTGGAGGTTATAATCTCCTAAACAATTACCAATTGTGATTTAGGAAGAGAAGCAGCAAAGAAATTGCCCTCCGAGTCATTACGGAAATAATAGCCAAATATAAGAAGGAAAAGGCCAGGGTTGATATCGTCTGTAGAGACGTTAAAAAAGCATTTGACAGAGTTTGGGGAAGGAAAATGCAATACAAAATCCTGCAATTGCAAATGAACAACAAATTAGGAAGACTAATCTGAGACTACATGCAAAACATCGAGATCGGGAACCACCAAGGAGAATAATTTAAGGTGGGGGGTTGCCTTCCGCAGGGATGGTGTCTGAGTCCTTCATTATAATAACCGTATAACTCAGTAATTTCACCGCCCTTTACGGAAGGGTCTCTCAATATACCTTTTGCAGACCACGTGACGTGAATAAGAACATAAGAAAAGAAGGAGACTGCAAAAGACCATTCATGGCCTACACTTGGTACAAATGTGAACGGCCGTGTGTAGGCAACATTAACAGCAAATGATATAAGAATATCAATGAATAGGAAAAAAAAATAGGAAATAAGTACCAACAGAAATAAGTTTAAAATTGTACCGAGCTACACTAGAAAACTCGGAGACATATTTCGAAGGAAAAATTTACAGATAAATAAATGAAACTGAATTACTAGCACTAACAATAAACAAGACAGGAAACAGGAAGCACGCAGGAGAACGAGTAGAAAAAGGAAGAAGGGGAGTGAGACTACTGTACATGCTCAAATCCCTTAACCGGAGGAAGAAGAATATTTATCAAGCTATCGTCCAGTCAGCAATGGTATATCCAGTGAATCCTATGTACACCATTTAAAATAGTAGAATTATTGACCTTCAGAGGATTCAAAATAAGGTAGTATCAGTAATCACAAACACAAGAAGAGGAGATAAAAGAAGAAAGCGTGATTTGCATAGATAAGTTAAAATGAAGCCGTTGATCAATATAATACAAAAAAAGCCAAAAAACTAATATGCAACAGAAAATAGGAGAGGATATCAGGGAATTCATAACCCAAAGAGAGGACGGGGAAATACATCGCCATTTCTCGACATATACAAAGACGATCGACCAAGAAGAGGAAGGAATTTTCTCGCGCTAAGCTGGAAATTTATGAGAAAGTAAGTAGCAAAACTTTTAATGTTTTAACAGATTCATTAAAATGTAATGAAACTAATACGACAACAATAACAACAAAGTTATGAGAAAACTTTACCGGTAGAAGAAAGAAGAAGAAGAACAACAACAACAACGGTTTGGACGCCTTAAAACGTTAACAGCCACAACAAATATGAGACAACATTAAACGCCAAAGAAGGATATTCTGAGGCTCAGCCAATTACTAACTACAACTATCGATTTCAGAACTAAAAGATACTACTAAAACGAAAGAGACTGGCATCACTTCATGCACCCTGGCATTCAATTGCAAACTTACCACTTCTTTCCACTTCTTCCTACACTTTTCTTCTATTTGTCACATCCAAACGGCTAAACGATCCATAAATGGGACAGGAGCACAATAAGATAATGAATAGGACTAGGATATAATCCACACCGTAGTAGGGAACCCACGTAACGCTGCAGGTCTACGGATCAATTAGGTCAACTTTCAAGTCCACCACCCTATTTCAACCTCTGCTATCTCTACATTTTACTCTTCCTCTCTCTTTCTGTGTCTCTTGGTCTCCTCTTCGCTCCTCCAGAAACCACGCATTGGGCATTGGAGGGGCGAAGAGGAGACCGAGGAGGGGGCTTGATCCTCGGCCCTCCACCTCTGGTCTCTCAGGATGGCCATAATGGATATCGAGGAGACTGGCCAATCTTGCTGTCTGTCCTACAACCTTTCATTTCATTTCATACTACAGTCTTAAATTGATCCACTATAAGTGAAGAAAGTGATTAAAAGGGAATATAATATTAATAATATCAAAACAAACAAAGTGACTAAAATTAAAGGATTAAATATAAAGTACATATATATTTAATTATTAAATATATAAAGTATGTTCAACTACAGAAGAACTAAATTAACAAATTTTTAAAATCTGATTTAGAATACTGTAGCTAAAAGTGATTAAAATAGTAAAATTAATAAATTCCTTGAATAATGTGACTGAATATAACTATAAGACATTAGTAAATGAAAATTCAGGAAGTTTTAATTTAAAAGTGTTTCGTAAACATGTATAAGAACTATGTAAAATTATAAAGCTAAACAATTAGAACTCTTAAATATGTAAATATGTTAGGAATTAAAGAAATAATAATGTGAATTAGTTAACCCATAAAAGAAGTTGATCTCTACTGTCCCTTGAGTTTTTATTTACCTCATACTTTTACTTGTAACTTTCTCTTCCCCGCTACATTTTCTTTTTTTCCCACTATTAACTAATTATTTTTACAGGTTTGTAGAAACTCATTTGTATATTATTTTTTAATAAATCGTAAATTGTACCAGAGTCACATGCCATACCTCATGATGGAAAAACAATCTATGGAGATTATGGCTATGATAATCTGTGCCCATATGGCAAATATTTCGAAACCGGGGTGTTTCTCGCGGGAACTCAACACCTTACCTAAAAAGAACGGAATAAATGGGAAGTCGTGGTTCCCGGAGAACACCCCCATCAAGATACATTAATAATAAAAATAATCAGAAAGGAAGGCGACGAACAGAAGCCTGAGAATGATGAGGAAAGTACAGTTGTTGGAGAGAATAAGAAACAGAATAAGAAGAAGAATAGCAAAATAAGAGGAAGGACACAAACTGAGAAGCCTCTACTTTGGAGTCAGAAAGTGAAGAATATGTAGAGGAAACAGGGCCAATAGAAGTAAAGCAGAGTAAGGATGTGGACTTAAGAGATTCAAAGATGGAAATAGTAGCAAGTGACGTAGAAATCTAGAGTAAGAGGCCGACCATAGAATTACC
Organism: Ceratothoa steindachneri; assembly: GCA_963969495.1. Lineage (NCBI taxonomy): Eukaryota > Metazoa > Arthropoda > Malacostraca > Isopoda > Cymothoidae > Ceratothoa > Ceratothoa steindachneri. The sequence goes on along the minus strand of OZ018338.1, from coordinate 60,680,332 downwards.
ATCATGTGAGGAAGTTGACTTACACATATACACCACTCTGGGGAATGAATTCCCCAAAGACCTAAATATGATGTATATTATATACGGGATAGTAGATGATAGATTTAAGTGGACTCACCAATCAGATTATCCGTTGGATGTAGTCCAACGATCTCTACTGATTGCTAGCCTACAGGTAACAGAGGATATATGCCACTTTTTAAAGACGGAGGATTTCCGTAATTTAAGGAGGGACAACGGAAGAAGTTTAGAGTCTGAATGAGAAAAGAATTATGGATACAAGAGTTAATAAACTTAATATAATTGAAGTGAACATCAATGGACTACAGGATAAGAGAAACCTTTTCTTGAATATCTTGGTCAAGGAGGATCCTGATGTAGCAGTGATATGTGTGCACGGTTTGATTATAGAGCAGTATGAGCTGAAGCTGCAGAATTATTATACCTAGACTAAAAGCCATTTTAATTAGAGGTTCGATGGTATAATAATTGTTGTTAAGAAAGGTATCTAGCATAGAGATTGGAAGAGCTAGACGAGTGCTATATGGCAATAGAGCTAGCTATAAACCCAGACAGAGAGAGTGGTACTAATGGGGGGTACCAACCCCTAAGAAGAAATTATTTGCCCCTTCATAATTTATTTGGTGTATTCGGAAGAAACAATCCAGTGATTTTTCTTAATAACCTGGATTCTCGCTCCAGGATATACTTTAGAGAACAGGATGGGCAAGAACCTAGAACTATTGATAAATAGTGGTTTAGTGGTACGAGCTGGGCCGGAGTTACCCACGTACGTCACGAAAAGAGCAGCTACAAAGCAGGGAATAGTATTAACTAGTATAAATTTCCACTGGAACATGGATATCAGACCAGGCCTTGTTTTCCCAACGGATCACAACTCAATTTCTGTGTTGCTGTCACTAAAGCCAATCCAAATGCCATTCCCGGTCAGGCAACCATATGCAAAGGCTGAGTGGGACGAATTACGGGATGTGCTGGGAGATTACCGGCTACGAGTGATTAAAGGTAAAGGAATTTAAGATATAGCCAGGGCAATAGAAAGGATAGAGAATTGGATAAAGACAGAAGAGGAGGTAAGCATACCAAAGTTAGCGATGAAAACACTTCCGGCTCCAAAGTTGTCACTTTAAATAAGAACGGCTATAATAGAACTGGAGGCATTCAACCAACTGAGGAGAGGCATAGAGCCAGCAATTGAGTTATGCGGGAAGAAATGTGAGCTCCAGAGTGAAGTAAGGATTCTGATTAGGGTCATTGAGAGAAAGAGAGGTTGTGGAAGGGATTGATTGACAGGCTAGAGAGAGAATGAAACTTGAGACTATTCTGGCAATCAGTCAAAAGATTATAGGGTACTCCAGCACAGAAGAAACTAAGGATTAAGAGAGACAATAGGTATAAAAAAGGAAGAAGAAATAGAGGAGCTATTCAGGGACCATTGGAGCCAGGTATTTAATATCTCGGGAGAAGATAATGAGTATTTGGACGCAGATCATGAAACAAGGATTATGGGGGAACTGAGCCTCTATCTGGGCAAGACTTATCCGTTCTACAGGATCCCTCGTTCCAACGCAAGGAGGTAGGCAATGGATACAATGAAAGAATAAATATGGAGGAATTAAGAACACTAGTCAATGCGTTCAAACAGTAAGCATCGGGCCCATTAGTGCTAACCAGAGCAAGTATAAGTCAGCTACCAGAGAAGGTACTAAAGGGGATGTTGGAAATTTTCAATGCATTTTGGAACATGGGTTACTTCCGGGACAGTCTGAATGTAGTCAAATGGTTTTTTGCCAAAACCGGGTAAGTCAACTATAGGGAGGTATATATAATACCAGTTTATAGGGGGATTTGATGTTACCGTTGAAGTTACCCTATGAGCTTACCGCGTTTTGAGTGCGTAGTGGGTAATTGGAGAGTCCTCCTGCGTCATCATCCTGCGCTGCCGCCAAAGCTCGGAGTCAAAAGATTCAATTTGGATCAAATTGACGTTCCTCAAAAGGCAGTCAGCGATTACGTTGTCCTGACCACGGACGCAGCTGATATCGCTAATGTATTCCAAAATTGCTATCCAATGGCGTTGCTGCCTGTCTATTTGGGCACTTAATGGCGACGAAAATGCAGATACGAATGACTTGTGGTCCGTGCACAAAGCAACATGGGGACCTTCAATCATGGACCTAAAATGGATAACAGCAAGATACTCAGGAGCTCTCTGTCGTAGGTCGATTAGGCTTTGCTGTGTCCGGCTTAGCATGCTCGAAATGAATGCCAACAGTCGGGGCGATCCATTTACCATTTGTTGCAGGGCAGCATCTGCCGGGTATTGGGAGCAATACGTCACCAGATGGCATGGCGAGCCATTGGGCAGCGGGTGACAGAGTTTGACGGAGTTGATTAAGGCCGATTTAGTATTCAGAAATTCTCTTCGCGTTACATCGTTCCATTCGAGCTCATGAGCCTTAGATGTAGGCGTGCAAGCTCGGTCAACGGGGCTGCAATTGCAGCAAAATTAGGAATCAGCCTTCGGTAGTATCCCAACATGGCCATATATCGTTTTAGTTCCTTGTAGTTCTCTGGTAAGGGTATGTCTCTAATTACCTTCATTTTCTTGGCTAGTGGGAAATTCCTTCATTCCAGCTCGCATTTCTTAAAAGATATCTTCAAGCCGTTTTCGACCAAGATTTTGAAGATTTCATCCAAATGACTAAAGTGGTCGTCCAAATTGTCTGAAAATATTATGATGTCGTCTCTATATGCATAAACGAAGCCTAATCCTCAAAAGACGTTATCCCTGTGTCGTTGGAATGTGCAAATTGCACTCCGTTGGACAAAAGGAAACTTTACGTACTCCTACAATCCAAACGGCGTTATCATTGCAGTCTTCTCTATGTCTGCCGGGTTCATATGGATTTGATGGTATGCATGAACTAGATCCACCTTAAAAATTACTTTTGGCATGCAGGTGGTTTGCCATACTTTGAATTCGTGGAAATTGATATCTGTCGGGATTTGTGATCGCGTTGCGCGCTCGGAAATCACCAACCACTCTCTAATCACCGGGCGACTCGTTTGGTACCATGTGAATCGGCGACGCCCATGGTAATTTTGACGGGGGCACGACTCCTTGCCACAATATTGTTTCGAAAGTTGCTTTGGCAACCTGCAGCTTCTCCATTTGAAGACGCTCCGTCTGCGTGAATGCCGGTTGAGCACTACCTGTCTCAATACTGGGCGTCACTGAGTTCGGCGAAGATGGGGAGGGATTAGCGGGTGCGGAAATGTACAAAGCTTCATATTTTTTCAATATGGCTTTGCAATAGGGCGGTAGATGCTATAAATCATTGATAATTAAAGCTACTGCAGTCTCCCATGCTAGTTCCACTTCTGATACGAGTTCATTCTGTTCGTTGATAAGTATGCCACGCGCACAGTGCACTAAATGATTAAAATGCTTTAGAAAGTCAATTCCTAATAAGGGTGAAGTGGGTTCCGCGACAAGAAATCACCACCTGAATGATCTGCGAAAACTAGGGAGAACTATATACGTGTGTATCTCGTCGTGCACTTTAATTTTACCGCCATTAGCTGTCGTAATATTGACACTGGACTCGCGCAATTCACCCGAATTAACCAATTTATCTGGAATTATCTACACATTCGCCGCCGTATCAATTAGTGTCATAGGTCAGGTTAGATTTTCTGAACTGCGCTTGCTTTCTTTGACTCGGAATGAAACGCGGCAAGCCCGCAGGGCACTCTGCGATTAGCCTTGTGCTAAATGATGCACTTTAAACGTGGGTTACACTAAATCAAGTAAGAGTGACTATTTTCCTTTACCGAATTAAATCAACTAACTACAAGCTTCTGGATATCAAACTGGATGAAACAAAATAATCTTTACTACTGTACAAAAAAATATAATAATCAATACAACATAGAAATGCCAAAAATAACGAAATGGGCAAGAGGTTTGCATACGACAGTTCGAAGAGGAATTCAATGGATTCTTGCTTAAGCTATCGGCCATACAGTTATCGGACCCTTTAATACACATGATCTTAAATTAAAATTCTTATAAAAAAAAATGTTCACGAGGGCCTCTTGGCAATCACAACGTAGATCTTTTCGCGACGTAGCAATTTCCGCCCTTCATATGCGATGGGAAAGCTCTCGTCATTTATCCCGTACTGGACTAGAACAAGGCTTATTCCCTCGAGCTAAATCTGTTCGAATGACCAACAGTTCATCGGGATTAAAACTCTTAACCGACCTGGGGTTCCATACAACTCGCTCGGGGCCTTTTATTAAAGTTTACACCAGGGAGAGGAGAGTAAGGTGAAATTCTGAATAAAGCGTCTGTAGAAGGACACGGAACCCATAACGGATCTTAATTGCTTCTTCATTGCGGGCAGAGGCATTTCAACAATGGCTCGAATATATCCTCCTGGGTACCTAGCTCTTTATTTCCAATACGGAATCTAAAATAGAATGATATATTTGGTAATCCATCTAATATCCTTTTCATCATCCGATTATAATTACTGCATGCAGTGACAAGACCATAAGGGAGTCGTCAAAATTGCATTCTCCTTTTCAATTAGGAAAGCCGTGTATTTTGTGACCTCTTCTCGTAACGGACTTTGATAATAAGCCTTGCACAAATCCAGGTCTGTTATGAATTTGGCTTTCTCAAATTGGCTTTCTTAAAATCAATCCACATCCGGTATGATCATCTGGTTTCTAAACCATAACAACCGTAGAGCAATAATCTAATAAGGACGGTTCTGTTATTTTCGAATTTAACAGCTTGTCAACGTCAGCATTAAATGCTTCTCTCAGATGTATAGGCAGCGGATACGGCTTAGATCGGACGGTTTCTTGGTTGATCAATTGGATGTTTTGTTCAAATTGGGATGCACGACCAGGAATTTCCGAGGTGACATCACCGAATTGGTTCAGGAGCGCTCGTAGATGGGTTTTCTGAAGGGGCCACAGCTGGTCGCTCACTTTTGTTTGGCCGACGAGGATGCAGTTGCGTCTGACAAGACGTGTAGGAGGTATTCGCTCTCTTGCTCTATGCAGGCAGCTTGTACTACACTTAGGGGGTCCATGGGATAATTCACCTCCATAGGCGATTCCTCATCTATAGCCACAATCTGGTTAGCCCATGCGCCTCGGTGATACTTATTGAGAAGATTAACGTGGAAAAGCTTCCTTCCTGTTGAAGTTTCAATTAAATAATCGACGGGGCCGCGTTTTCTCCATAACTTGATAGGGGCCCTTCCATTGCCTCAGTAATTTGTTGTTTTCACTTGGGAGCAACAACAAAACTTCCTCACCTGGCTTAAATTTCTATCTTAAGATATGTAATCGAAGTAACATCCGCATTTTGATACGCTATTTCGGCGCATTTCTCTAACCTCTGTCGTAATTCGAGTAAATACGAGTACAAAGATTGGATTTCCTAATTAAGTTTTTGATTTGTAAATAACTCCTTCAAAATGCTCAAATGGACTCGTACATTCCTTCCGTATAGTAATTCAAACGAAGCGAAACCCAATGTGCGATGGGTAATTTCTCTATACGCAAAGATCGTTACCGTAAGATATATGTACCATTCCCTTGGCTGCTCGGCAGATAATTTCTTCAGAATGTCTTTGAGACTGCCATTTACCCTTTAGCACATTTCACTTCCGGCTGTTTAGACCGGAGTCGAAAACAAGGGTTTTATCCTGAGCAACTTGTCCACATATTTCATCAATTGGGTAGTAAATTGGCGGCCACGATTCGACAATATCTCATTCGGTAGCCCAACACGGGAGAAAATCGTGATGAGTGCTTCGGTACACGAGATGCTGTCAATCTTCTTAATTGGCATAGATCGTAGAATCTGGTTGCACAATTGAACAGAGTTAAAACATAACTAAAACCCTCACTAGAGGCGCTAAATCGTCCCGATCAAATCAGTCGCCACTCAGGAGAAGGGTTCGGAGATTATTGGGCCCTTCTGTAAGGGTGCATGCTTAACTCGCCCTCTAATCGCAGTTTTATGTCAGATGTCGCATGAACGACAGTACCGCAGGATTTCGCCCGATGCACCTGGCCAATAGAAATATTTGTGTGCGATACTCGTGTTTGTCTAGCTGATCTCTTTTGATATCTTTGTATATTCGTGGGCTTCCGCGCGACTGTATTTTCCGCTTGCCTCAAATCTATTTGTACAGTTTAACATATATATAGTTTCATTTTCTAATTCTCTTTGGTTCTTAAGTTACACACTTAGCAGTTTTTAGGATTTGATAAATCCATCGAGCTCCCATTTGTGGAGTTCCTCGCTCGGCCTATTAAATCCTGCAATTTAACGCCAGAGGCCTACCTCTTTTATAGAACGAGCCTTACACAACTACGGCAGTCAACCGATAGAGACCCAGCTCACTACTGAAATTATAGGCAAAGTCTTGGAAAAGAATTGTATGCAGCAGATTGATGAGTCAGCTGGAGACCAACCGTAAGTTAAAACAAACCGTACGAATTCAGGAGAAAGAAAGGTACGGCAATACCCCTGGCGTTGGTAGCAGACAAGTTGGCCGAGGCAAAGAGTGAGAGTAAGATGGTCGACCTAGTGGCGCGTGACGTGCAGCAGGCGTTTGACAAGGTATGAAGATAGGTTCTCAAGTAAAAGCTATTAAAGTTAGAGCTTAGGGAGAAAATTACCAGGTTGTTATGCAGTTTAATTAGTTACAGAAAGGCCTATTTCATGCTAAATCCTTTAGGTGTCATTACCCAGTTGTGAGTTGTTTGGTTTAAAATGTGATTTTTCAGTTATTTTGGTACCAATCCTATGTAGCTGGATGAAGTCCGTGGTTCGGCTTGTTGGTTACTTCGTCCCTAAAGTGAGTACCTTTTGCGTTGGGAGTGAGCCATAAATACTTTAAGGGTAAAGAAATATTCAAAGCTGGATTCAGTATTCTTTATTCAGTTGTTGGTCTCTTCATCTTGAGACACTTTCCAATTCTACTCTTATATCAATGCGCTGCACACTCCGCGACAGACATGAAATACACATGGGAATATTTTTGGCATATTTGATATGAGTTTCAAATAGCATTAACTTGTATATAATACTAACATTAATTTATTTCACAAAGTTTTACATTATTATAGAATCTTACAATTGTTATTTAATTATGCAAACTTATTGAATATTATAGAATTCCGTAGTATCTTTTAATATAAAGGGGTTCAGAATTAGAGCGTTTAATCGATTAAAGTAAAGGTTTTCGGATTTTACTTATCGTATATGGATTGTTTTGAATTAAATTATCGTATGTTTTGATATGAAATTTATGAATGGCTTCGGACGTGCTAACATTTACACAGAATTCATATTGATGAGAAAATAAGATCTTATTGTCATAAAGAAAATAATGTATGTTTATTGTTAATACATTTGAGTAGACATAATATATCAGCTCTCACATAAATTTTAGCTAAGTAGAACGTCATAATTTTTAGTGCAGAGGATATATATTTCAAGGAAAAAGACCTGAATTCTCCGTTAATTTACACTGTCGAAATTTAAATGTGGTGAGTTTAATGAGAAATGTTCATTAGTCATTAATTTCATTTGGATAGCGCAAGATAACAAAGTGAAGCATTTTTACATTTAATCGCTCGGCAAATATGTCAATTAAGTCACATAAAACGAGGCAAATGGCATTGTAATCTTCGATCGGGGATTCGATAAAAAATTCCTTCCCTATGTAATGTTTGTTAGGTTTTATCTGTTAGTTATGGAGATCATGTACTTTTATAGATAACTATATTATTAGTTAGAGGCAGTTTACAATGTGCCTTATTGGTCTCGGAGAACTGAAGAGAGCTTATATGTATAGCAAAGGAGTTGGAAGAATAGGATTTGTTGGTGGATAGCCTGGAGCTTTTGAGTTTGCTGTAAAAGGCCCAAGATTTAGAATTATCATTTTAATATTTCGAGGTAGCTGGGGAACATGCTTTAATATATATCATTAATGAGTAAAGTGAGGTAATTGTAAAAAGGAACAAATTCGAGGACGTCTAAGAAAAAACAGAGAACCCTTTATAATGTGTAATAATATTAGAGTAATTAATGTTATATATACGAAGGATTTTTATTATACCCAAGGTCAAGGTATTCTTGTGATCCCAGCACTAGATAAATATTTAGCGCTTAATTTAGATAGTTATTAAATTGGGGATGCTATAAAGAGCAAAGGTGACCAGAGATGTTAGGTATGGTGGTTTTCACTTCAGACACGATGCAGTTAGCGTGTCTGGGTTCATCAATAATGAACGTTGAGCACACACTGCCCTTCACAGTCGCACATCAGGCAAGTAAAGCAGCTCAGTGCAGGAAAAGTAGTGTATCGTTGGGCAGCGGTCACGACCGCTGGAAGTAAAAGTTGTTTTACCATGTTATTGAAATTCTCCACAGAATATCTTAGATCAAACTTCAGATAACTTAGGCCGTATTTTTAGTATTATCAAAGTACTAATGGTCTTTTTAGGCATTCTCGGTCGTCGTATAGGGTTGTGTTTTGGCGTGGAAAATACATGTTTTCTAGATGCTACGCATTGATGGAGTTAATATTGAAATTAATATAAGTTCGGCTTACAATCTACTGATATAGCCAGAAATCATGAATTTTACACATTGCCAACTTTTAATTGTAACTGAATTCATATATTGACAATATTATAAGAGAAGTATTTTTTACAGCGCTGCTTTCGATTTTAACGTCAAAACCTCGTATATCTAACGTTCGTGCAGAAGTCGTGTGGCTTTTTTGTATTTAATTTTTTAAGCTTTGATAATTCCTCGGTCAATTTTATACAGTTTTGTAGATCTTATTTTCTTATTTTGAGATCGAAACGTTGCGACAGTTGTGGGAACGAGGTGAAGCATTATTATAATGTCACCAACACTCAATAGGAATATGGTTTGGCTTTGAATGCGGACCTAATACAAGGCATTCGAATTGATAGTACTACTAGGTGTTTTAGATTAGGTTTAGTTGTACTACTTGTTCATCAGGCGAGAGCGGAGCGACCATGGGGGGGGGGTGGAACCCCCATAATGGCAACCCATAGAACGGATCGATAACGCGTTCTATTAACCAAACGCATATACGAATAATTATATCTAATCTATAAATATATAGTAAGTTCGTAAAAGGTTACTAATGGTGTTTATAGGAATTTTAGTACATCATATAATACGGGTCATTTTGGCGCGGAGAGCAGTTACTTTTAGCATAGTATCACTACAACTACAGCCGTAATCAGAGTGATAGTATCTTAAAAATAAGTACTTTCCGCGCCTATCAGAAGCCGTAAATAAAGACTAGAATGCCTAATGAGTCCATTAGTACTACTTTTACTGATAAAACCACGGCGTACTTTTTCTGAAGTTTCAACTATCTTAAAACGGCGCTACATTTTTGATAGCTAGAATGTTAGGCTATTTACAAAATCAAGTGGATCATCTTACGAACATAATTATTTTTTTAACACAATCTCATATACTGTAATTTAAAAAGACTCAGTTGATTCTATGCAGTGTTAAATTTTTATATACTTCACTTGTTTCAACATTTAATAACTGAAAAATTAACATTAGCATATTATCTCGGCCAATCACATGCAAAATTTGTCATATCTGTAATATTTGCTCTTTTTACTACAATCGCCTCTTTTTTACATTTGTGTCATAAAGGACTGAGGATCTGGTACGGGTTGTATGCTCCCATAACATTCGCTTTCAATAAATGGGGGTAAATTTCACCTCTTTAAATTATAATTTTTTTAAAAAACATTTCATCTTTAGTTTAACTATTATGAGGATATGTAAGGAAATTCCTCACAAAATTTATTAATCTAATAGTTGTTTTATATTTCATCTATTTTATTTTTCTTGTTTGGTTTTCACTGTCTTTAAAATTTACACGAATTAAATCATATTAAAATTAATACTACAAAGCGATGAGTTAAGCCTTGTTGAATTCCTAAATTACTCAAATAAATTTTTGTTGTAGGCAAATATAAAGAAAATATTTCTACCTCACTATTGCATTGTAATCCACGTAACTTTAGGTTCTCTGAATAGAGTTTTCATAATATTGATAGCTATGGCGACCATCTGGCTGCCAAAGTAATAAATTTCCACACTAAGATATGAAAAGATTAAATTAATTTTACATGAACTAAAAACAATAAATAAGATTTTTCATAACTAAGCCTGAAGCTTATTCATTATTAAATGCCTTTTTAAATTCGAGTTATAACATAAAGTTTAACTTCCGTCAATTCTATCTTTACGGGAAACTTATAAATTTCCATTGAGTCTATACCTCTTTTATGGCAATGCTGGAATGATGAGTTATTGTAAATCTCAGTATTAATTTACTCTTTCTTAGGATGAAGATACTGAAGACAACTGAGTGTTCAAGTCTCATTACTAAGAAGATTCGTTTGCTCGACATTAGAAGTTTAGTGCTGTTTTGTGATTAGTCCTCTGGTGAAATCTTTTAGGTATGGACTTAAAGGCCCATTGCATTCATATACTGATTGGGGTTATAATATAATTATCAGCCTGTCTTTAATCTCGAATTACCGTTGCGTGTCATGCTTCAGTTACACTTGGTCTTTAAATTTATCAATCAGTTCAGTATGGAAAGTTAACAAAGACAGATGGTTTCATTGCGTCCAAAGGAAAGCAAAAGTAAGATTATTCCAGGTATATTATCTCTCCTATGGAGAGAAAACTTCTCATTTTGAATTTCAACATAAAGTGTTTAGCCCAAAACTGGTCACTTGCCACTACAATCAACTCAAACCATATGGCAGTTGCATCTGTTAATATCAACGGTTTTGTGTTTAATATTCGTCAGTGGGAGAAACCATAAGTTTCCCATCATCGACAAAGTGGCCAACTGTGGTATGAGATATCATCAAGTTGCCGTCCTCCAATTTGGAACCAGGAAAAATATGAGGTGAAGCATCATTCCAACCACGAATTGCTCAATCTCTGAAAAATAAGACAGATTTCTGATTCAAACTGGCTTTTTATTATCTCAAAGGATGGAATGCAGAGGGCGCCAGGTGTAGTAACGAGGGAACGGGCTACGAGATTGATGAAAAGTTGAGAGAGTAAGGTTGTGAACAGTTTTTCTATTAGAACCAGAGTATTCTTTCATTGGTTGTAATGATGAGTGCAGGGTTATCAGCGAGAAACTTAATCAAGCACCATCAAACTCCTATAGTAATAAGTATCCTGAACAAATTCAAACATGGTAAATATTTGGTGAACTAGAAAACTAATATACTTCGATACAAAACAAGAATACACCCCTTCGTGATCCTCTAGATCGTATATCCAGAAAAAACATGCGTTCACATAAATATCCTTCGGATCCTACAATACAAAAGTGATTTCTTTATGGCAACCAAATCAGAATGTATTATTAATGCGCACGAACTAAAAGTAAACATATTATTATTACTCCAAATTGCCATAAAGACGAAAATCTGTAAATGTACTTAAGCGGGCATATATTGACGGAGAAGCAGTTCCTGAGATAAAATAGTTGCCCTAGAAGGACCACAGCTTCCTTTAATAAAGCAAGTACAAGTAAGCGTCCTTAAATAAAGCAAAGAGAAATAAGCGTCCTTAAATAAAGCAAAGAGAAATATGCTTCCTTAAATAAAGAAAAAGACCTCATTAAATGAAAATTTCGAAAGAGATTCATAGATGATGCATTAAAGGTAGACGAAAATCGGAGAAGAGGAAGTATAGGTGAGAAATAATTCTTATCACGTCATATATAAGACAAACAAAACACCCGTTTACTGCCGTAGCTGAATTATATAAGAAAATAATGAGGTTCTCCACACGATCAGAAAGGTTAGATTCTAAATCAAATTTATTCACTTAAATTGATGCCAAAGGAATTCCATGGTCTCCTGGCCACCTACCTATTTTTTCCTCCAAAATTTAATAATAAACAGATTTTTAAACCTTTCAAGATGAACTCATGTGCTAAGTTGTCTAAATCTTTCCCTCAATAATTTAATTACTGTGACTTCAGTTTTTAAGTTAAAACGATTATTTTTAAGGTTTTCATTAGGAGCAGATATACTTTGGAATGTTTTATGTTAACAAACCGAGAGGATTATTTTGATTAAAAGCCTAGCAATTTATGCCTGCACCTGCAACAGGTTTTTTTGAAATTTGCATTAGTCCTGGTTTTATTGGCACTGGTGCATAAGCTCTAGTCCGTCCTATTTCAATACTATACCCATAAAGTGCTTAATTATTATGTACTTGCTGGTTATTATTTATTTGAAGTTAGTAATAAAAAGTATGCATAGGGCCATATTTGATGTGAATGATGTATTAGTATCCAATTATCTGAATCTATGCTGTTTTAGTCTAAGGTTAAATTGGTTCTAGTATGGATTAGAAGACGTGGAGCTTAGAAATGGGAGGAGAGTTCGAAGAAAGTGCTTATTTAATCAGAAATAAAGGGTATTATAGTATAAGGGTTGTCCTTATTTTTTTAAAAATTCATTTTAACTGGTCTGACCCAGCTAAAGTGTTCCTTTTGGTTGAAAAACAACTACTGCAAAGTTTTATTGATATGTATTAATATTGAGAGGTGGCTCAATGGATCCGATGTTCCCGCAGATGAGGTGTAGAACGCAGTAATTTCACTAGATTGGTTTCTTCCCAACATTCACAAGCCTGAGTCACCATACTGGATATTCTACAGTGGGTATTAGCTGCTAATTGGCAGGAGTGTCGTGATAACAAATATCACTCAGTGATGCTCAGTAAGGTCCTCTTGCGAGTGTCAGGGAACCTTTTGCGGTGTTCAGCAATAACACTCGGAATAAACTGTAATTGTTCCTCATCCTTTGTGAGATGGCCAGAGAAATCCTCGACGAAGGCAAACGTACATTCAGTGTGATTGTTAGTGACAGCCAATGTGCTAATGAAACCTTTTGCAGCACTGGAGCTTGGCGGATGCTTCCAATGAGCTTCCGAATATCCGAGAAAATCATATAGAAGACACAAGTTCTTCAAAAGAAGTCTTGATTTCTTGGTCGTAAAGTCAGTAAAAGTCTTCTCTTGAATTCGTTTTACGTGTATAATTGCAAGCTTCAGCGGCTTTTCCTCCCCTTTTTTCTCTTTCATAGCTATAACTATCTTGTTCTTGCTGCTATTTTCCAAATCAACATCAAACAATGCCAAAGCACTAGCTCCTCAGAAAGGTACCGCAGTTAGCCTGTCATCTACTTCTCTGTAGCGTTGGATATGTCAATGTTAATCATGTGATACATCTAACATTGTTTCAGCAACTTTAGGCCATTTATCGGGGCATTCACAGCAATGCTAGCTGTTACCCACGCTTCAACGTAACTATATGATTAGAAGATGCAGAGTTCTCGTAATCATTGATGCTCGCGTGCTGTCAGCTTAACCTGCAAGTGAAACATCCAGACTTTGAAGGTGTAGATCACTTTTGCTTGATGTATGGGTCCTGGAGATGCAAAGTGGATGCCTCGAGGAGGGACAACTCAAAGAAAGCTGATAGCCAGCTCTAGGAGCTCTCTGGGCTAAGTGACTTTAACGGCCGTCTCTAAGATCTAAACAATTTCATCTTTTAAAACAGCTGCCATGTTGGCTGTGTAATCATCATTTGAGTCTTTATATGTGGTTTTGTCAATATTTTGCCATTCTGTTTTGAAGCGCTTGAATGAGAGATCATCAGAAAAAAATTCAGAAAAGGTTTCTTTAGCAATGAACTTCAAGACATGATGGCGACAACCAATGTGCAGAAGTTCACGACCAAGAAGCTGCTCCAAAAGAATGCACGTACCTTTTTACCGACCAGTATTAGAGTTGATTCTGTCTAAGCACATTCCTTGGACCTTTTTCTCTAAATTCCAGTCTTTCAGAACAAAAATATGACCTTAGCTTGTGGTTCTCATCTCCTCAATGGTAGCTTTTGGACTGCAAGAAGCTGTGATTTGCCATTATCTGTCAGTAGCACAGGCAATCTGTCCACAGTCCCAGTGTTAATGAGATCTTGGATAAGCTTCCCATCACAGTGCAAAATGAGTGGCAACTATGGGTCGAACTTACCATTGATTTTTTTGGTGGATTTACGATGCTGCTGTCGTTGTCATCTGAGCTGAATCGGTTCAGGGCCAGTGGCTAGATTTCCTGTCCTAAACTGCGGACAGTTTCACCAACTATACTCAGTATACTGGCGCCTGCGGTGTATTTGTATGTATATCGTATACCTCATCTGAGAAGAACTTTGGATTCATTGAGCCACCTCTAAATGTTAATATATCTCAATGAAATTTTGCATATGGTGTTTTTTAACTAAAAGGAACACTTTGGCTAGGTCAGACCTAAGAAAATGAAAATTATTTCAAATAAGGACCACCCTAGTATAGTATGTGTGAAAACTTGAGAGTACAAGGAAAAAAATAAGTCTGAGCCTGAAATATCAGCAAATTCGGAAAAAAAATTAAGAAGTGGTAATAAAGAGTACTAGGGCTGTTTAGGTGCGCAAGAACTGTAATGAGGAAGCTAAATCCTAAATAGTGGACTAAGCATGTGAAACTTGTATTGGTAACTTAAAGAGAAGCGTATTGAGAATTCTTAATACATAGTGCAAATGAGGATGCCGAAACATGTTTGAAAGAAGACAAGGAGATGAACGGAAAGAGAAACTAGTGACGAAACAACTTATTGAAAAAGAATATCAATAATTTGGACAAAAAATGGATAATGGTCCAGATGGGAATGGGGAGATTTTCTGGAAGGAACAACCTTTCTGAGCGGTTTAATCGTAAGTATATTTTGTTACACAAACTTTGATTCTTTTATTTTATGAAAAATAATTATTAGTTCTGCGAAATTAAAACTTGCTTACAATGTGTCTAAAAAGATTCACTTCAAGACTAGTAAAGTTAAGTGAAATAATTTCACTTTGTTTCTTTCATTTTATGAAAAAATATTATTTTTTAGGCCAAAATGAAAACTTGCTCTACAATTTGTCTTAGAAAAATCAGGAAGAGAATAACTGTGTCAACATCAAGGATAATCATAACAGGCTCCTTGGGAGCAATGTCAAAAGTAGAGTGCGAGAGAACTTTAGTGAGTTACATAATGTAGATGCGGATGTTTATGTATGTGTAATTATGTTTGGTTTTGTGGACGTAAATCGGGTACTATATCAGGGTATGAATAGATATGCATGTAACTTAATTTGAATAATGTACTGTAAATGCCAAAATGCGGTGAGATTGTATCATGGAATGGGATTTAAAGCCATGAAGTGAGTCATTGCAAGTGAATCAATTCCCCCCAAAACGAAAGGTTGCAGTTAATTTGAATGTAATTTAAAGATTATCAAATTAAAGACTAGACTTAAAGAAGGATAGATCTGAATATTGTCTATACATTGGATGCGAAAATTGTGATTGTAAGAATATTATTGATAACTTAATCAATAAAAGGGAATATATGAGAATGGAGAGCAAGGCTTGTGTGAATCAAGTATTGGCAGTGACACCTAACAGCGAAAAAAAGGAATACGGGTTAGAAATTGGATGGCGCGAAGAGTAATTTATTTTGTGAAGAAGACGTTGCGTTAAGGGGAAAAGATAGTCGGAGAGAGTAATTTGGCAAATGGAGAGGGAAGAGAAGATAAATATGTGTGAAGAGACAAAATTATCTTTTATCTCTGTGTATAGGAAACAGAGATGACTGCGGAAGAAAATGATAGAATGTTGGATGTGTTGGATGCAGTTTGGTAAAATTAATTACTTTATTTTTGTGTTTATGATGATGACGAGATTTGTGTGAGTGTGGCTGAGAAGAAATTAGAAATGCGGAGAGAAGAGATCTAGAGGTTTATGAAGAAAAGCATAAGCTAATTGTATGTTTTAGTGAGAATGGGGTGGGGTGAGATATCCGAATCGGTGCTATCACCATTGAATAAGAAGTATGTATTTAGATGGTAATGGTATAGAGGAAGCAGATTGCAATCACAGGGAGGTAAATGAGAAGAAAGCAATTAGAGGGACTTTTGAACGTAAGAAATTGCTTAAAGTTTGAATGTGGAAACTTTCAAGGAAGGTATTGCAGATCATAATGTGCTCAACCGTAGTGTATTAAAAGAGAAGGACAAATCTCGATTGAAATTATTTTGATAGGTGCTACAGTACATGAGACCCCATCACAATGAAGGGCCACCAGTTTGAAGAAATGATGGGTTGTCTTTTGCTTAATTGGGCATAAAGGAAGTAAAAAGAATGAGTAGGTTTAATGGCGTTAAGCGCGCCGAACCTAGTTATGGTAAACGGTTAAATATAGAATTTTTAGTATTAATGTCGGTTATAAATTAACTATTTGGTAGATAAAAGTAAAACAGTTATAGAGGTGAATTCTAACCTCAATACTTGAAAAACTACTTTCAAGACAAGGGGGCTGCAAACATCCAGAGCACAAATAACTTCTCCCTTTGTTCCGCTCTATTTCCGCTCTACCAAGCACAAAGTGGCCCACTATTTTCCCTACATCATGGCTATTTTCCTCCATTCTTCTTCGAAGCACTTTCGCCTGAACTGAATAGACTTTTTCAGCTTTAATTCTTTTTGACCCCAAAATCCATCTGACGAATATAATTTAAATCCCTCTGACGAATTTGGTCCAGGCGATAACACAGCCCCCATTCTGTCGACGAAGGTATCTAGCAAAATACTGACCCATCATCCTCAACTCTTGGATAACACCATATTTCATATGCCTGGTTTGGCGACGTTATATAGAGGGTATGTACTTCGACACTAGGGCACACGCTACATGTTTTAATAATCAAATTAAATTCCATTTATGCAGCGTTATCAATGGAAAGGTTAAATATGGTCAATATTAACAGTCCATTTTAAGAGTGTTCCATTGATCCGTTAGACACACTCCTCTGCTGCATTGGATGTTGAGTGTCCTACTGGAAAACATGATTTTAGTGTGTAAGTGTCTAACCATTGCTCTGGTACACCGGGAGTTTAAATGCTACTCACAATGGAACAAAAGATACAGCTTTTCTGAGGGGTTCGATCATAAGTATACTTTGTTACGCAAACTTTGATTCTTTCATTTTCTGAAAAATAATTATTAGTTCTGCGAAATTAAAACTTGCTCTAAGATGAACAGTAAAGTCTACCCAAGTAATTTCAATCGCTGGACTATTATACAGTTTTTTTTTAGCTTACTTCGAACAATTATACGTAAATATTAAATTTTAATGGTTATATGTATTTTATTATTTCTTCCTATAGGTACCAGGTAGTAGTCTCTATGAGTTGCGCATCCCTATGGTCTCTAGCATTTATTAAGTAATATGATTATTTGCTTTCTAAAAGTTATTACCTGCCATAAATTGATCACTTTCGATGAAATTAATTAAGAAAAAACTAGTAAAGATGAATCCAAGAATTTGTTATTTGGGCAGTTATATAACAAGGTCTGCTCACTAAAGGTCGCGTGCTATCACTTATTCTAATTTATGTCATTACAAGCTTCAAAAGTTTCAATAAATCACAAAATAACATTAGGAAGAACTTGACAATTATATCATTCGAACGAAAATGTAAAACAACATTAGGGTTTCAAATTTCGTTAGAATTGGTGGAAGTTTGTAAGTTATTGCCAAATAATTTTCCCAGGCTTATCTTGGGAGGAGTTTGGGCATTTTTATCATTTAAAAGAGAATGTAAAACAAAATGAGGACTTCCAATTTCGTTAGAATCGGCCGGATAGTTCTGATGATATTGACAAAACAAAATAAAAAAGCAAAATGGGGACCAACCTACATAATGAGTCATAGAATCGCCCGCGGCTAATTTAGCACGCGACAAAAAATGCCTATATAGCTTTCCTATTCAACAAATCATGTATCTATATATTTTACACCGCGAGGAAGGAATAATTAAATGGCACTCATTACTTTGTTAGTTTAATCCTGTGTCAGAGAGAGAAGGTTACCTCTCCCCCTAGTTCCCAACGTCTACCCATGGCGCGGTCTATTTCGCGCGGTCGGATCACCCCGGCGCTTTTATCAAGAATGGTCGGGTCAATGGAACTCAAAGAGCCGCCTTAAGAATGTCGCACGGCCGTGTGATCCGTGTTAGGTTGCCATTCTCCTCCGTCGCAGTGCCTGATCAGGGCTAGACCTAGGGTATCGAGAACTTTCGCGCCGAGAATATACCCTCCCCTTCTGGCGCGCCCAGTCTAATGAGATCCCCGTCCCCCTTTTAGAGCCTCTAGCGACCTGTTTCCACCGAGGCAGTATAAATACTTCGGGAAAAGCTATGAGAAATTAATACCATACAGCCCCGTCTTGGTTATCAGCCACGTGCAGTCTCGTACGCCCTGCTCTGCCTCCTAACGGCTTTCAGCTACCCGGCCTCGCTTGTACCTAAGGCCAGAGTTCCCGCCCGACAGACGATAGACACGGACAGGAATCTACCACTCGGGTATCGACTTCGTTCTCGTCTGGAATACTCCCTCGTTCATTTCTCAGCGAGGTTGAAGAAGAAGGAATTCTTCAAGGTGAGTTTTGCAGCGCACTGCTTCCTCGTCGTTATTTGCAGTCTCCCCATTTTCCTTGAAGCTACCACCGTACATCCTCTCTTGGACTCCCGTCCCTGTCAATACATTTGTATCCCCCCTCCCCGTTTCGTACACCGGGTTTCATTTTATTTATTGTCATTTATTTACTTTTGCTAATAGTATTTTCTTTGTATATAGTAAAGCTATTTTTCTACAATCAGTTTCTCTAAACACAGAATCTCTAAGAATTGATTATTTAAGCCAACCGCAGTCTTAATTAACCCCGCATACTGGGATCTGTATCCCTCTAACCCCCCCCCCACACACACACACACATTTCTGGTGTGCTTCCTTCCAGCGTCATCGCAGATATTTTTGCTACCCCGATATATTTTGTCATCGGAGTTTAAAAATCCAAAGTTTTACATACTCTTCACTGATCACATTTGAAACGCGGGAAAGAATATTAGTTATGAAAGAAATATTTCAAAAGAAACATAATAAAGCCTTTCTATTATCAACACTAGATAATAATTTTCTCTCCTAAAACCATTTGACAGAGAATGAATGAATTTTTCTTAGCTCTTCCTATATAATCATAAAAAGTCTTGTTTGTGGGGTAAAGCTATAATGACCAAAAATTCATTTGTTTGTCGCTAAAATTTCTTATTAAAGTGGACAGCAAAGAAGGTACATAACAACAAATCACTAACTGAGCAAATACCACTTGTCTACAAAAAGCAATGCTGATATTTCTTCCAGCCTTCCATTTACGCACTTTTATACTTCCATAAACAGTCCATATACTAAAATACAGAATATATGAGCAAAATTATCATCTCGCTAGGGTCTGAGCACTAAGTCTGTTTTATGAAGGGTCATTTTCTTTTGCAATCTTCTTCCTAAATATCCATAAGAAATCTCATTACAGCAATTCCCGAAGGAGAAATGTTGACCTTTTCCCGTTGGCTCACGCTTTATGATCAAACCTGGTAATAAAATTGTGTAAATTCTACTTTTCTAATTATCTTTTTATTAATTCTTCGTCTGATTATTTCGAAATTAAGCTATTTGTAGATAGATTCATTATTTGTATAGTTGAGATTCCCATTTATGGTGCATTACTTTTTTTACATTAGATATTTGATGCTCTATTATGATTAAGAGAATTCGTGCATCAAAAAATGACCAAAGCCTTTTTTCCCATTTTATTGACCCTCACTCTTGGGAAAACTCTCGTGTACACCTTCGATCATACTTTCTTAATGCACTTGTATTATCGTTTTTGTAAGGAATTTTTGCTCTTCATCAGCGTATTTATTCACCCACTTGAAATGACTTAGGATCACACATTAGAGAAAATAAAGAGCCAATTGCACGGCTGATATAAAAACAATAACACTAATGCGTTAGGATCTCTATTTTGTCGAAGATACGGGCGTTTTATAATTCAATCCTATTAGCTTTATAATTTAAAGGACAGCATAGGTTTTTTCTATGGTTAAAATTACTAGTTAGTAACATTTGATAGTAAAATACATAAACTACCAATGTTTATTGGGTTAGTTAAGTTATTTTCAGTCGTGACTCTATATCTCACTATGTTGGTCGGACGGTCCCCGTTTCGTTTTTGTTTTGGAAATAACTGTAACTATTTGGGCGATTCTGTCGAAATTTGAACCTTTTATGTTGTTTTACATTGTCTTTTGATTGATATAATTGCCAATGTCCTCCCAAGTTATCGTTGGAATTATATACTGTTTTGGTAATAACATCATAACTATTCAGCCGATTCTAACAAAATTTGAAACCCTTATGTTTTTTAACATTCTCTTTCGAATAATATAATTGCAAATGTCAGCTGAAGATTAGAACGAGAATTATTTGGTTTTGGCAATATCATCATAAATATTCGACCGATTTAAACGTAGTTTGAAACCTGGATGTTGTTTTACATTGTCTTTCGAATGATATACTTGCCAAGGTTAGGCCGCAAATTATTGAAAGTTTAGTAGGTCTTAATGTCATAAATCAGAATAAGTGAGAGCAAGCGACCTGTGGTCAGAAACCTTGTTTTATAGTTTAGAGATCAGTAAGGGCAGCCGTGACATTAAATATATATATATATATATATATATATATATATATATATATATATATATATATATATATATATATATATATATATACAACATATAAATGAACTAGAGAATTTCAATGCCCAGCTTAAATAGTGACAAGAATTAAATTGTTTGCTCTCTTTCAGCGTTACTAAGGGAATCGTATATACCACAGATATATACATAAGTATGAAATCATGAATAACTTAGCCCCTTCCAAGACAGTCATACTTCCAACAAATCCATAATATCCTTATAGCAACCTTTGTGTCTGTGTAGCCAGCAAGCCGCTCAACATTTTTACCTCACCTCCCCTCAAACTTTTATTTATACAGAATTTAATCCAATATCACGCAACCCAAGGTGCTTTTTGCCTTTCTAAATCTGAAATCTAGATTAATATCCAATTGGGAATTGAATTGGATAAAGATAAAATGTCTTCTTCGATGAGAGAAATCCAAGTATTTCCGTAAATCTCCTTAAAGACCGATGCTCTGGAGAATAAATGTGTGTTTACTTCATCTAACCCAAAGGGCCAGAACATCGAAAATAAAAATAAAAAGACAAATATCTCCTTCAATTTTCGTTTATTCGCAGCTTGCCCAAGGACCTTAATATATTGTTGCATCTCCTATCTCGGTCTTAAGAGAAAATTATCGGAAAATATTTCATTATTAATTGAAAATTTTACTGAAATAAAAATAAAATAGATTCAGATATGGAAATGCTACATTCCAGGAGAAATATTTGTTATCACATCAATAAGTTGAATATTTTCCTTTTGGGTGAATATAGCCAATGCTAGATTAAGAGGCAAGACAATTATTGGTAACGATTTCAGTAAAAAATAGGAATTATGCCCATTTGCATCTCTGAAGATTAGATTGGGATGGCTTAGTTGTGGTTTCTCAAGGTTATGATTGAAACCCACCTGTCTACTATAATAAGTAACTACGAGTATCATTCTCAGGATGGGTGGTTTGTATGTATTCCACTTATTTTTATAGTTTTCACTGAGAGGTACCCGTGAATGTGAATTGGTAGAAACAAGGTCTGCTGACCAAAAGGTTGCGTGCCCTCACTTACTCTGATTTATGTCCTTACGACATTGAATACTTTCAATAATTCCCGGAGTAAGCTTGGGAGGACCTTGGCAATTAAATCATTTGAAGAGAATTAAAACACCTTAAGGGTTTCGAATTTCGTTACAATCAGACGAATAATTCTGATTTTATTGCCCTCTAAATCTAATTCCCTGGCTAACCTTGGGAGGATTTTATTAATTATATTATTTGAAAAGAAATGTAAAACAATATAAGGGTGCAAATTTCGTTAGAATAAGATGAATAATTATGGTTATTGCAAAAAAACTAATTCCCTGGCTAACCTTAGGAGGACCTTATAAATTAGATCATTCGAAAGAGAATGTAAAACAACGTAAAGAGTTAAAATTTTGTTAGAATCGGCATAATAGTTATGATGTTAAGGCCAAAACAAAATAATTCCCTAGGTAACCTTGGGAGGACTTTGGCAATTTTGGGGTTAAGGAATAAGTTCTTGCAGTTTTATCAAATTTATTCATGACCATTAACAATTTTAGAAAAACTTCATTTTTAATTGATAACAATATGCAATTTAATCAATAATGTATTCTCCGTTGTTATTTACTACTTCTTCCCAACGTTCAACTAGTTTTTCGATGCCTCTGCAATAAAAATCTCTGCATTTTGACTCGAAGAATTCGTCTAACCAGGTTCTTAATTCTATATCAGTATTGAACAAACGCCGCGCAAATTGTTGGAGAGCGATCGGAACAGATGGAAATCCGATGGAGCCAAGTCTGTCGAATATGGAGGATGCGGCAAGATTTCCCAATTAAGCTTTTGGATGGCGTCTTTTGTTATATTGGCAATGTAAGGACGAGCATTGTCCTGTTGCAGAAGGAATCCATAACGTCGATGATGTCGCTTTTCACGAATAGATTTGGCGAGTCGATACATTTGTTGAACGTAGAGTTTTGCATTGACAAGCTCGTTGGTCGCAAAAAGCTTATAAACAATTATGCCTTCACAATCCCACCACGCACATAGCATCGTCTTTCGTGAATGAAGTCCTTGCTTTAATCGCGGAAGTGTGTTTTTTTTATTGGGGCTAAGCCATTGTTTTCGATGGTTCATTTTGACATGAACACACCACTTTTCGTCACCAGTGATGATCCTGTGACGAGTAGCCTTGTGACAAGCAAGCAAACCTGCAGCAATCGTGGAGCGTTGAATTTTTGTTGCTTTCGATCAAAGCGTGCGGAACCCCTGCACTGAGTTTTATAACTTTTCCCTTCGAATGAAGGTGATTCACTACAGTTTTCTGATCCCACGCCAATTGTACAGCCAATTCTCTAGTCGATTGACGAGGATTTTACTGAAGAAGGTCGTTCAATCGATCTTCATCCAACTTGATGGGGCGACCAGAATGTTCTTCGTTATTAAGATTGAAATTACCATTTTTGAAATGTGGAAACCACTATTGAGCTGTTTTTTTTATTAATCATTTTCTCCGTACACAACACAAATACGCGACGAGCTTTGGCTGCCTTTGCATTGTTCCCGTCTCGATTGAAAATGAATAACAAAAGTGTCGAAAATGCGCCTTTCTTTCAACTTGACATTCCATTTTGAGGGTACAGAACAAAAATTAAATTAAAACAACTTTTAAATAAACCGCAATGACTTATTTCTCAACTTCAAGACGTAGCCTAAACAAAAGCCTAATAGTCTACGCTGTTAAGAGACGTAGCCTAACCTTTGTGAATTTTGCTCTCATTATTTATTATTGTTTCTTAATATGTGCACAAATCACGTCAACAAAACATAAATCAACACAACATTAAAAAAAACGCAAGAACTTATTCCTCAACCTAATATATCAGTGAAATATAATGTAAAACAACCTAAGGGTTTCAAATTTCGTAAGAATGGTCCGAATAGTTATGACGTTATTGCCATAGTAAAATAATTCCCTGGCTAACCTCGGGAGGATTTTAGCAATTATATCATTCGAAAGAGAATGTAAAACAACATAATGGTTTCAAATTTCGTAAAGCTTACCATAGTATAGCTTATCATAGTATAATATAGCCTAACCTAGAATAGCATAGTATAGAATAAGCTAACCTAGTATAGTTTTGAATAGTTTAACATAAAATTGCCTAGCCTCTCCTCGTATAGCCTAAGCTAGCCTAGCCTTGCAAAGCCTAGCAGAATATAGCTTATCTACCATAGCCTACCTTACCTTAATCTAGCTTAGTTAGCATAGCATATGCATAGTATAACCAAGCCTAACATAGTATTAACTAGTCTAGCATAGTATAGCCTACCTTAGCATACTATATCCTATCATATTCTAGTATGGTATATCTTGGTATATCACTCCCAACGATAGTCTAGCCTAGTCTACCCAAAACTATGCTAGATTAGCATAGTGCACTATAATCTCTTCTATTTAGCGTAGTATAGTCCAGCAAAGCCTTGCATACCATAGCATCCCCTTGCATAGCCCAACATAGTATATTATATCATAAAATGGCCTAGAATACCATAGTATACCCTAATATAGCCTACTATACCCTAATGTAGACTAGTATTGACTTGCATATATAGCCTACCATAGTATATATTAGAATAACCTATCTTAGTATAGTATACCTGAGCTTATCACAGTGTATCCTAGTCTAGCCTAGCCTGCCTAGCCGAGTATAACTTAGGGCGAAGTCTAGCCAAGTGTATAATAGCTTAGAATCTCATAGCCTAACCTAGCATACCATAGCGCCGCTTAGCCTAGTTTAGCCTTTCATGCCTTGCCTACTTAGTATAGCTTAGCCTAGCCTAGCATAACATAACTTACCCTAACATTAACTATCCAAGACATGTATAGCCTCTACTATACTATCATACCCTAGTCAAGCAGAGCTTATTATTGTCTAGCCTAACATACTATATGTTATCCTAGCATAGCATATTATAGACTAAATTAGCATATAATATCTTACCCTTGTACATTATATCTTAGCATAGCTTAGTATAGGCTTGCCTAGCAGAATATAGCATATTATAGCCTAGTCTATTCTAGCAGAGTATCGGCCGAAAAGTTATGACGCTATTGCCAAAACACAGAAAATGAAAATATAAAAATACTCTAATATAAGAATTTAATAATAAAATAAATATATACTAAGAAAACCACCTAATCCTAAATACGCATACAAAATAAGCTAAACGGGATTTAAATTATGTAAAGGAGCCGCCTGCCTTAGTGACAAGTGCGAGCCAACAACAATTCTAAAAATAAAAAAAAAGAGTATGGAGCCCTTCCTTCACCTCAAGAGGTATCCCCCAACATGATGAACTGACGGTAGTAACTTCGCTATTTACGGCAATGAACGGGTGTTTCAAACGAAGTTCTCACAAACAAGGATGTGTCCTATATTCTGAGTGAATAAAGAATATCTGCAGAAAAATGTATTATGGCACTGCGTCTCTCAAATATTTAAAATTCATTACTGAAGAAAGGGATTGTTTTAATACCATTGAAGCATCAAAAAATAGGTTCAGTGGAAGAGCACGCAACTATACGTTCCCGAGCACTCTACTGTTTTCTTTTGCATCGATCCCTAAGGGCTAAAATGATTCCTACCATCTACTCAAGGTTGAGAAGTGCAAAATGCTGCTTCGCCTACTTATTCTCTATAGCGTGACTGCCCTGATCAAAGGTATGCTGTTTTCGAGCAGCCTGTAGATATTTTAGTAACACCAAAGGAATACAAACTAGGCATCTACCATTATCTCAGGAGCTATGCTGTTAAGAATATTTTGCACCAGTGAATGTGAAGATACAATTACCTCTAAGGTACTTAAGGCGCAATATGAGTTGTTCTAGATAAAGAAACGGTCCCTGAACAGGTGACCTCACTTATTTATAATTACCCAGCAAATTTTGCAACCAGCTCGACTTTTTAGGAAATGTAGCCCTCAGAATAGCAGCACCGGTTTCACAAAAGCAGAGACGGGAGAAAAAGATACTTAGAGCTATTGTGTACACGCAGAAGGTTCGGTTTGGCAAAAAGATGTCTTCCAAGAAATTTTAAATCAATATTCCTCGTTATGTAGAAGTTTTGTTATCAGGGAGATAATGGATAACGTTGAACGGTTCGAATATTGGGCGGAATCACCAACTATAGTGGCCTACTTTATATTGTAAATTATTCATGAGATTCCTTGACATGACCCCAAACTTTCATGGAATATTTGGCGTCCAACGGTGATATAGTGTTCGTCGTGGTAAATAAAGGATGAAATGCTAGCAGGTTGACGACTGGAGAAGACAATAAATCATTACATCAGATTACTAGACACGGACCACAAACCCCTATCATACCTACGTAACGTCCAAGAATTTCAATTTCACATTTTGTACTTAAAAGGCACCAATAGGCACGTATGAGTGATAGTATGAGTAGGAACCCATTAGATCCTCCGCCAAACTAATTCCATCAAATAAATTTGTATATTTAACCATAAAATAAGAAAACGCTTATCCTTTATATATATATATATATATATATATATATATATATATATATATATATATTAGTGTAGTCTTGTAGCAGTATGTTGAAAAGCATTGTGTATTTCGCCGTAATTATTTTCCTTTGGCAACTTTCTCTTCTAACTATCTTTTTTATTCCATCTTGTATTTGGTGTATCACTTGTCTTGTATTCATCTCTCTTTTAAATGGATGTGTTTGATAAACACCAAACAAAATTGATGAGCTTTCGATCTTATTCGATTATCTTTGGAGCGTTTTGATATGTTCTTGCCTCCTTTACCGAAGTAATGAGTGGAGTGAGGATCTGACAGAATGAAAGAAAACGATTTTTAAGGGGTATTTATTCCGCCTAGGTTGAGCATATATTTATATTTGTACAATGAATTCCTTTTATATCTTTAACTTTGTTGTTGTTGTTGTTGTTTTGTTTTGTATAATCATATTATAACTCACCCTCGGGCCAGTGAGCCTCACTTAATGGTATCATAGAGAAATACGAGTATATTCTTCTGCAACCATGACGTGGCATTGTATAACTTTGTGTATGTGTATGATATAACCCCCTTCTCCACTAGCTCCACTATTTTGTATTTTGGTTCCATTTTGAAAATGTGTCCTAGGTACTCTCAACTTTATACGCTATTGTCATGCGGATAGAGTTATATTCCTTCTCCACTAATCATTCTTTCCCATGAACTTCCATCTAGGGAGGGAGCAGTGTCAGAGATCAGAGAAAGAGAGAGATAGAGATGAAGATAGGCGCCGCCACGCTCTTCAATAGAGAGAGAGAGAAAACAGACACTTGGGAAACCCTTTTGGAATGCGCTAATGGAGGTGCGAAATTAAGAAACGCCGTGAGACGCCGCGATGACCTAAAATGCGGTAATCAAATAAAGCTGCGACAAGTGTGAGAGCTCATAAGATCCCGACTGAAGTTGGACAAAGTTCGCCTCGCAGGCTTAAGAACCATCTCGCGCTCGCGCTAAAAGGCCGAGTCTATTCTCGTCTGCCGATGCGTCTGACCCAAGACGCATAAATCCTCCGGCGCCAGAGTTGAAAGGCAGTACCCGCCGTCCTCCCTGCCCCGTTAGTATCCTCTGCCCACCCCAGTCGGTACCCGCTATTCGCGTCCCGTTAGACTCTGCACAATCCTCGCAGAATCCCTCAAGCTCCCGGTATTCTCGTTAATCCACGTGAGTTCAACTCGACCCACTTCCCCCGCTCCTCGAACGCAGCGCGCTCAATCTCGATTCGTGTTAGTCGAAAGCAAGATTTAAGTTGCCCCCGTAATAATCACTATCCAGAGACTATTGTTTGAACTTTGCGCCAAGGCAAGGATTACTCCCTCGAACTAAATCTTCGAGTTAACATCAGCGCTCACCTCTCATATGCAAGTGCTCTCTCTACCCACTCCCCTAGTGTAAGCGTAATCATCGGCTTAAGTTTACGCTCAAGGTCGTTCGAGCGTCTCTCGGTCAATATTGTTCGTTTGTTTGTACGGTGACCGTCCTCACCACGTCGCCCCCCCCTCTTAGCTGCAGAGACCAGTGTAAATTAAGTATGTGGGTAGCTCATTCTAAAACTCCTTTTAACCTTGTAAAATAATATTCATTGGCATATTAGTAAAGTTATTTTTGTACCCGTTTTTCTGTTATCTCTGAGCTTCCAAGATAGTCATCTATTGGCCAACCTACTTTCAGTTAATTTGCACTCTGCTTATATTGTAAACTTCCCGCGCACTCGTAAAGCAGAAAGATAAACTTAACCATATTCTACGGCATATATCTTAAACTGGTGTAAGGTGTCTAGGGTGAAACCTACGACACACCCCGTATATAATACTTGCCCTAGCCAGCGGGCTCTCGTCCTCTGCAGTAGGTTGGGACCTCCTGGTATAAACTGTCACTACGACACACCCCGTATATAATACTTTCCCTAGCCAGCGGGCTCTCGGCCTCTGCAGTAGGTTGGGACCTGCTGGTATAAACTGTCACTAGTCTAAGGCTCAGAAGAGGAGGAAAGTGCGTCGGGCAACCGGAAACTCTGTAGATATAAGAACAATTTTGGAAAGTGTTAGGACGGTATGTAATAAAGAGCAGTAGACATAGCTGAGTCAACTAACAAGTAGGCTGGGTGGTTACCTATTCTATCATACCCTAGTGCTTTGTGATACCAGGATGACATGAAGTTCACCAAAGCACAATGGCTACCAGACAGATAGATCTCTGTGCAGGTGTGAACATTCCTCTTGTTACAAAGTGCAGGTTGAAAAGGTTGAGGTGAAAGCCGTTATAATAATAATTATAAATATTACAAGTAAATAACTATAATAGGTATCCTAATAATAACATTTAATATAATAATAATATATACTAATAAAAATACACAAAAATTATAATATATAATAATAAATAATGCTAAATAATACTAATAAATATAACTAATACTAATACTACTACTAAGGAAGAATAATAAATAATATAAAATCAAAACTAATGTATATAACTAATACTAATATTACTACTAAGGAATAAAAAATAAAATAATAATAATGATAATAATAAGAAGTAAAGTAAGGCTGAGAGGGGGCGAGGGAAAAACGCACCAATAACTTTCTTAGGACCCATCAGAGCCTTCACATTAACCTCGTGACAAGGTTTCACTAGTTTCCATTCATGCCGGGAGAATTTTCAGCTCCTCTATGTAGCAAATGTGATAGGCTACATAGGGTACTGCCATGCGAGGGAGAGGAAGGTAGAGAGTGGCTCCCTGTAGCCCTCAACGAATCCCTTTCCATCTCAAAAGGGTCCAAATGGACCCAAAGAAATCTGTGGAAATATTAAGAGATGAAATCTAGAGATCATGCGTCGATTTTAGGAACTCGCGCTAAACCCGGCATCAGCACAGTAAGCGATTAGTATAGCACTGATTAGCCGCGTTTACAGTATCGGGCACGCTCTTCATCCACGCCAAGCAAGTAACAATATCTAATAGATCAATTTAACAGCCCTTTTAGCGCGCCTGGTGCAGTGAAAAGGTTCCTACTCATGTTTTGATGGTCTTTAACCATCATTCCAAACTATAGCTTACTTCATATTAGCTCTTTTCGTTCTTTTCATTGCATTCAATAGGGAAAGGTAGCGAAAACTTCATCTACAAAAGTGGCAAAATAATATAAGTGGGTAAAAGAATTGCAATAATATAAAAATATATGCAAGCCAAAAGACTTTTTTTGCGAAAGGCATAATATGTAAGCCATTAAATGGAGCAAATGAAATCCAAAATACAGCGGCGGCAAAATGTTTTCAAGCGCCCGGACTTTTTATTATAAGTTGATTAAGTCAAATTACAGATTTTATATAACATTTTGGAAATTAATAAAATGGGGATGATATTGAAATGTATGAAATTCTGTTATCATGAGGTATGTTACACTCAAATATTTTTCATATAACTCATCATATTTGTGGATTAATACGCTACAATGTCGTCAGGATCTGATAATATAATAATGGTGAAAAATAATATACCAAGAAGGAAGAAGTTTGATACGCACGCTGCACAAAGAGGGTATCAGCTGTCGATTAAGTGCCCTAAAGGTCGACTGATAACATTCCAGTGTGGCAGCAGTGCTGATGAGGATAGGGAAAAGTGGCTACACCCAAGACCAACCTCGTTCTGGACGATTCAGGGGGTAGAGGGCACGCGACGACATGGCTCTCGGTCAGTCGAGGCCTCGGGATTGTAAGAAAACTGAAGATAAATTGTACCATGAATGGCAAGAGGGAATCCAGGTTTATGTATCCCTTAAAACAATCCGTTGAAGAATGATTGCACAAAGCCCGAATTCATGGAAAGCCCACAAAGAGCCGCTGTGGCGTAGTGTGGCATGGGCATGTGTTCAGTGCAAATACACCATGCGTGAGTTGGGGAGGGTTTTATGGTCCAAGGTGTCCACCCTACTTTCTTATTGTTCTCAACCCTAGGCAACGTTAAAATCCCGAGTAAGCCAAGCGAGCAGTTGAAGCGAGAGTGGATAGTGTTAAAAGTAAAGCATATTACCGCGCTGCAAATGATATGAGGATACATGTCAAGCTCAGGATGTTGCTATCTGACCCTTTTTACGGCAACATAAATTCAGCGAAGTACCAAGATCTCTTTAGCTTACATGCTGCCCTCATTCCCAGACCTCTCCAGAAATGCAAGACCTGAGAGGAGCCGTAATACGTCGTCTGCCAGTCTCCAATGAGCAACACAAGGTAGTCATCACCGAGGAATTGGCCAGAATCCCACCTCTCAGATGTCGCACCCTCGAGAAGAGCATTTCTCGACAAATAAATTCTCTCATCAAGGCTACGAGACTCTCGATGGGCTACCATACTTACTGTATCAGTTTGATGTAGCTGTAATATTTACAGTTTCATCTGCTCATTTGTTTTATGTTTCTGATGTTTCATGTTTTGGCCATTTTTGTATTTTGTTAATTCTTCTTGATTGTTTGGGACATATATAAATTATTGCTATTTATTTCTTCTTAATTCACTGTGATATTTAATTTTATATACAATAAAAACTTTACGACCATTCATTTATCTATTTTTTTAAATATATGAGGTGTCCGAAATGTTTTGTCCGCGAGTGTATATGCATTTCTACAACTAACTATTTTCTGAGTACAAACAAGCGCATTTAGAGTTACAGAAAAGATACATACATAGCAAAGGGCATTGATCTCACTGAGAGTAAGTGTACTCGAAATGTTATTCCCCTAGTGTCAAACGAGAAGCGATTTGCGTTTTCATTTTAATAAACAAGGAATTTTCCTTTGTTTAAATATTACATCATTTTAAATTCGGGAAAATTAACTTGTTTAATAGAGTGTGCAATATAATTGGCTTATACGCCGTAGATCAGTGATCAGATCTTCTCTCGGGACATGGAAAGATAACAAGTCTAAGTCATTCTTTTAGTGCAGCTCAGCAATGACGGGGCAATTAGTTTAATTCTTCCCAACGCCACTTTACTTCTTTATTTTAGACTGACATTTATTTATCCTTTTTACACGATTCGCTTTATTTTTATACATTTATTGAGTCGTCAAGAAAAGGTTATTTTTATTAAATAAAAATTATAAACAAATTCGAAGTCTTTTTTAATGAGTAAATTAAAAACATTCATAGAGAAAGGGGCCTAGTTAATAGAAAAAGAACTAGGCAGAATTTTCACACAAGAACTAGTCAGAAAAATCAAATATTACAAAGCGCAAATCCTAAAATATTTCCTTGATTATGACAACAAAGGCAAGTGTAGTTGCTTCCAATTTTTGGATACCATATTGCTTTTTGGTTCAAATGGATTTAGAAATTTTTTCAAGAAAGTTAACATTAAAATATGAGTATATCTCTTCCTGTCTGCCCTTGGCCTCTTTTACTGGTATGAATTCCTGTTTGTAAATTTCAATTACAACTATCATTTCACCTTCAATAACACGGAATTTCCATAATTCAATTACATTTGAGGAAGAGATAACATCTAATATGCCGTTATCAAATACTCTCTCGCATTTTTATATCCATGTGATTCCTCACTCTATGCCATCCAATTCTCTGCTAGTCGTTAATTCCAAGTAAATATGATCCACCATGTTTCCTTGCGTTTTCATTGTAAACTAATAATATCCAAAACTCAATTAGATATTCTCTAATCTCAAAAGCAATCTTGATACCGGATATATGATGCAACTGTTTCTCTGTTTTCCAATATTTCTCCTAAAATTAGTGAGGTGCTTTATCGATTTTTATATTTCACAGCAACGGCTAATTATATGTAGGCGATTATGATCCAACGACCTTTTCACACTTTGCATTACTAACTATGTACTCTACATTGTTGGTTTTAAAGAGGTCTCCTTTAAAACGCTATAGATAATTGAGTTTGGTAAACAACTCTCCAATTAGTGTTAGGTAAACGATTGGCCACCCTCCTGCATCTGGTAATTCTTGGGAAGCTTGTTCAATTAGTAGGAGTGAGATAGGTGCTCAATTAATGGCATAGGTGGGCGCGATAACCGATAAATCGATAATCGATAAATCCAAAATTATAATACAATATTGATTGTTGAGTATATATAGCTTTATTTTATAATACAATAGTAAAAATATTTGAATACTTTTTCTTAGTTTCTTACCTGATGAGGCTCTCCTTCATCTCCTCATAGGTTTTGAGGATCCTCTTTCCAGCTCGGACCTACATATTCCTGCCTCCAAGGCACGCGCGACTCACCCCTGTGCTAAACTGGAACCAAAAACTGAACTGAAATTATCGATTATCGCTAGTTTGGAACCAAAAGTATCGGCGATACCGATTAATCGATAACGCGAAAAAAAAATCGGATAACCCGATATCGTTAACGCGATAACGCCCACCTATGATTATTGGAAGTGAGATAGATGCTCAATTAGTGTAACAAGGAGTAACAAGGAAAGTAAGTAACCTAGGAGACCTTACGGTCCATTCAAAGAGGGTACCTTTGGACTAGCAATCGAACAGGCACATGGCTGCTCAATTGTTTTGCGTCCCTGAACGGCCGCTTTTCAAGACTTTGTCTAGTCTTGACTTAAACTGGTCAACAGATTCACTGTTGACAACTTCCACTGGAAGTTCGACCACTTACCGCAGATACTGTAGGTGAAAAAATTTCCACACAGATAGCGGTTATAACGCTTCAGTTCAAGTTTGAAGCCGTGATTGCGCGTTCTGTTCTCACTCAGTGTGAAAATATCCCGATAGTCAATATTGTCGAACCCTCGAAGTATTTTGAAAACTTCAATGAGCTGACCACGCAGTCTACGGGTTTCCAGCGAGAACAGATTTAATTCCCTTAGTCTATCCTCATAAATTTTATGTCGGATAGAGGGAATCAGCTTGGTTTCCCTGGCTTGTACGCGTTCCAACCTTGCGATATCCTTTCGAAACGAAGGACTCCAAAATTGTACGGCATACTTCAGGTGCGGCCAAACCAGGGAGTTGTACAGACAAAGTACTATCTCCTTGTTACGGTATCCAAACTGGTGCTTTATGTAGCCTAACATCCTTTTGGCTTTCTTCTCTGCCTCAATGCACTGTTTCGAGAACTTGAGGTCACTAGTGATAGTTATCCCCAAGTCCTTCTCAGTGTCACTCGATTCAAGAGCAGTGCCCTTAAGGATATACTGAGATTGGGGGTTTCTGTGGCCGTTATGCATTACTTTGCATTTCGCCACGCCAAAAGGCATTTGCCACTTGTCCGACCACCCCTCAATCTTCCCAAGATCTTCCTGCAGGCGGGCAGTATTTCCATCCTTTGCAACGTTCATACCAAGCTTGGTATCGTCGGCAAATTCGGAAATCTTGGCAACCATGTCACCGTCCATGTCGTTGACGTAGAGGATGAATAGTAGTGGTCCCAGGACAGAACCTTGAGGACCCCACTAGTAACAAGCACCCACTTAGAAGCCTGTCCATTCACCACCACCCGTTGCCGTCTGCCACTTAGCCAGTTCTCGATCCAGCCGGCTACTTTTCTGTCAATGCCGAGCGATCGCACTTTCCGGAGAAGGCAGTGGTGTGGTACCTTATCCAAGGCTTTCTGAAAGTTTAAGTACACCACATCCACCACCTTGTCCCGATCTTGCTCACTAAACACGAAGTGGAAGAATTCCACAAGGTTCGTCAGGCATGACCGTTGCCTTCGGAAGCCGTGCTGGGAACTCCTCAGTAGCAGGTTTGACTCTAAATACGACGTCATTTTGTCCACCATGATGCTTTCCATGAGTTTAACGACTATCGAAGTCAGACTGATAGGTCGGTAGTTTGACGGTTGGCTTTGGTCTCCTTTCTTGAAGATAGGAGTCACCTCCGCTTCACGCCAGTCTCTAGGAACGCATTTAGTCCGGATTGACATGTTAAAGATTGTACTCAGGTGTCGTGACACTTGATCGCGCACTTCTTTAAACAACTAGGAAGAAACCAATCCGGGCCAGGGAACTTATTCGTCGTTAGGTCACTGATCTTTTTTTTTATTTTTCCCTTCGGTGAAGTCCATATCCTCCAGCTTTTCCCCCGAGTAGGAATCCATTGGCTGGAGGATGGGACCACACTCTTCATTAAACACTGAAGAAAAGTAGTCATTGAGGAGGTTAGCATTTTCTGCATCTAAGTGCTTTAATGCCCCCTCCTCATTTCTCAAATAGCCAATCGTTCAACGGATTGGTTTACAGCTGTTCACATATCCAAAAAACTCCTTGGGATTCTCTTTACAGAGTCTCGCCACTCGGAGTTCCTCAGACCGCTTAGCCGCCCTTATGCTGGACTTCACTCTCCTCGCCAGCCTTCGGTATTCGTCAAAGTCACCCGAGATCTTCGATTGTCGGTAAACAGTTCTCTTCTTCCTAAGCAGTTGGCTGATTTCTTGATTAAACCACTTTGGTTAAACAGAAGACCGACAGGGACATTTCAGAGGGATAAAACGCGATTGAAGACTCATGAATGTGGTTTTGAAACTGTTCCACGAGTCTTCAACAACATCGCACACTTCTAGCCTCGTGTCAGTCAGTCCAGCACGAAGACCTGCAAAGTCTGCTCTTTTCAAATCGAGTTTTTTCGATTTACTAGTTGCAGGCCCTGCCTTCGGAACTTTGACTACAAATCTAATTAGTCGGTGGTCACTGCCACAGAGCTCTTCGCCAATAGAGAGCTCCTCAACGATGTCATCCTCAAAGGTGAAAAACAATTCGAGGATATTGTTTCCTCTCGTTGGCTCTCTCATCCATTGAGTGAGGAACTCGTTGTTCGCGAACTCCAGGAGTAGTGCGTTCTCGCCACAGGGTTCTCTGGTTTCCCAGTCAACTTGTGTGTTGAAATCACCTATGACGATACACACTCTGTCTTCGACAATTTCTCCTAGTAGCTGTTACAGATCTCTGTCCTTTTCAACGAGTTGGGTAGGAGGTCTATAAAGCACCAGGGTCCTGTATTTGGCAGGACCTATCTCTAGGTCAACACCTAGTAGTTCATGGTCGAATACGATGTTGCAATCCGTCGAGTTGAGAGTATCCTTGACATACAACATCACACCGCCACCCTCTCTGTCTGGCCTATCTTTCAGGAAGAGCTGGTAACCGGGAATCGTGAATTCACCTTCAAATTCTTTGCTTGAGGTTTTTATCCACGACTCCATTAGGGCCACCATCTCAGGTTTCTCTGTTACTACGAGGCCACGGAGCTCAAGAAACTTATTCCTGATTGACCTCGCATTAAACAGAAGAACTTTGAGGGAGTCTTCTAGTGTAGGACTCCGTACGCTCTTCCGTTTCCCGGCTTTTCTGTTTTCGTGGTCACACCCTTTTTGACGACCTCCGAGAAGGTCGTTCCAGGAGTGACATGGGCATGCTGGCGCACGTCTGCTTTCGCTCTGTTTCGAACGCTCCTTTGGGTGAGTTACACGACATCTTGAATTCGGTTGCCTTTGAAGGAGAGATGTACCCCGTCCCTTTGGTAGAGGTCGTCTCTACCGATAAAGGTACGATAAGGGTCCACGAAGAAGACTTCTTCTGCCGTGCAGAGATCCGCTAACCTTCTGTTCACTGCGACGTTTCTTTCGTGAGCGGTTCGGGATGGACCTCTTCTCGGAAGCATCTCAACCACCACACGTTTGCGGGTTTTAAGCCCTGTGTCATCCACGGCTCCCATCACCGTTTGGATGGTCTTACCACTAAGGCCAACCTTACCCCCTCTGAGGTAGAGGTCGTTGCTGCTCACCATCAGAGCAACAACTGAATTCTCAGAAATCTGAGCTTTCTCTGCCTTTACTCTGATGTTGTGGTTACCCCGTCCTGACAGGCAGCTTACCTTCACGCTAGTGCGAAGGCAGGCCGCTAGCAGCGGCTGCAGATCCCGTGTTTGCGAGTCACCTATGAGGGTGACCTTCGGACACTTGGTCTCTGAAGATGGGGTCTTCCCTTGTGGAAGAGGCCTCTCCTTTTCCTCTGTACTCTCCACGTTCTTATCTTTCTTTTTCTTTTTTTTTATCTTTTTTTCTTCTATTTTTGGTGGGAGTGAGATAGGTGCTCAATGAGTGGGAGTGAGATAGGTGTTCAATTAGTGGGAGTGATTTAGGTGCTCAATTAGTTGGAGTGAGATAGGTGCTCAATTAATGGGAGTGAGATAGGTGTTCAATTAGTGGGAGTGAGATAGGTGCAGCAATTAGTGGGAGTGAGATAGGTTCTCAATTAATGGGAGTGAGATAGGTGTTCAATTAGTGGGAGTGAGATAGGTGTAGCAATACTGTACACTTAACCGATTTAGAGCACTCCAAGTAGGCCTCTCATTTGCGCGACTCTAGTTGTAACCCTTCCTTGCATCCTGAAACCTCACAGAAGAGTGTCAACTACAACATGGGCACAATAATGAAGCTCACATCTGGAAGAAAGCGGAGCCTTGGGGATACAACGTCCACTGTTCGTTATATAATATATTTTCTAGAAATTTAAACCTCGTCATTTTTACGAGTTATGTAAAACATCAGTCTTTAAATTGTTCTCAGGCGACGATTCCCTCCCTGCCTTTTTTTTTCTTAATTTTATATAGGTTCACATTCACAGTTTCACATTCACTAACCCAACTCTCTTAGCCAACATCTTATCAGAAATATTTAGTGATATTCTCATTATTTTTGACCTCTTAGTTTTAAAGCTAAAACGACGATCAAAGAGGCCAAAAAATACCATTCGTGATTATCTGAGATACATAACGTCAAAGTTCTAAAGCATATTTAGATGTTAAATGGTGATAGTTAGTTTAGGATATCGAAATTGTTCCCAGTTAGCTAAATCGTTATCAAAACTTAGAAAATTAACCAAACTGTAAAATTAATTTGTCTGTTTTTCTAAATATATTTTCCGGAACTGATTCTGTTAAATATTATTTGAGTTCAAGGAGTTTTTAAACCCTTGTTCTTGTCGATTGCGTGGATCAATTGCACAATTCGAGAGGAAATGTTTATCTTCTTTCAGTATCGCTTAGTGTCCACGTCAAAGCAGTAACCTAAAATCAATATCTGGTTTAAAAAATATTATTTTACTCTTTCTCAAAGATGCCCAAGTAGGCAGTCGCCAGATGAGCTCTTAAAAAAAAAATCTTTCTCAAAGTATCGATATTTGACCGGAGTAAAACTCAATAGCGATTGCACGAAAAGAATTACTAAAATGTATTTAAATTGTGTAGTTATACAAAGATTATGCAATAAGAATATTATGTTAAGGTAATTTAAAAAAAATAAATTTCCTAATGGTTTCACAGATGTTAGTTTTATATTTAAATTCAGTATTAAACTAAGGGTAATATTAAATCTCAAAGCACAATTCCTACGAACATGAAATTTTTGCCACACAAAATCAGATTTTGAATTCGCCGGCATCTACTCTTATATGATGGCTACTTGGGCTGATTTAGTGCACCATTCCTTTTCGCTTTGCGGCTATACAGAAATAATTTTGAAAGAAGTGTTTAAAACGTACGCTGATGACTTAGTTATGAGGAAAGCTGTGTTGTTAACGGAATTCTTCGCTCTCTACTTGTTATGCACACGTTTATACGAGCAATTTCTGTCAAAATATCAGTTTGGGGAAGGTTTGTTCGTTTTATTTTGAATTGGTTGGAAGAGCCAATGGTCGGTTTGAGCGAATAAATTGATATGAAAATTTGAGTTGAGATTTTTCTCCTTAGTTGCACCTATATGGAATAAAGAGGAATTTTCGGAATTAAGAAATAATTCATAGTAATTTCTTACTTCAACGTTTTCACAAAGTGAGAGGAAACGTGTAAGGATGAGAAGGAATGTATTTTTTGTACATGATGTTAAATTATGGAAATCTGTAAAATCTGGTTACAAAAAAAATAGGTTAAGTAGATGTGAAGTGAGGTTAAAAGTGAAATTCAGCGAACATATAGTAATTGCAGCAGAGTGAACAAGATGTTGTAAAAGTATTAGTATGAAGAATACTTCAAAGCCCCGAAACACGTATATGAAGAGGTGACAAGTGTTTTAATGTAAATAGACTAGACACCGACCCCCTATCCAAGACAGGTCCCTGGTGAATTCAGGTTTGTCATCGATTGGCCTTATGATCATTATGTGCACTTCTTTTATCAGTTCTAAAGAGCTCATTAACGAAACGATGCCAAGGAGATGTATCGAAACGTACTACTAAGATGTCTTGGAGGTTCTCAATAAATTTGGATTGATTTTCAATGTAACAAAGACGAAAGTTGAGGTTTAGAAAATTAGATTCGGCCACGTGACTGTAGCTAACTAGCTACAGCAATGGAATCTATTCTCTTTAGAACAAAATAAAAAGGGATAAACTAAACATAGGCCATCTGAAAACAAAAAAAAGATGACTTCTTCACTAGGTGAATCTGGTAATAGCTTATCTTTACTAATATTTAAGTAGCTATGGTTTTCGGGATTTAATGAACTTATAATCTTACTTATAATACCTTCGACCTTTTAAAATCAATTAGAATAGCAAGCAAAGATAATCCATGTTTAAACTGAGAAAAAGATAGATCTAGGTCAAAATTAGGGATAAGGAAAACCTAGCATATCCTAACCTCACCTCCTTAGTGGGTAAATTGTTTTCTCTTTCCTAGTTTACAAAGAAATCTTTACTCAATCAGTTTATAATATAGATATGTTATACATAGATATTTGTTTTGTCATTTTAAACATAGCGTATCTTTACTAGTTAAATTTAGAGATCGCTAAGCCTCTCAGTGGCTTAGGTTTACTTGATCCAGAAAAAAATAAAGATAATTTCATCTTGATTACTCTCGACGTTTAGGCTGCGTGAATTGACCGCATTTGATTGACCAAACTTATTAAATTGGCATCAACTCAATTTCGAATCCTCCATCTTAAATAGGGGAGCTAAATATTGTATTTCGGAGGACTTAAAAATTCTTCTTCGAGACCAGTATTTTAAACATCCTTTCCTAGACCTTTCTTCTAATAAAAACTTACTGCTGCGAAGTATGGTAAAGTCTTTACGTAATCTAACACAACATTAGATATAAGAATATATAATATATTATCTCCTTGAAGACTGACATTTAATTCGCACAATGTTGCTCCTTTTGTATGTGGTTTACCTCATTCAAGCTTTAGTATTCGGTCAAGTAAGGAATCCGAATTAAGTTGAACATAGGTTAGATTAGAATCTCTTTACCCTTAAAAGTGGTAACAGGGAAAAAGCTTAAAGTGCTTTCTAATTCCTACACAACAAAGTGTTCCTGGTTTGGGGTTGGTGATCGAGTCAATAATATCAACACAAAACCTCGCCAGATTTCGATCCTTTGCGAATGTTTTATACTCTTTATGCCAAACATTCCTAATCCTCCGTCAAAGAAAAATTATCGATGCAAATGACTTTCAAATCATTGTCTGGAATGAGTCATTTATTCATGATAGAAAGAGATGAGATAACCTCTGCACAAACTTAAGACAAACACTGCTGTATGAGAAATTTTCATTCAGAACATTTTGGCTCTTTTATCTCTATACGATATGTGTAGTTAAATTTTATGTTTTCTTAGCAACACTACGAGTATATTGTGTGTATATCGGTTGGAATTAAAGTTTAACGATGGATCCTAAACAAAGGCATCACCGAGTTAATTAGAATTTCATACAGAAACCCCAATCAGAAGAAGGGGATATTTGCTATATTCCTCTCAAGGAGTTTTTCTCTTTGCTTTTTTTTTGTAACTTCAATTACTTTGGTAATTAAAAAATACAAGATTAATATAGCCTATATTAGGACAATCCAAACTAGTCTAAATAATCTTCCAAAAATTATTCTTAACGAAAAAGCAAGTCGAATAACGCCATAAATGATTTGAAGACTAATCAAAGCGAATGTAGCCTATCGAGATCATTGTCAGAAGTGGTATTTCCATTCGGATAACTTCTAGTTAGTCGAACAAAAGAAAAGGAAAGTTCGTACAAAATGATAAGAATTCATGTAGCATTAACCAAAAGAGGTTTAGTAATCGATTGAGTCTGATTTTTCTTTTATTTACAAGTAACCCTGGGAAATCCAAGAATTACTAAGATTTGATATTTTTTAGTAGGGTATTGGATCAGCAATTTAGAACAAGATTTAAAAGGGATTTTGTTACCGTTTTCAATATACAATTTCTTCCAGAGTTGGACATGAAACCCACCTTACAAAAGAAGACGATTCATTTAATGCAATTCGGTTTAAATTACCTTTGCTGCTGCAGGCTGAAAACAACGATATATCCATAAGCCATAAAGCAACAAGGCTATATTAGAACGGTAAAGATCAGAGCGCTTGGATGAAATCGTCTGCCTTGAAAGGTACGGTTATTATTTTAGACTTAAAATCAAGGTCTGCTGACCAAAGTCGCATGCTCTCACTTATTGTGATTTATGACCTTCAAAACTTTCAATAATTCCAAGACTAACCTTGGGAGCACATTAATAATTATATCATTCGAAAGAAAATGTAAAACAACCTAAGGGTTTCAAATTTTGTTACAAACGGCCGAATAATTATGATGTTACTACTAAATAATTCCCCGGCTAATCTTGGAAGGACTTTGGGAAATTATATCATTCGAACTTTACTAATAAGGTTCTTATGTTGTTTAGTTTCCTTTTCCCTGAGACCTAACAGCTACTTCTCCATTCTCTTCTTTCTGGTGGTTTGGGCCTAAGAAGAGACCACTTTAAAGTATTTTATTATATCTTGTTCTTTATCTGAATTTCCTTGGAAATTAGAATCGGACATAGTACCAGAGTCTGTAGAAGATTTTTCATTTTCGATTTGTGTTAAGAAATTGTATTTGATGATATCATGACCAAACATTAATTTAAAGGGAGTCAAAACCTTATAAACCAATAAGATTTAGGTTTTATTATGAATCTCGTGATCACCTAACGTTCTAGTGGCTTTAGCGATTGCACTCTAAGAATCACTTAAAGGTGGTAAATTTTAAAACTACAGGTCCGAACAACACATCTTCCAGGTAAAGATTTTAATTTGAAATTAAATTTAAGGTGGCTCTCATATCAGCCTGAAATTTCTGAATTGATTTATACAATTTTGAAACCTTTTAAGTATATAAGAAAATTTTAATAAGGGCAAATTTAATTTGGCCTGGAGATGCATAAGATTCTTCAAGTTGTTTACTTGCTTTCTTATATGCCTCCTCACTTTCCTGAATACTATTAATATGGATGGCTGGATTACCCTTAAGTTGTTGTAATGGCAGCTAAACATCCACTGTTCTGGCATTGTCACATCACGATGGGTAGAGGTAGGTGGTGTCGCATAGTTGGCCCTGACCCCTAATCTCTAACTCAACCTTTTCATTGATTAAGTACGATTGGGGTGAATTTTTTTTTTCTTGGTTGGTTTGCATTTTCACTGTTCTGGCAATTCGAGGAGAAACCAATGTGTTATGATTTCCCTCAGGGCTGTCAGTACTGGTCTATTGTTGCTTTGTCACACTTTGTTGATGCTGTGTTACCTGTCAATAATATTAGCTGGATGCTCATTTTAGGTTGTGAACTGATGGTTGTTAAGTTGCTTTTGCCCTTCATTGTTTTTGTTTTAGCTCTCTTTCATATTCTGTGCATTATGCTGAGAAGATCCTGTGAGAAGAGGTAAGTCTATAGGGGGGGGCTCTTCTTTACATTTGTTTATTTCTTGACTGAAGTACCCCTTGAAACATTGACTGCCATGTATCTGACTCATATTATTCTTTCTTCTTTGATGAATTTTTCATTTTAACGACGATGTGGTTATTCCTTTCAATTCTGAGGACGTGATGACTTCTTGATGCTTCTTGACGATTTTGATGGGATGAGATGAGTTGAGAAGAGTTAGCCCTTGAAAGTCGATTTTCTTGAGTTCCGTTTTCTTTGAGCGCGGTTTTCTCTTGAGTCGATTTTTTGGTCCTTCTGGATTAGTTAGTCCTTGAAGCATTCTCCGTTTTCTTCAAGAATTTTCTTTGTAAAAATTGTGGACTTTGGGGTTCAATCTTGGGTCTTTTGAATCTCGAGGCTAGCACTCTACCATTACGCTACGGCGAAGTCCGTCCTGACTTGGTAATTTAATGGGCCATTTATTTTCTCGCGTTGGAAGGAATTTTTTTCTCTCTCTCTGATACATCTTCGCTTATGGAGGGGGGCGGGGCCTCTTTTATTTTCAGTTTTTTATATTTATCTGGAATTTTCTCTTTATCAAATCTATTTACTTTCTGAATTTCCTTTATCTTCAAGTTGGCCCTTCAAACATTGTCTTCCATTTATCTTGAATTCCGTATTCTTCTTGAAATTTCTTCATAAAAGGTTCTGGACTTTGAGTTTCGAACGCGGTACCTCTTGATTTAAACGCCAGTAACTCTAGCCATTACGCCACAGCTTAGTCCGTTCTGAGTTGGTAATTTAATGGGCTATTTATATTCTCGCGTGGGAAGGAATTTTTTTTTCTCTCTCTCTCTGATACATCTTCGCACCCCTACAAGTCAAAAAAGATTCATTTATTTGTATTTAACTACAAGCTATCTAGACTTTAATATAGTAGAGAAGATTTCAGCAGATATGATCAAACCATTCGATGGTAAAGGTGATGTTGTAGCGTGGATGAAAAAAGTAAGAATAGTTGCAAAGTTGCAGAAAATAACTGATATGGCTAGTTTTATTCCACTGTACTTGGAAGGTAATGCATTGGCATTGAATTTGGAAAGGGCTGAAGATGAACAGAAGGATGTCAATCAAAGTGAAGAAAGGCTTCTTTCTGTCTATACAGATGGAATGTTTGTGGCATATGGTAAGTTGGTTCTCAAACCCTGGTGTGAAGAACAAATAGATACTTATGCCAATGATATTTGGAAGCTAGCATAGCTGGCTGGTTTTAAGTCAGCTGCGCTGGAGCATCTTATTAAACTAACTGTTTTTAATGAACTGCCGAAACGTATTAACCATTGAGCTACAACAAGTCAATGATATTTTGCGATATGTTTATGACTGAGATAATAGCTAGAACTAGAATTATGACCTCTAATATAAAATGCATTAAAAACACTACCTGTGTTGTAAGGACCTGGGGATCAAGAATATTTAGTTAAAATGGTAAATTGGAAGGTAAATCAAATAACAAAGAGTTGAAAGGTAAATGT
Source organism: Ceratothoa steindachneri (assembly GCA_963969495.1). Taxonomy (NCBI): domain Eukaryota; kingdom Metazoa; phylum Arthropoda; class Malacostraca; order Isopoda; family Cymothoidae; genus Ceratothoa; species Ceratothoa steindachneri. The sequence continues at coordinate 60,636,672 of OZ018338.1, read as the reverse complement.
TTCATTTGCGAATGACCGCATATGGCTCTCTCTTTTACAAGTAAGAATAAGGTAATTTGTTTCAGGTGCAAGAAACCCAGGCATATTTCAACTAAATGCACTAGTCAGGGAAACAAGTAGAGGGTGACTGTTGCGATAGCATCACATATGCCTGTAATTGATGTAGAGATTGGAGGCTGCACTGTGAAAGCATTGGTGGATATGGGTTGCACAAAACTGTTATTTGTAATAGGTTAGTTAATCATTGTTCTGGAGAAGTAGGTTTAATTGCTTCTGATGGGCAGGAAGTCATGTGTAGAGGGTGTTGTAGCATTGAAGTGATAGTGAACAATGTTGAATTATAGGTTCATGCAATTGTGAGTGACACTATTGTAAATGGAGTTGATGCAATATTAGGAATGGACATAATAAATCAAAAGGGTGGTGTCATTTAAGAAATAAGGTGACATTTTGCACACAGAATTGTGCTGCAAGTGTTGAAACTACAATCAGAATAAAAAATTCAGCGCATTCAGAAGAGTCCTCCATAGGTATTTTAAAGCACTTTTTGATGGCACCCATTGGACGGTTAAGTTGTTTTTCAGAAAAAATGAAGAACTTGTTACTACAGAGATTTGCAAGGCAGAAAAAAGGAATAGTTTGAAAAGAAATAGACCGTTGGATTTCAGAAGGCATTTTAGTCCCATGTAAGGAGGAGGTGGAAAGTGGCATCTTACCCCTCATGGCAATTAAACAGCCAACAAAGAGCAAAATAATAGCCGTTATAGACTAAACAGAGTTAAATAAATACATTATGTGCCATACGGGTGATGATGTCATCGATGTGTGAAGGAAAGACTGAGAGAATGGCGACAGGTATATTGTGAGCTTGCTCTTATGGATATAAAGTCAGCATATCTTCAAATTTAGGTGGAGGAAAAATTGTGGAAATATCAGCTCGTGAAGTACAACGGCACAACTTATTGTCTCACAAGACTTGGTTTTTGATTAAATTGTGCCCCACGAGTTATGTCCAAAATTTTGAAATGTGTTTTATCATAATCTGAGAAATTGAAAAGAGCTACCGGTACCTACATTGATGATATACTGGTAAAGGTGTCAGATTTATCTACATTTGAGCTCTAGGAACATTTGAATAAGTTTTCTTTTATTACCAAACCATCCGAAAAGTTAGATGGTGCAGCATTCCGTTGGTTGAGGCTAAATCTGGGTCCACATGGGAACATGAACTTCCCCCTGGAACTTAAGTACCAAATGTTCCTGAAAACTCTGCCAGAAGAGAATTGTTTTCCAAATGCGGAAAACTGGTGGAGCACTATCCAGTGTTTAGCTAGTTGAGAGTTGCTTGTAGTTTCATTAAAGGAAATGCAGACGGTGCTAGGTGGGAAGACTATATTGGTGAAAGAGCTCTAAATATGATTAAAGAGTTAAAAGATAAGTTGAATATAAATGATCCCAGGAAAGTACAGTGGTATGTGCCCAAAAGATGGAAAGCCGATGATATGGTGCGATGCAAGCAGTATAGCAATTAGTGCATTACTTGAGGTAAATGTAGTTTGTGTTGAGGATGCTACTGGGTTTAGGAAAGGGGTGATTATGAGCATATTAATGTAGCAGAGGTGGCTAAAAATTTTTAAGGGTCTAAACCTTGCTCTGAGTTGGTGCTTTAACAATTTTACATTTGATACTGATGCAGCAACTGTCTACAATTGGCTGACTTGTATTATGAGTGAGGAGAATAGGATAAGGACTAAGGGGGCAGCAGAGCTTATAAAAGGCAGACTGGCAACACTGAAGGCAATTGTGGAGGAATTTAAAGTGAAGTTAACTTTTGAACTGTTATCTACGTCAAAGAATAAAGCAGATATTTTCATCAGAGTGCCAAAGAAGTGGCTATTAAATTCTGATGACACAAATAGTGATGATTATCATCTTTCTGCTACTGGTCTTAATATGAAATCCCATGATATGCATCACTTTGGCATTAAACGATCATTCTACCCAGTTAAGAAAATTTACCCAATTGTCAAAAGAGAGGATGTAAATAGGGTGGTGAGATAATGTGAAAGATATCAAATGATTACTCCAGCACCAGCAAATCACAAAGTAGTTAAAATTAGTATAGGTGGAAATTAAAAAAGATTAGCTATTGATGTAACTCATTTTAGACACGATTCTTATTACATATTATATATGGTTGATTGTGGTCCAGGATGGTTTGTGTTGTGGAGGAAACTAAAATTAGAAACTTCTGAGCATATTGCAACTATTTAGAATGAAATCTTTTTAGAAAGAGGAATGGTTGGAGAAATATTAGCGGATAATGCTACTGCATTTAAATCAAAGGAATTTGAACAATAGTGTGGAAAGTGGAATAAAATGAGATTTTATTGAGCTGCTTATTTGCTAGAGAGAAATGGCATAGTGGAAATCAATCATTGAAATATAAAATCCATCGCAGAGAGAAGGAACATCACACCTGAGGAGGAGGTATTTTGATACATTATGGCGCCACGAACAGGACATGATGAAAGTACTCTTCCCTATATATCAGCATATAGGTATGAATGGAAACACCCAACAGTAGAGCCTGTTGTGGCACGGAACTGCAACTCTCTTAAGGTTGTGATTGGGGAGAAGGTCTGAGTAAAGCGCCAATGGCACGCTGTACTTAACATTGGAGGAGAGGTGCAGTGACAGATATTATCTCCTCTAATAACATTTCTGTAGATAGGGTGCCAAGACATATTCTCAAAGTCAGGAAATTGTACTTCAGCCAAAGGAGAATGGAGGTGACACCTCTATTTAGGACGTTCATTAGTTGATATAGATGAGTGGAGTGTTCCTCGAGGGCAGGATCATTATGTACCACGAGGTACCGCTCAAGAATAAGACAGCCTCCAGGGTGGTCAAGGGATTACATCCTTCACTAGGTCTTAGTTGTATGATTGTCATATTTATCTGTTCTTTATAGTTTAGTTGTTTCCGGTCATTGTAATGGATAATGTGGGAAATTGTTAATCTTTAGATCATGGAGGGGGTGTAATGGCAACCAGACATCAACTACTCCGGCATTGTAACATCAGGCTTAGTAGAGTGAGGAGGTGTCTCACAGTTGCTCCTGACCCGCAATCTCTAACTCAACCTTTTGAGTTATTAAATAGGAATTGGGTGAAGGTTTACTTTTCTTTCTTAGTTTGCATTTTCACTGTTCTGGCAATTGGAGGAGAGATCAGTTTGTTATGTTTTTCCTCAGGGCTGTCAGTAGTGGTTTATTGTTGCTGTGTCACAGTTTGTTGTTCCGGTGATGCCTGTCAATGATATAAGCCGGTTGCTTATTTTTGGTTGTTAAGTTGATTGTGCTCTTCATTGTTTTTGTTTTAGCTGTCTTCCATACTCTGTGAATTTTGCTGAGAAGATCCTGTGCGAAGAGGTGAGTCAAAAAAGATTCATTTATTTGCACCACTATTAGAAACACAACTAGGGTTAGGACTATTCAAATTTTCAATTTTTTCTATTAGTTCTGTATAGTATTGTTCATTATTTTTTTTCGATTTTTTCTTGTCTTGTAAAACTATATTATTTGGAAGTCATAAAGGCATCAGAAATTTTGTTATCAAGCTGAGTCAAGTCCGATCTAACTTTCGCTAAGGTTTCCCTATATGAGGCTTTGAGATCAAGTGTAAGCTCCTCTATTATTTCGTTTGAGTTATTTATGAGCTTTGTTGCAGCAGCTCTTTTCTAACTCTCCTTTTAATTAGAAACATAACATACTTAAATGTGGATGAGGGAACTTCAGTAAATTGGGAAATAACAGATAGTTCTCCATTAATTACTTTAAACTTCAAACCGGATGCAAAAACTAAGGTTCAAGTCTAAGTTTCAAAATGAACTAGAACAGAGTTATTTTTTAAAATTCCATAAATAATTCTAAGTTCAATTCAATATGAGTTAAAATAAAAAAAATATGCTTTAAATGATTAAGTTATCAAAACATTTATAACCCTAACAGCCAAGGATCCAAAGCAGGGTAGTTTACAAAGTTTAAGATTAATTTTCATTCAAGGATAGGGTCTAGTCATCTTGGCAGCTAAAATTTCCAAGTTTCTCTTTAAAATTAGTTTTTAAGGCTCTTTACAGTTAAGTTTAACAATAAAATTTAACCATTGTAAGTAAAGCTGCAAGGTAAACTAGTATTCCCCACACGGGCTACCATTTCGAACTTTATTTGTTTGTCTGGATATATGTTTAAAGTTTAGTGAGAGAATTAATTTTATATTTAAAGCTTTAGGCTAATGAGTGGATGAGTCCCCAATGCTCCATTGGTTTGACAAGCTTATTGAGCAAAGATTCCTTTGTAATGACTATTGTCCTCAAAATATTAGGGGACCCTTTTTCAGTAGATCCCTCTTCATGGCACTTGAGGATGAATTTCTTGTATTGTTGAATATAGATAATAATATGCTCGCTTGTTGTTAGTCTACTGGACTAGTTAGAAAGATTTCATCCAGCCATGGTTCTACCCCCTGGCTTGCTGAATGGCCGACAGACATTTTGTCAAAGTGGTGGTTGCTTAGCAACAGAGCCTAAGTAATTCATATTTCTAAAAAGATATCTTCCGCCCATCTTTGGAAGATTTGCAAATATTGATACATATATACGCATTCACATGCATATGTATTCATTTTTATAATAACATTTAAATAATATTATGGGAAATATTCCTAATTCGAAAGTTTAAACAGCAGGTTTGAATGCCAAAGGCGTTTAATAAATGTCGGCGGCACTATTGTCATCTTAAATTACCTAATAAATAATCAATTCACGACATAAGCGAAACCATCTCGAGCCGCCTTTCTTACCACTCCGGTTGCAAAACGCGTATTGAATTCCAACAAAACTGAATTCGCAAGAAGAGCGCTTTTTTAAATGCTTGCCTCCACGGTGGCCAATGTTTGAAATAGGGCTAAAGTAAGGCTTGCCAGTGTGTGAAAATAATGGTTTATTTTTACATTAAAAGAAAGCAAGGCTTGCCGTATTTCAATGTCAAATTTTAACCCTTTAAGGTATAATACCTTAAAAAATTGTGCTTTCCGCGCCAAACTGAAACCATATCTGCTGACTGGAATGCTTTAAATGACCGTGAGTACTTGCATAATACTAAAAATACTGCGTAGATCTTCTTGACCGATGTTTCTGTGCTGGAATGTTCCTCTACCCTTTTAGAAGGAAGATGCCTCTTCATTGTGATTAGGTTGCTCCCGAAGATGGAGACTCAAATATTTCTTATGTATATAACTATAGACTTGACGCTTTGAAAGATAACCATTTTTTTATGGTAATATGGCGAATAGTAACCATCGTCATTAGGATGTAATTCTTCAATTTGACCCAATTTTCTAGAAGAACTAGATTTTTATAATTTTTATTTGGAAGGAAAATGTCTCCAATTCGAGGAACTTTCTGATCAGGTTGTTTATGCTGACCATATTATTTTTCACTTAACCTAAGTAGATATTCAGATCAACATTTATATTTGAGTTGCTTACATTGTTTGCCAGCTTGATGGAGGCAGTTAATTAAATCGTCCTTTTTTTTCTTTGAGGATGACAAATATTTGGGAACTATGTAAGCGATCTTCAATATTTGTTGATTGCTTCAGCAAGAAAGTAAATTTTGTATAACCATCGCATATATTAGCTTAAATGGTGTTAACATATTAGAAGGTAAAGGATGTTTAATTGAACTAACATAAGTTAAAGGTCTGGAAATGGTGGTTTAGGTTATTTTTAAGATTTATTCTCTCTACTACTCCTATTTTTGTACATAACCCTTAGCCTTTTAAAAAGTTGATTGAATATCAGAAATTACGGAATTTAGAAGTGAATAAGTTAATGATAGATGATATATTTCTTTGAGAAAAGTTTTAGTAGTTAAATCAGTATAGATATAGATGCTAGTAAACCTAGTGTCACAACATGGAAATTAAAGCAGATAAATTTCATGATATTGGTAGTTCTCATCTTGTACAGACAATGGATCAGCATAATCTAAAGCAGTTTTTTCAAATTTCAGTCTTTCCTCAATAAGTGGGAATTTACAGTACGAATTTTATATGCCTTGGCATAGTATTTTGGGCAGACAAAGCAATCTGTGATTATTTTTTTAACAAGTTGTCTTATTTTAGGAATACCAAATATTTGTCTAAGTAAATTACAAACTGTAACTATTGTAGCATGATTCGCTTTAATATGACATTCCATTATAATTACTTTATATAAATAAGAATCGATGGTAATAAAAATAGATACCGAGCAGAGAAATTTATACTGGAAGCATATCTGTAGCTCTCAATGGTTCTTATGATTTCATTTTTATCAAAAAGGTTTTTTAAGTGTTAATTTAAATCATCAATGTTTAATCCACTATCTTATTTGGTTTAAGTTTCTATTTCTTTCTGAAGATGCATTTGTTGAGCATTTATGATCCAGTAATCTATAGCTTTTTTATGAGTTTAATGATGTTCTTCAACTAAACATTTTTTTCTCCTAAAGATTGCTCAAATTTTGCTTCATAGATATGAATCCTATAGTATTTCATTTTTTCCATAAATCTAAAGACATTTGATGTTATTCCAACAAGTTTTTGTCTGATGCAACAAACCTCTTAATGTTAAGAATTGGTTCATATGGTTCACTTTTTTAGTTGTAACTTAATTAATATTGATAATGAGTTGTAAACTTCCTTGTTAAGGATTTACAAAGAGGAGCTTAGCCAATTTATTTTGTTTCTTTAAGGAGTCGTTTGTACCATGTTGGTTGTAGTCAAACAATGGAATCAATCTCTTGAGAGAAAAATTTCTGGTGACTAAATCTGCAGTGTTTTTCTTTCCCGCAACATACCTTTTCCTGACAATTTTTTTAAAATTTTAAACAATTTTTAGTAACCCGGTTATGTGCTACCTGTGAATCAGTCCAAATCCAAATTATTGTGTTAAAATTTGTTGATTACCTCCACTTTCTGATAAATACGTTTCCTTAAGATAATCTAAAATTTTCACCCATAAAAAATAACCACTAACTCTGATTGCAGATGCTCCAATCCTTTGAGATCAGCGTTATTCTTGATGCTGCATAGATTAATTCAGAGGTTTCATGGTTTACCAAGTAGCAGTAGGCTGCATATCCTTCATTTTATCATCACAAAAAAATGCTCAGTTTAAAATGTTCGTTAAGTGTTTGTGAATTGTTTAAAAATATGAGAAAGCTAAGGACTTGAACTTTAATGATGTCTTAGCAAAGTTTTCTATTCTTTAGTTTTCAGTTTGTAATGGTTCATCCCAATTCTTCTTAATAGCCATTACTTTCTGTATGAATAGTTTTAACTTAAAGAAAAGTGTATAAAGAAACCTAATGGTGTCAAATATGGACTTCTCATTTCGATGAAGTTTCATGATTTAATCCTATATTTTTTAATGATAAGAGTCCTTATCTCTATTCGAACAATAACCCCAAACTTTAGTTGCTTGCGGGTCTTTAGAAGTTGAAATTTCATGTATATCAAAAAGTGCCTGAAGTTCAAAGGTTGTTAGAAGCACATTGATAAAGTTCTTAGTTATAGTTTATTAAGGTATTAATGGTGTAATTATATAAAGCCTAAAGCTCAGACAAATTATCAACATTTAGATTTAAATTATCCATTCTAAATCATTGAAAAACATGAGGCAACTTTAATTCTTTTTCTTGATCGAATATATGGTGGAGAGAGTGTTGAAGGAGGAATGGCGGCTTTTATTTTCAAATGTTACTCTGATATAATCTCAACAAAGTAGATATTTGTTATTAGGTAGATAATTAAGATTATTAAGCCAAAGGATTTTGTGGGCTGGAGGGACATTTTCAGTTAAGTATTTAATTTGTACTAATCCATTTCAATATGACTCAATAATTAAATAGTTACCATGCCTGAGCTTTAAATAAATCCTTGCAAAATGATGCATTAATGATTGACATTCATTTACTGCAATATTCTCTGGTTTTTACTCAGCAGAGAGATGTAATAGATGCCGAACTTTCTTTGTTTCTACACCTGATCTAACAACTGGAAAATGTGGCCTTCAATTTGCTTAATTAAAATTTTAGTATATGATGACATTAGATTTTCTTTTTCCAAAGTTGAATTAAGCCTATTTACTGTATATTTAAAGTTTTGTGTCAAACTATTTGTAAGTTATTTGGAGGTATATTAAGTGTCAGTCTCTTATTCAACTACAATCACTTCCTAAAATCTTCTTGAGGAAGTCTTTTCCTCATCAGAAAGTTGTTCATCAACCATACCCAAGGTATTCTCTTTGACAAAAACATGCAATCCTGTCATGATAACTTTGCTATGCTTTGTGTACTCAAATTAGTAATAACAAAATTGTTGCTCTGACAAAAATTTAAAGTACGAGTATCTCTTCGAAAATTAGGTTCATTTGTGTGATAATTAGATGGGCAAAGCCTTTAACAAAATTCATAAATGAGTATTGTATCACGTAGCTTTATTAATTGACTCTACTTTTGCAGTAAATAATTTATGAATTGAAGGACCTAAAGTTAATTCAAAGTCAGAAACCCCATCAGTATTAAATTTTTCCGCTGTGATAAACTTTAGAGGTCATATAATTTTAAATCTTTGACTTCAAAACTTATGTTAATATCTTCAATTAAAAATTGCTTCTATTGTTTTAAATTTGTCCAAGTTTCTACGATCTCCCAATTTAAGTAAGGCAACTTCATAATTAGGTTGTTTCTTGTTAGCTATAAATCCAGTTATTAACAAAGGCTTGTCATAAAGTTTGTTTCTAACTTTACTTGATTAACAAGTTTCCTTGTAATATACTCTACTTAAATAGAATAGTCTAAGAAGGCTCTACATGTAAAATTATTTTGTCGATTTAATCATAGCAGCAAAGATTATTTTTGTAGCTTGAAAAGTAAGTAAATTATTAACTTATTTTTCATTTACTTTATTTTCACTCATTCCTTACCCTTATAGTTATATCTTTGATTTTGTTTGCTTTACTAGTATTAAGTTAAAAAATGATTGACAAAACCACAAATCGTACAAAGAGTAGTGGATACGGTCCAATTGGGAGCTTGGTCTTTTGAAGTGCATTCAATATAATGATATAATATTTTGTGATGTGTGTACTTTATCCCATCCCTGAGAATAGAGTTCACATCAAGAAATAAGGTAACAATTTTGTTTACATAATTTAGAAATGTATTTTGGAGTGGATTTTGATGCCACTTGAAATTATTTTGGCCCTATTCAGAACTGTAAAAATCTATATAGTTTTTTCAAGAATCTCTGATTTCATGTGGTATAGTTTTTAGAAATTAAGAACTTAAATTACTAATTTTAAAGGTTGGTCTGAATTAATTTTCTCTACAATTTCGGTAGCTTCAGTTATTGCACGTTTAAAATCGTCTGAAGCTTGACATAATTTAAAACCACAAAGCCTCAAAATTCCTGCACATCTGGGTTTAATTGACTATAGCATACATAAATAAGAATACATTCTAGTCGTTATTTATAATTTGAATTAAATTTAAATTTGAACATATCCAATTGTAAGTCATGAGGTGATTTAAAGTCTTAAGTTATTATTCTATCCTCTAATAAATTTTGAATTATAGAAATTTCTATTGCAAAAAATGGATTTGAAGTGCAACGTTGCCGGATGTGTGCTTTAAATAAGCAAATTTTTCTTGCCATGATGACCCAATTAAAACATAAATGTTCGTAAAAAAGCCTGAAAGTGTTGAAATTAAGAGGAAGTTCCATCAAAAGGAATAATTTTTGCTTCAGCAATTTTAATTGAAATATTAGTTCTAATTTCATTGTAGTCAATTGAGCTATTTGAAGACGAACTTTAAGTGTTGAATCAGTAGTTCTAAACCAATTTGGTAATAATTATTTTATTCATCAAGTTTTTCTTGTTTTTATTGGAAAAATCTTCAGATATGATAAACGTATAAAATAATTTCACGGATGACAAAAGTGGCAAAGAGCATAACAAAGGTTATCCTCATCCTTCAAAACTCTAGGATTGTGTCAGATCTTGCATCTATAATATACAATTTAAACCATGCACAAGAATGCGTCCAAAATAATGATCATCACCATCAAGGCTCGTCAAAATCCAAATCACCCGTGATATACAATAATAATATAATTCATCCAGAATACTACTCCCCCCCCCCCAACAAAAAAAAGAAGTTAACCTTCTCTCCCCATATAATCATCCAATCTGCGCATGAAAACATTTGAGTTTGGACTGTCTACTCTCTCAGGTGCCAAACTGTTCCAGCAGTCTACCACTCTGTTGGAGAAAAGATACTTTCTAACATCCAACCTGCGCCTCTGTCTTTAAACTTTCAATTGGTGACCCTAGCCTTATTAATACATTCTAAACTAAATAACTTGCCACCAAAATCCAACTCATCCATCACCGAACAGATTTTAAAAAGCTCATTCATCTCTCCCCTTACACAGTCTTTCAAATGAGAACATATTTAGAACCCTCAATATATATATATATATATATGTGTATTTTTGGAGTAGCTTCTCGTCTATACATGTTTTGTTAAAGACCAGGTTGTATTTTGATTTTATAAACTTATTTTGGAACGTTCCAATTGACGAATGCAGTTTATGTATCTGGTTGGAGATTAAAGATCAGTTGAGGAAGATCCATTTTATTTTTTACAACTAATTTGAGTTTTAACCTTGAGCTTTCGCCTTTCTCAAGGGATCATTGGACGGAAGTGTTTATATTGTTGATGCTGCGTTGAATTGGTGTTGCACTTGGTTTTGCCTCCTTTACCGGTGAGGTAAATCTTCAGACATGATAAACGCATAAAATAATTTCACGGATGACAAAAGTGGCAAAGAGCATAACAAAGGTTATCCTCATCCTTAAAAACTCTTCCACAAACTGCTTTCATAGGATTGTGTCAGATCTTGCATCTACAATATACAAGGGATCATTAGACGGAAGTGTTCATATTCTTGATGCTGCGTTGAATTGGTGTTGCACTTGGTTTTGCCTGCTTTACCGGTGAGGTAGCTCTTTGGTGGTTGTGAGCAGCGAATAATGGAATTGATTTTCGTTCTTCAATGCTTTTATAGGTCAAAGTCCGAGTACCATGATCCTTTAGCAGAAAAGGTGAAGTATTCCTTCGGAACTGGTGCGTTGCCTCCTTTACCGGTGAGGTAGCTCATTAGTGGTCGTGAGCATCGAATAATGAGTACTTCACCTATAAATTACTGTTCTTTAATCTCCCACAAATGACAAAAAACTGCATTTGCCAGCTGGAAGGTTCCAAAATGAAATTAATAAAATCAAAATACAACCTGGTCCTTAACAAAACATATATAAATATATATATATATATATATATATATATATATATATATATATATATATATATATTACACACACAGGGAAAAGGAGACCAAGATAGAGAGACAATCAGTTAAGTCGTCTCTCAGTATAGGTTACTTGCTTGTTATTATTAGCTCCACGAATTCGTTCCTCGTCCTTAAGTCCTGCCGCATTAGCCCCAGCTACCTAATATCAGTGGAAAAACTTACACTTAGCAGCGTAGGACTCAAACTGTTTCGCTTACTCTCAATTTGGTAGGCCCAAGCTAAGAATAAAACCTACTTATCCCTGCTTTTCTTTCAAGTCCTTTTCCTCCAACCCCTTATTACCGAGGCACGTCCTGAAACCACACTAAAAACATATATTTCGTGAGAACTTTGTGAGTCAGAACGAATTCGACTAGAAGAGAAAAGAAGGCCTAGTACCTACAAGCCCTTCATACCTGCCACGCCAGACTTCACTACCATCACTCACTCAGCTAAGACCTATCAACTGGTGAAAATATACTGTTGAACACTCCGGCTGAACAGTGAACGTGAAAGAATGAAAGTGGAAGCATAGGATTATCAACAAGCAAGACAAGGAGGGACGGAGATAGTGAACGCCATCACCATCAAGCCACCACAAGATACATTTACCCCTTTCGCTCGAACAAGAAGAGGGATCGAGAAGAACAATAGATTCACACAACGAACAACGAACCCTTAAAGAAGAAAGATTCGCTAAGCCCAAGCCTAATCTCAGCTCATGAAGAAGTAAGCCTGGCAAACTCCTTCAACGTTGACATCGTTGAAGCGACCATTAGAACGGTAAGAGGATCATCTCTTTTCTACTAACCGGACCACTGCAAGCAGCTAGACAAGCTAAGATTAACTGCGATAGGTGGACCTTGTTGGAGACAAAACTCGGCAAAAATTCGACTGGAAGACAAATGTAGGGCTACTACCTACAAGCCCTCAATACCCGTGACGCCAGACTCCACCACCGTCACTGAGTCTCCTCACACCTAGACACCCTATTTGCTTCATTTTTTTCCTCAATACACCGCTTTAAAAGTTTCAGTGGCATATCTAATACTACGCTAGGGCCTTCTTATCCACAACTGTTTCAGCCAATGCGCATCGATTTCATATCTAAATTCCCTAGTCAACATTACTATGGTAATAACTTTGCATTATTTAATGTTAAAAGTCATCTGTCCATTCTGAGCACAAGCTAATAATTTATTTAAGTCCTTTGCACTTTAAAGCTACAACTGCTTATTTAGTGCGAATAGCAAAAATTGACACTTGGTTATTTACATCCTCCCCAAGAGCATTTATATAAACTGAATAATAATGCGGCTAGAAATGATCCTTAAGGTATGCCACTGATAACAGCCCTCAACTGTGACCTCCTACCAATTAGTACCACCCTTTGTTTCTTTAATTTCAGCCATTCAGCTATCCAATTCAAAGTTTGCCACCACCTATCTTATGCATTATTAATTTGTGAACTAGTTTCCTATGTAGAATCTTATCAAAAGCCTTACTAAGATATAAGTAAAATTACATCACCTAACTCTCTCTTGTCTAATTGTTTAGTTATATACCCCTAAAATCAGGTAAGTTTGTCAAACACGACTTACCTCTTCTAAATCCCTGCTGAGCATCATTTATTAACCTGCCATTATCCGGATTGTCTGAAATTCCCTTCTGAACTATCTTCTCAATAATGTTACTGAATATAGAAGTTAATTTTATGGCTCTAAAGTTATTCGGATCCCTTTTTATACTCTTCTTAAAAATTGGACCTACATTCGCTATTTTTTAATCATTAGGTATTGCTTCAAACTTTAGTGATCTATTATATATCTTCTCAAGAGTTATTGAACTACTATCTACACCTTTTTTGAGTAACCTAGAATGAATGTTGTCGGGTAAGATGGCTTACTAGTATTTAATTCTAATATAGGGCCTTTAATTATTTCCCTATCCACATTAATGGTTTTCAACAACATTTTCCTTCACTTAGAATTATCATCAGTTAATTTATGTGGATTCTGTTCTGTAAATACTGAGAAAAATGATCATTAAGTGCCTTTACTATTTCTTCATCGGATTCTTTCAAAACCCCTTCATATTTATTAGGCCTTATTTTATCACTGTAAGTTTTATTATTGATTTTATAATAGCTAAAAAATATTTTTAGATCTTTATTATAATTTCGAGCTAAATTAATTTTTGCCCCCATTTTGCTCTTCCTAATAATCTTATATAGCTGATTTCTGATCGACCTATAAGGATTTAAATTGTCAACAAATACATTCCACCTGAAATCACTGGTGTGTCCTTTTCTTCTCAAAATTTTCCTACCTCTCTCCTGATTCAATCAAAATGGTTCCTAGATTTATTTTTAATAGCCGTAATTAGGATACACTGCTCCTGGACTATGTTTAATATAGTCTTAAAAGTGTCCCACATATAACAAGTATTCTTACCACTAAATTCTATATCTCACTTGACCTGATATAGTAAGATACGTAGTTTGGGAGTTTCTTCGTGTTTATTGATGTTCTAACTTTTCCTATTTCCAAGTTAAAATGAACCATCTGGCGATCGATATTTCCCAATGCTTCTCCGATATTTAATTACTGAAACAAATGATCAACATTTGAAAGAACCATAATTAATATATTGACACCAATTGTTGTCTTATTAACGAATTAAGTAAAAGAATGATCTTAAAAGCATTCTATAAACTTACCACTTACTCTATTCCTTCCTATCAAATTTTCCCAGTCCACATAATTTAAATTACAGTGTACAAGTATAGCTGTATCTACTTCACATCATTCAATCATTTCCCTTATCATTAACTCATCAATACAATCAGTCTATCTAGGTGGTCTGTAAAAGCCTCCCAAGTGTATTATCCTATTTTTACTGACCTTAATATCTGTCCACAATGACTCAATTTCTCCTTCCTTTATAGAATTGTTTAGATTGGAAGCAATGCTATTTCTGATATATATATATATATATATATATATATATATATATATATATATATATGCCTTTTATGGTGTACATAAAAGGCATCATTTAATTCACTGATTAAATTTATTTTCATTAACCCCTGATTTTATTACAAATTATATTTCTATATCTTCATCAATAATATAACTAAAAAACTCAACCTTATTATTTCTAAGCCTACGAGCATTGGTATAAAGACAACTTAGACCTCCCATCCCTAGAGCACCTCTATTATCCCCTATACCTGCCACTCTATGTCTTCTTCATTGGTCTCCTTTCCGTGACTACTAACAATAGTCTTGTCACAATACCTCAACCCCAGCACGACTTAGATGCAGTCCATCTATTTCATACAATGATTTATTCCCATAAACCCATTCCAAAAATCAACAAACACCAAACCATACTCCCCAAACAGGCCTTTCACGCATTTATTCAGTCCAATTGCATGAGACAATCCCCACATCCAATTTCGGAAGCACACCTGAAAAAACGCCTTTAACTCCACTTTCACTCATACTTTCAACCAACCTCTTGTACCTCTGTCGTAACTCACATGAACTCTCCTTCTTTACATCACATGCGTAACACAACTGTATCCCTCTCACACCCAGATACCTGACTATCATATCTCTCAGACGCATCATTAACACCAGCAACCGGAAACAAACTCTCAGCCCCTCCCATCTGATCGCACTCAACTTCCTATTTATATATCTAATCCAAAAGTTTCCCATCACAAGCACCTCAGTGATTTTCATATTCCCCTATACCTAGCTTTACCCTCGCACCTATTCTCATTCAAACTACCACGTATTCCACTTTCTGCCTCAACCACATCAGACAAATCACTTGCAGGTCTTCTTCCTTTAGGGTATCAAATCTGTTAGTCAATCTAACGGGTTCCATGTCCGTCTTAGACACACACCTAATCTGTCCTAACCTATCCATTAGGGTGATTCTCCCCCCCAAATTGAAGTTTCACTCTAATCACCAATTTTTGTTCTATTAGCTATAAAAACAATGATCGCCAAATATCGTGCAATTCAATAAATATTTAGGGGTGGCCCTGGAAGGTTTAACATTTACCTTAATATTTATGAGAGAAAAACAAAGCTTTTTAAATAGTTTTTTGGTTAAAAGCTGGATCTCGCAAAAACTTCGTGTCATAATGGATGTTCTAATATAAAAATGTTTTGTTTTTGTAAATTTTTTTCATTATCTTAAAAGGAAATGAGAAATCGCACAGAAAAATGAAAAAAAGGAGAAAATATTTATTAATGCATTAATTCAAGAATATTTTGTCTCTTTTTAAAAATAAATGCATTGCGTATATTTTTCTTAAGTATTTGTGAATACAAATAGTCGCTGTGTTAATTAACATGCTATTTTCACTGTTACAATTGATTGTTAAGTTGTAAGAGTTCAGCCATAGCAAATTGAATGGCTGCAACACTCAGTTAATTTGCTATGTTACCAGGATACGGGACGTGGACTCACTCTTACTTGTATCCCACCAACCTCTTTCCCCAACCACCACCCATTGAAAGAGGATGATTATATGAGACCTAGCCGGCCGGCTCACGGCGGCCTGTAACTGAGTAACTGTTATACTATTACTACCACTCATTGATGCTTGAGCAAGGTTTTCTTCCGGCTGTCTGGAAACTTGAGTCTGAGCTACGAAGCTACTATAAGCAAAACTGAATCTGATCTTCATCTCGTGTTAAATGGCAATTATATTCTTGAATCAATGCGATCCTTCGTTCTGCATTGTCATTAAAAACTTTGAGGTTAGAAATGACAGACGAGGCTGTCTTAAAATCAATGTTGCTTTCCCAAGTTTCTGGGTCAGAGTGTAAGAGGGAATGTGGCAGTCACAGCTTCGTGAAAAGGGACATTGAGTTCTTGCTACAGAATTCTTCTAGCTTGGATGATGAAACAGAGTCCTCTTTCAAATTGATCCCCTTTAGGGGTTTCTTTGAATCTTCCTTATTTGATATGGCTTACACCATGGCTCTCTTTGTATTTGTTGAGACCAGAGAATCAAACATAGCCATTCCCCCCACTTCCTCTGACAGATACCAGAGGTTTTGACTTAACTTTGATGCAATGGCTTTAGCTATGGTCCTGTTGTGGTAACCAGCCATAGCTTTAAGCATCTCAGGGTCTTGATAGGGAGCAACTGCTGCTAAAGGAGCCCGTATCCATGCCTTGATATACAGAAGAACAACGAAGATTCAGATCTCACGAAGTCCTTTCTCTTCACGACGAGTCGACTTAAACTGTGTTCGCAGCATCCACACTTTCAATAAGTATATTACTTTACTTATCCATCTGGCATGGTGCATTGGCCCATGAGCTAACAAACGAAGCCCTCGTGGAGGAGTGCCTCCCAGGAAGATCAGAGACAACTCTACCAACTCACGGTAGTCATCTCAAAGACTCAGATAAGATTCTTATTCTTGAGAACATCTTCGAAGAAAGCTGTTAGGTTGTCTTTACTTTTAATAAGAATCTGTTCCACCTCAGCACTGTCGGCTCCGGTGCTTATTGAACCTGATCCATGGTCAATGATGTGCCATTGTGTTTTAAACCTCTTGAAAATAAGTACTTCAGGGCCAAACGTTGGACCCATTGAGGTGGTGATCGCTGCTCCAAGGACGAGCTCAAGAACATGGGGGGGGGGGGGCAGGCCAGATGCAAGAGATCTTTCTTCAACTGCTGTTGCAGGATGACACAGGTTCTAGACAACTTCCCTGTATTGGTGGCTATGGTGTGGAATCCCATCCCTACAATCTGATATTTGAGGCCCCAGTCTCTGAATACTGATAAGACAGCATTTGCTTGCTCGCTACCTGTTCCACTTCTGAACTTGGCAACACACAAGAGCTGACTGGTACCAATACCAGTTATCAGAACTGGAAGCCTCTCCACATGCTGATTTCCAGTGAGATCTTTCATCAACTTCCCATTCCAGTGCACAATGAGTGGAACATCTTGAAGCTCGTATTTAAGACTGGGTGTAGCATGGGCTTGGTTATGATGTTCTCTTCTCTTCCGATGAATAGTTCCTCTGATTTATTTTTAAGTCTTTAACATTATAACCTAAGCTGGAAGCTGTCTCTGCAAAAATGAATGTTGCAGCTTTGATGACGTTTTAGTCCGGTCAAGGGCAGCAGCTAATGTCGGAGTCACAATATTCCCCACGCGTGGGCGCTTAGACAGAAGCGGAACTGGCACAACAGTTTCCGAAGGCCTGCCGACGCCCTGTTCTTGATCACTCTCTGTGTCATTAGACTCATTACCTGATGAGGACGAACTAGTGAAAAGAGCTTTGCTTATTAACGCCTCCTTTTCAACTGTTGCTTGCCGACGACGACGTTCTGCAGCAATGGAACGTGCTTCCCTCTTCTTCTCCTTCTGCATCAATATTTTGTCAACTGATCCAAGGACATCTCGCCGACAGTCTTCCATTTGTGCGAGGAGAAAATCCTTATCCTCTTGGATCTGCATAATGTTCATAGCATTTTGATGGGTGATGTCAAAGAGTGTGTCGAGAAATATTAATAATTCACTTTCCTTTGCCTTATGTGCTGCAGTTGTCCTTCTTGAGTGTTTTTGGAGCGCTTTTCAGTTAGAAAACACTTTTTCTATTTTATTTTATTCCATGTTGCTTTGCCTGTACTGGAATTTTCGCTTTGGCCCAAAACTTAAGAACAACCTCGCAGGTGGCTTTTGACGATGTCCGAATTTCCTCTTTTAAATTGAAATGCCGATTAAAAAAGTATGTAATCACTTGTCTCGTCTTAGGAAGCTTTGCTCTGCCAATCATAAGCTCGCCGTGACCTATCAAGTAAAACTCGGTTTTGCTTCTAGTAAGTCACCATCTGCAAACAAATACACGAAAAAATCATAAAGATAGTAACTATTTCAATTTGAACAGGTTTAAATACTTTTAAACAAAAGATGAACAACTAAGATAGTAATATAGTAAACATACAAGCGCATAGAATTAGACACTGTGATATCAAACAAGTGCATAGACTTACTGGGGGTATCAGAGAATGCACGGTAGCACAACGACACACCATCAACGCTGAGAGCAGAATACCCTCGCTAGCCGCAGTGCAGCCACCTTTACCCGATTCCCTTGTCCCACCCCTCCCAAGTGCTAGGGAGGGGTGGGGTAAGGGAATGGTGCGTTCATAAGCATTAAATGGCTTTAATGGTAGGTTCAAGAGAATGGTTTCAATAATGCGTTCACAACTGTTCTCTTTAGGTGGGTTTTTGCGTAGACGATTCCCTTAAATAGTTTAAGTCAAATATTAAGGAAAATGGTCCATTGTTCAACCTCGCAGGGGCACCCCTAAATATTATTTTAATCACACCAAATTTTACGAGGAGTGTTTCCGTGGGTACTGAAACAACTTTGGGTGATTAAAGCTTGTATTATTCCAACTTAAATTTTACACCCTTATACCTGAGAAACCCCCTACTATCCATTCACAGACCATTCAACTTCACTTACATCAGTCCCATTTTTCACCCCACTCCCTAGTCTAGGCCTACCTTCCTCCCTCCTGGTCCTAATCACATTCTCCCTGCGTACACTGGCATCCCTTCTCACTTCATGCACCAATTCAATTAACATCTTACATTCATCACGCAAGAGACGCACATCCACCTTCAAAACCACATTTGACCTAATCACAAAATACAAGGGGTATTCAGATACATTTGCTCTTCTTTCAAAACCACAACATTCACAAACTAGATACACACTAATGACATCAAAAGCAATACTCAATTCATCCAAGCAGATCAGCATTTCACTCAGACCACAAAGTCGATAATTACACCACACAAAATGTCAGCAAACTTTCCATTACTTTGCCGACCCTGCTGAGTGTAATTCCCGCTGAAAAAATAATACTACTGATTAAAATTACTATTAACCCCTTATTAATTGCCTCAGAACAGCCTCTGAGGCCAGAATCTGTTCGCATCTCGACATTAGCCTTAGAACAGGTCCTCTTTGTAAAAAACAAAAATCACCAATTCGCCAACATAGCCTCAGTTGAAAAGCCCAGGTATCTAATAATAATTTGTAAATTTATGGTTGTAACCAAGACTCTACCACACTCAGGATCTTAGAATCACTATATATCATACACTAGAATCCTTCTCTCAATAGTGAATTAGCTTCTTCCCACTATCAACTACGTAATCTCAAACCAACAAATAATTTGCCACGCACTGTAAACCAATTTACTTCCTTACTACTTCTCTTCACCTTCTTAGTCTTCTTCAACTCTTCATTCTGTATTTTGTTAAGTGTTTTCTGTGTTTTTAATTCATAACCTCAAATTTTGTTTTAAACTTTTATTTTATATTCCGGCTTTACAAATTCCTTTTTTATTACATAGTACCCGAAGATGGGGGGGCATAGCCCGTAACGTCGGATATATAAATCCTGTTTTAGTAGAATTTACTTTCATCCTCAACTACTTGAAGATCTTCCTTTATAGGAGCAACCCTGCACGATATATATATATATATATATATATATATATATATATATATATATATATATATATATATATATATATATATATATATATATATATATATATATATATTTATATATATATATATATAGACAAAGGAAAACAAACACAGAAATTACCAAACAAATAGATGCGAATAAATGCATGATCTCCTGGTAACTTTGCAAACCTTGCACTCCTAATTCTGCCTTTTCATTTCCCCACAATTCCCAGCCCCTGCAACCCTCTTGTAACCATTTATCTCTTACACGCACCTACTATACTCCACCACTTCACTGCAGGTTCAGATTGCCGGCCTTAGGAGTTTGGTGGTTGGTATTGATACTTATACCAATTTCCCCGAGCTTTAGCCAATTAAATTATTTAAAATTATTTGTTTAATTATATAATTCCTTTCTTTGTCGCCCCTCATTCACACATTTCCTACTCTCATAACGGGCGCGTTTTTTCAAAATATATCCATCAATTCTTTCCACCCTCTTTATTCTATTCACACAATGTTGGTTCAGAATTCGAGAGGTGATTAAAGTTTTAATCGTAGGACACTTTTATTCCCAATACACAACTGCACCCCCCTCTTGCACTGAACGCGAGAAGATGCGCTCAATTTCTTTATCTCTCTCTCTCTCTCTCTCTCTATATATATATATATAGAGAGAGAGACCTAAGGACCTTATAAAATCTCCCAGATCTAAGTTACTCCCCATGCATTTGGATAAACCCGGATAGGCACTAATAAAAACAGTTGGAAGGGACTGCGATCTCTTAACCGATAACAGTTATCATTATTATTTGGCATAAAATGGACGTCACTAATATTCTAAAAGGATTATGGAGCGGCAAGACATGAAATTGGTCGAGGCAATAAAGTAAAAATAGTGGTAAGGTTAAAAAAAAGGCGATAAAAAGATTAAAATAGAGGGCCCAGGGCCAAAAAACATGACTTGGCGGGGGATAACCTAACTTGGGGGACTGATTACCTCGCATAAAGGGAAAAAGGACACACGTGTGTAGTAACATTTACATTTCAGTTAATTACAAAGTATAATTACGAGCTACAAAAGCCAGAAAAGCCAGACCGTATTAGAAATTGGCAGAGGGAATTAGTGATAAAGAGGGGCCCGAAAAATGATATGGGAAAGGAACGCATGTGGTATAGGGAGGCGATATAGGGTCCGTCGCTACTCGTTAAATGCCTATGTGAGAGGCATGTGTGGCCGTTTCGCACGTGACAAACGACCACCTCAGAGCTCCCACGAGGTTGATAACAGATAGTCCTCTGTAAAACCGAGTAAAAAACTGAATGCAGCTTGTTACCAATGCAGTCATCCCATTCTGACTGCCAGAGTAACCCAATGAAGTCTCTAATAAGAAGCTAATGGTCACGATGAGGCAAACTGCAACAAGTCGATGACCAGCTTGCCGCCTTCTAAGCTGCCACATTGGTTTGCTCGTTACACTGAACTTCAACATGACTAGGAACCAAGCAAAACTCTATTTTTTATCTGGAAGTGTTCTTGACCAACCAGGAATGTATTTTGGAGACAAACAGATGGTCAAAAGTTAAAGAGCAAATAGCATATAATACGCTTCTCATATCAATAAAACCTTAAAGGCAGTAAAATCCAAGGTGGATAAAAGTGTAAGGCTAATAAAACTGAGTATAGGTCTGTTGTAAAATTGGAAGCTGCTAACGGTAACGACTCCGAGACCAAAGTAGATCCTACAGCATCGTCTTTTTTATGCCCGTCTCTGGAACGATGGCATGCCACACGCGGGTCAACCAGAAACTTCATCATCTGTAAGAAAGTCATGTAAATATTTGACAAGGGGAATGTCCACCAGGTGGCAGGCGGGAACGAGAAGTGCAAGACTGAGTTTCGTGGACAAAAACGGAAAACGTGTTCAGCTACACTATGGCCCCCAGCCTGCGTATGGATGGATACCTGTTTTAGGGAGGGACAGACCCTAGGGAGTAAAATATACAGTAGACCAGTGGTTTTCAACCAATGTGCCGCGAGAGACATCTAAGGGTGCCCCTGGATCGACGAAGAAATCATTTATAAAATGCGTAAATTGCAAAGAATTTTTATTTCAAAAATTTATAAAAAATTTAACGTCATTTGAAAGTGTTTTGAAAGTAGCTTTTTTGCATTATGCAACATAAAAGCCACGTAAAGAGAAAGATTGCAGTGAGTGAAGGAAAAAATGAGTTGCCTTGTCAACTCTAGGTTTCACCATTATAGAATTATGTGATACTCATCAAGCCAAAATTTATCATTAAACTTTTAAACGTAACATTTATTTATTTTTCATTTTTTGTCTTATTTCGATTAGATTATGTTAAAAGTCAATCATGGTTATTTTTTAAGTGCTTTCCACGTAATGAAGTATTTATACCGAAATAATCATATATTAGGATGCCACGACTATTTCTAGATACCACAACTAGGGTGCTACTATCATAAAAAGGTTGAAAACCACTGCCGTTGATAGACATGGATGTGGTGGTGATGGAGTGAGAAAATGCCGCCCTAAGGGAAGAGCGGAATGCAACACTAGATAGAAGGATGGCCAGGTTTCGGATAGGTGAGGAAGAGGCCCACAAAACACTTCACTACCATACTCTAACTTGGACTAGACGAGAGTGGTGTATAGCCCAAACACCGTGTGCCTATCACTCCCACATTGTGTTTGGAAGAGCAACTTTAGTAGGTCCATTTTCCGGAGACATCTCATTCGCAAGTCACGAAGATGAAGACACCAAGTGAGTTTTTCCATCTAGAATCATCCCTAAGAACCGTATCTATGACACAAATTGCAAGTGGAAGCTCTTTAGGAACAAGGGGGTTTAATTTGCTGACCCCGCTTCCGGTGAAATTGCAGTCTTCGTCTTTAAGGGGATAAGCAGAACTTTTCTTTAATGGCACGGCTGTGGATGGTATCAACCACCAACTGGAGGCGGCG
Source organism: Ceratothoa steindachneri (assembly GCA_963969495.1). NCBI lineage: Eukaryota > Metazoa > Arthropoda > Malacostraca > Isopoda > Cymothoidae > Ceratothoa > Ceratothoa steindachneri. Next base: position 60,613,684 of record OZ018338.1, on the reverse strand, counting down.
AGTCGCGGATGCCGGGCGTAAGACTGAGCAATATAGAGCGAGGTGACCTTGATGGTTGCTCACCTTATCTCTCCATACGGAGTATCTGGCAAGTCGCCAAGAAGTATAAATGGAGAGGAAGTTGAGAAAAAATCTAAAAACTGAGCCCTTGAAGGGGGCTCATCTAATGGAATATAAATTGAACAAAGAGTATACTTTCTATTCGTAAGTTGAACACAGGATGCGACTACTTGAAGAGCCTTCCGCAGAATTGAAGGCATGCAAAATTGTTTAGTGCTCACCAGGAGCAAGACACCACCATGGGCCACGTCGCCAGTGGGTGGTAGATAGTTAAAAACAACGGAAAAACGAAACTTGGGTAGAGAAAGTTTCCGAGTTTAGTTTCCTGTAAGCATATAACAGAAGGTGATATTTCATATAATAAAGAGAATTGCTCCCATTTCTGAAGTATCATTTGACAGTTAGATTGAAGAATTATTGCCATCACATAGAGAGGTGAGAGACTAGTGTTAAGATGGTACGCGGGGCGGAGTGTCCCTTCAAGAACAGCTACCCTACCAAAATAATCCCGATCAGGCGTTATTGAAGGAGCCTATGAAAGGGTTGGAAACCCCGATTTAGAGGGTGGGGGTTAGTATTGCGATAGCTAATTTTCTTTCTACTAAAAAAACTAAGTGGTTCGTGACCCACAAAAATGAGTAGAGACAAGAGACAATTAGGGATATCGTTACATCCAGACGTCCCACCCACGGCTGAAAAGAGGGCAGTAATCATAGTAACGTAGATCGGTTATGGTCGTGGACCTGGTAGAGTCGTGCTCGTTACGGAAATGTTATGGTTAAAGGAGGAGGAGTTATATCGCTATAAGTGAGGATAAACGATGGCGTGCAACGTTAAAGTCCTCTCGGCCGTTTCCCATCTTCATTGTTAAACAGCCCAGATGGTACATCTGATTACTAACCTATAGTGGGCGTGAGGAAGAGCTAAATGGTGGTCCGCTCATTAAGTCATCGTGGACTCTTTGGTGCCCTCATTCTCCGCAATTCCAACATGTCCAGCAACCCAGCAGAACATAATCTCGACATTTTCCCGGCTCGCCAAAACCGTGGTGTCACGAAACCGCGAACTAGTGTGTATCGTAATTCTAATCCTCCGAAAGCACTTAAGATGCTTTGTGAATAGAAATAAAAAGTTCTCAGAGTATTTCAACCAGATCGTGCTTGAAGTCAGACTCAGCAGCTACAATAGCCCGCTGGTTTCAAAGAAAGGGGATACGGCGTGGAAAACGAACCTCTCCTGCGACTTAAAGTCCTCCGTTTACACTGGCACGGATCCAGCGTAACACCAAGTGTGCTTGAAAAGGGGCGAGCGTAATACTCCGGCGCTGTGGTAGCTTAGGGAATAGAGGCGTGGAGAAAAATAGTCAAAGTAGGTACTCTCCTGGGTGGAATCCTTGGTAGAAGCAGAGAAACCATGTGCCCGACAGCTACATCGATCCCTCAAAAGAGCTTTCAAGCCCTAAAGTCAAAGTGCTTATGGTATGACTGGTGTTTCTCGGCGGCATAGAAACCGTCGAATTTGGCTGTGGATGCACTGGGAGAAGTTGGTGACTACTGATGGAGGCACCGTGATTGCACGTACAGGACCACAATGCACTGTATGTCGCGCAGAAGGCGTCGCACTCAATGGGGGACGTGCGGAAGGCATTGGCCGCCAGGCGGGAGACCAGTGTGGTGTTTTAGTTCCACCTTTCGCAATACATGCTCGGCTGCAGATGGATAAAACTTCGGTCGAAAACAAGACAAAGGAAATGGTACAAATTTATCCACCATTTCTAGGCGAACCACGTTTAGGACCAAATCCGTTCCAGGGTGGTGGCGTGGTTGTTGGCAAATCATCGAACTTTAGTCTTGGCCATTGAAAACCAAAACATTTGCGATTCGGAATAGTAAGAGATGCGGTGCGATGCCTGTTGGAGTCGACGCGCTTTAGTTGCTATCTCGGCCAAACCAAAACGATCGAAAGATCATCTTCCACGTTGAGTGTGGCGAAAACATCTTCCGGCCTTACCGAGGTGACAACGTTGAAGCTCAGGGCAAGAGTGTGACACTGAGGAGACATGCCTGCGAGACACACTCTTCATGCTCAATTGGGGCAGAGCGGCTTTCTCCCCCCTCCCACATTAGGTGGAATCGACGATTTCGCAAAAACTTCGAGATAAAAAATGAGAGGCTGCCCTTCGCCTCTATTGTGTGGAAAGTCTCCTAGATACCGTATCGCCATACGATATCATAGGCTTTCTTCAGGTCGAAAAACACCGTGATCAAATGCTGTCTACAGATTGAGGCCTCGAAAACTGCCTCTTCTATTCGGAACAGCGCATCCGACGTGGATTAGAACCTGTGGAAGCCGTACTGTGCGGAAGACAGTTTGTCTCCGCTCTCCAGAAAAAAAGGCTATTCTAACATTTACCAATCTCTTCATAACTTGCACACGCATGAGAGATCGGGCGGAAATTTTCCCAAGAAGAGTTATCTCTCCCCGCCACTTCAAAGCGGTTGTTGGTGAATTGTATGCAGGAATAACAATATACCTCATATTTAAGTGTAACTCCACTGCTACTGTCTGAAAGGAGGTAAATATAGCAAAGAAAACAACGAAAACATCATGCCGTGTCTAACTGATGCATCCTCATGCCTTGACCCATCTTGTGGTTTTAAGGTTGTAAAAATATTTTACACCGAGAGGCGTGTGCATGGTTTAGACACCCAGAATGGTCGGCTACAAAAAGATAACTAACAGAGAACGGGATGAAATGAGCTTCTGCAGAGCCTCCCAGTTGGCCAGGATTTCTCGGCAATTCCATTGAAGCAATATGCTTTCCAGCCGTAGCTCCAAGCAGTAGCAGGTCCCTCTTTAAAAAGAACACCCTCATGGAAATGGCCGTACGCTTTCCAGAGCCAGAACTCCGTGCGCTGTTGGCTAAACAAGGCGCTGAAGGGCTATCACCTTCGAGGAACTTTGACCATAATGGTTGTTGCAGGTGTAGCCACCTTATATGTGTACTGAAGGAAGGTGAGCAAAGTCGACGGTACAAAACCACCTGTGCATAATTCTTGCCCCAGTTAGCGTGCTTTCGGCACTTGCAGTAGTTAGGGACCTCACGCTAGAACATCCTTGGATAAGTGAGAAAATATGAATAGGGAAAGGAAGGTATGTAATGAAGAGAAGGAGCGATAGGCGGGTTCTCTAACGAGTAGGGTTGATGATCACCTATTATTATCATACCCTAGTCTAGGTGTTTCTAGGATACCATGCAGTCTACCAAGCCACCATGGCTACAGGACCGAACTCTGTACAGGTGAAAATACTCCTCCATGGACAAAGTGCGTGGAGAGAACGTTCAGTGGATACCGGTAAAGATAATAAATATCCCGTTTATAAATAATATTAAATAATGAATAAAATTAATAATTTTTCTAATAATAATTAATACTACTACTACTAATAAATAAAGATAAATTATGAGGGTATGTATATCAAAATAAATACTACTACTAAGTAAGATTGATAATAATAATGCGAATAATGATAATCCTTGTAAAGTAGTGCTGAGTGGAGGTAAGGGGAAAGCGCACCAACAACTTTCCCTGCCCCTATCATAGATTTCGAGACAACCCAATGACTGGACCGCCCTAATTTGATTTCAGGCCGGAAGGGTGTAGCACTCCTCCGGATGAAAAATCTAACAGTATACACAGGGTACCCTGCTGCGAGGACCATAAGGGCAAGTATGGGGGCTTATCTTCTTATAGGGTCTTCAATATTATATAGTCATATCAATGTTGGTCAAATATAAGATCTAGATATTTAGCATGAGTTGTAAAATTTGATCGGCGATCCACAAATATTCAGAAGTATCCTAGAAATCGATTTACGTTGGATAAAGGTAATGGCCCTCTGTTGAAGGGAGGGAAAGGGTGAATTCGGTGGATGAGGCATGAGCCACGATTGCATCAAGGGCTCGCTGTAGTAGAGTGGTTGTTACCGGCGCAGACGAGCTCGTCAACCAAATATAAATCTCTTCTACATAAAGTGAGCAGTGAACAGGTGGCAAGGTATGATTTTAGAAACAATTGATTGCAATTAGAATAAAGGAGTAGTGCTAAGCATGATTATTTAGGGACACGCGGATGTTTTACAAATTTCGAAGAGCGGAGTCACGAAGATGGACATAGTTTGAACGGCCATTGAGGAAATTACATATAAACAACGTCGATGGTCATCTCGTAATGCTGTTGTAGAATCAAGCAGTGATGAAGAAATCTCTTCTAAAGAAAGCAAGAAGAGTAAGAGGGTCCAGTGTTGAGCGATTTGGGCAAACCCCAAATTTGGACGGAGAAAGAAGCTCCTATTTTTCAAGATACCACATCAGGCAGGTGTTCACCATGCGCTCTAGCAACTTGTAGAGGCACGAAGTAAGTGTAATTGGCCGATTTGTTTGAATGGAAGGGTCTTTTAGGGGGTTGACAAAAAGAAGTATAATGCTGTGACGCCTTTCTTGGGAAATAATAGTTAGGCAAAATCTTGCCTTCACTGTTATACCTGTATCGCTCTCCATCTTCGTAAACATCGGATTGTTTTCTGCGATACATAGGTATAATTTTAAATTTATCTTTATTCGTTTTAATTTTCCATTTACCTTTATACTCGCTTAGATGTTTATGTTGCCGTTACTCTAGGCCTGCATCTGAGGGTTCTGATAAACACAGGGAATTAATTGAGTGAAATGAGAGTGTATGATATCAAGTCACCCGGAAGAATGGATTTCTTACATGATGAGAGTGCCTCATGGAGTTATTTTATAAAGAAAAGTTAATTGTAGCACATATTTCTGGATGACTCAAAAATTAGTGGTTGCGATTCTGATAGTTCTTTATTTCGGAAGAATTCGGGTACAAGGGAACAGTGGGAAGTTGATTTGTGTGAAATCATACTGTTGGTTATGCGACGTCCTGGTGGGCACTGATAAGGTTGTCATTATGACGAAGATTGGGGAGGGGAGGGAAAACGCGAGGTACTACGGATTTTATACACTCGTCACCAGACCTTGGGTAGTAGGGTGCAGGATGAGATGGAAGATGTGTACTAAATCCAGCAGTGACGTTTTACCTGGCGGAAGTTCCGGCGGGTAAGGACACATTGTCTTTTATAATTAATCTAAAAAGACATGCCGTTATTTTCTCTAAAGATGCGATCGAGACAGTTTCGTTAACGCTAAGCGGTGCTACACTCTTTATTCTACCAGATGAACGAGGGTTTATGGCGAGCGTTGTGGGATGGAACATGTTTGCAGGCCGTTGCTGAAAAAAAATTCACAAATTCTTCTAGGCAGGAAATAGCGTCTGTTGTTTCATCGGACACAGTAAAGGAAGAGAACTATGTCACAAAGGCTTTCCAATCAAATTTTTGGTATTTTCAATACGATCTTGGGGAGATATGGGGAAAAGGGAGTAGGTCTAAAGGTAGAGGATAGTGATCACTTCCACACATATCATCAAATACTCTAAAGAAGTGATCGTAAGGAAAGTCAGTTGAACAAAGATAGATATCTATATGGGTAAACAGTCGGTCTGGGGATGATAAAGAGTAGGGGTTCCGTTATTAAGTACTTTCAGGTCTTGATGTAAGACGACACCTAGTGCATATCTTTTGCTGTTGCTTACAACATCATACCAGTGCAAGTTAGGAGCATTAAAGTCTCAGATTAAAGGAATTGTTTCGGAAGTTGGAAGACAAGATCATTCAGGTATGCAAAGATAATTGACTTGGAGGGTTTCAGTAAGATTGAGCACATAGTTAAGAGCGTAGACCGGTGATGGTGATCAGCAAGGGCATAAAGGCTTGTACGAAGGGTGGCTGTGTAAAATGGTATATCCTTGCGGACGAAAAGGAGGTTAATGTAAAATTAAGGTAGTGGTTTGCTGACGTGGAAGTAGCCACTGAGGCAAACCGTTTCAGGAAAACAATGTATTAAACTGTTCTGCATGGAGCCATAATTTGTCCGAAGGCCACGGATGTTCATGTATGACAGAAGGTTGAAGACGTTGTAGCTTTAATGGTTGAAGTAGATAAAGGAGCGGGAAGTGAGTTCATCTTTATTGTTCAGATGGCTAAGAGAGAGGGCAGTGTATTATGTGTGGATGGCTCATGAAAGTGGGTCAAAGTGTTTAGTGGCGATTGATGGGTAGGTATTTTTTGCGGTCGGAGAGGCCTTTGGAGAAGACGATATCGGGTTATAGGATGCTATATTGGTAGCTGTACTCTCCGGAGGCAGGTCATAATCTGTAATCAGGGAACAGCTGTTAGGTATTATGAGGAGCATAAGGCACTATGATGAGTCAGCAGGGTGATCACATGATTGAAAAGGGGCAGTTTTGTGGGCAGTATTGATGGTTATAGTTGAGCAGGGCGATATCTAATTCTTAACGTTATCGGTAAGATGAAGTGGGCCTAGTGTACATATTTCATGGAGTTTAACGAGCCAGAGGTCTCCCTTGTCTCTCTCAACGACTAAAGATGTTTTCTCGGATAGCGTGCTTTGCGAGGAACTATACGAGGTATATGATTTTATGTCTTAAAGGCACGTTTCTTATGAAGAGCTCATAACTTAAGGAGTGGATGGGGTGTCAACCTTGACTCGGTACGTTTGTCGCTTCATGAGCTCAAAGAGGAGGAATCAGAGCGAAAGGGTAGCGAGGGATTAGGAGTTCCACCTCCCACACGATCGGCCGGTGGTGGGGTGAGGGATTCATTATCGGGGTGGTATTTGGCAGGGATAACTTGCGGTGATGGTGATCGGCTAGCACCTTTGTCGTGTCAGGCGCAGCTTGCACACACAACTGCCTTTTAGTACAGTCAAGCATTCTGGTAGGTGGATGATCTATAAGTTAATCATCGTGCAAGATAATTGAGGAATTAGGTGTAAGTACTTCGTTGGTGTGTTCATGATTTGTCACTTATAAAGTCTAGATAGGTGAATTTGTTCGGTCTCTGCTTCTTTGATGGTTCTTCTTGCGATTAGCGGATTATTCTTTATTTTGAAGATGGATGAACAATGAGTACTATGGCGAAAGTGGCACTTTGTTGAAGGGGAGAAATGTTTCGTATTTTATCGAGATCGCGATGTGATACTGGCTATTTTATCGTGTCATCGTGATGGGAAATTTTAGTTGGGTGTGTTATGAAAGATATTATATTATGTGGTTTCAAGAGAGGAGTGAGCGTTGGAGATAGAGAAGTTGGCATCGAGTGGTCAGTTTTGATCGCCGATGCGTTGGGCGAGTTTATAGTACCGTAAATCCTCTGAGCACTGAACCCCACAGAAGAAAAAGTGTCTGGAGAAACCGCACCTTAGGGAGCAGACGCGGATATTGTGGTGTTAGAGGTAACGAGGCCACTTCTTTTGGCGGGCATGAAGTGAGCCGCAATCTGAGTCAGAGTGGCACAGAGTAAAATGTGGAGTTGCTCTTAGAGTCGTAGGAGCGTTCTTTCAAATTTTATGAACATTGGGAAGGTTTGTTGAGTATTGTTATCTTATTGAACCAAAACGGATAAAAACAATGAAAAGATTGTCTTTTAAAAGTACTGATTGACTGAATATTATTTTATTGGTCGGTGAAGACGACTTTGATGAGTGAACCGATAAAATTGTCTGGGTTATCAGGTCCTGGGCTGATGTTATCCACAAGGAGCGTGCTGGTCCTGACGTTAAATTCATTTCTGTCACTGGCCGAGATTTTTAGAGCCGAGAGACTATAGACCAAGCAGGGGTTGGGAGTATGACTCAGTAGTGGCTCGTAATATTATATCTGAGCGGGAGTCATCAATTGAGAAGTCAGGGGCAGAATTCTGGGATATTTCTTTAAGCACTTGGTATTTATGTAAGCCACACATACCTTTTGTTCTTCGGGAACACGTAGAGGGCTATAGCGAAACAAAGCAGACGGAGTTAGGATACTATATAGGTTTGTTCTACGGTTTCGGTTTATGCAATTTTTAAGCCTTTCCAAAATGTTCTCCAGAAATGGTAAACACATCAAGTAGGCGCAAGTATTTGTGAAATCTAAATATTCCTAGCATAAAGGCTAGTGCAGAATAAATCGTGAAGTTTGTCCACTGGAGAATGTCTGAAAATATTGGCAGGTTAATTTTAGGTAGTTACGATTTCCTTTTGCAAATCATCTTCATCAAGTTCTTTTAATATAAGTTCATCTTACGATAAAATTTGGGGAAAATGGTACTTTAATTCGTCGATTTGGCAATATAAATTTTCGCAATCCATAGCCTTATCAACATGCAAAGAAGATATAGATGGGTAATTAGAGCCAAAGATCCCCCTATAGTTTTAACCAAACTCATCTTTGATTTAGTATTCGCGGGTCTCTGCACCAATGTCAGAATTTTCTAATCCCACTGCACAACCGCATCGCCCTCTTGCACTGAAACTAGTAGCCTGTACAGGAAAAGGAAGCGATCAATTTTTAACTTTACATTTACACTTAATTATATATATATATATATAAATATATATATATATATATATATATATATATATATATATATATATATATATATATATATATATATATATATTTATATATATATAGTATATACATTTTTCGATGCTGGATTGACTGATGAGGTTAACCGTTCATGGGACACAGCTAAAAATGCCTGGAAATAACAAATTATAACACTTGATCAGAAATTTAGGACATATTACAAGACATTTTTACTTATGTGAGTTTTTGGATAAATGTCAGTTATCATGCTAATCAAGGTCAAAGAAGTGTCCTAAAATCGTTCCTCGCCGGGATATAGTAAACTTTTTCCCGCAAACTAAAAAATTGAAATGATTTTCTTCGTAAAGTTATACACATATATATTCAGAATACCATTTATTGATTACAAAAATGTATGTGAATATAAAAAATACATGAATTCTCATTTTCACAAAATATTTTTCTGGATGTACTTTTACTCGCACTTTCCTATCAATTTAAATATTAGAGTCCACAGGTAAAAAACGTTGGCACTTAGGCAACTGTTTCATGGTACTTGATGAAGCAGTTGCGATCAGCTTTGAAGCAGAGGTGGACCTTGCAGACCCTGCAGACTATGATTAATCTCAGGATGTTGCCCTTTTTGCTGCAGTACTTGTAGATCTGGCGGCTGCTGCGAAGAGGGGCATGGAAGATGGTCAGGTCAAACCTTACAAACTTATAAAGGGTGTGACTGCGGTGTCCTCGAACAGGTGTGGAAACTTCAGCAGTGGTGCTGAGATTTGAAGAGTCAAAAGACCTTTGGGTACTACTTGTCACTGGCCTCTGATTACTGGCACACCTGAACACATGGATTAGGAAACCTTTGAGTAATATACCAGATTGCTCACCAAGAGAGTTACAGTCCAGCCTGTACAGGAGCCAGGCATTGTTGACACTAATATCGATAGTATAAGCGAACAAGCGCAAGTACTACCTCTTAGAATTCATGGAAATTCTAAAAAGATGAAATAGCATGTCACTTTTTTAATTCCCCCAATTTGGCGTTGTAATACTTGATTACTAAAGAGCAGTTCACCCCATTCTTTTGCTCGATGTTACTGCAGTACCGGCTGATACTAGAAATGGGCTCGTTTCCAAGGTCAGTTGAATGTAAAGTGACCACCTTGTTGTCCTTCCACCTGACGGTCATGATCCTGTCATCGCTGGTAATGTAGTCCATGGTACTCCTTGGGTTACTTTTATTTTCCATATTGTTCATGGTCTCAAGTGGAGGTTTGCCGATTCGGCATTCTTTGGCTGTCTTAATGAGCGCTTTTCCTTGAGGTATCGCACAATCTCCAGACTTGTGAAATAGTTGTCGACAACTATTGTTGTGGTGGATGAGCAAAACATGGTACTGGCCAGTACAGAGAATATCTTGCTGATCTTACCCATGCTTTGCATGTTAGGACCCAATGTGGACACCATGGGTCTCAAGTGTAGTCCCTTCCACCCCTGGTACAACATCATGTCGAAGAGAAAGCCATCCTCTGAAGCCCTACCAACCACCTGGAACACCCATTTGTCTGGCTTGTTCTGGTGTCTTAGGTTGCCAGCTTTCTTGCCTTATAGGCCACCATGATCTCATCGAAAGACTGTCTGGTCGTATGTGCCTCTTTCATGAAGGAAGTATTAAAAAAAGTGAGCAGCGGCCAGACTTTGAAGAATCTGTCGATATAACCAGGGATGTTAAAGTTGTCATTGAAGTGGATAAGCCTCTTCATCAGCCGGAACCTCTTAGATGACATGAGGTCTGCAATCTGATGGATCCTGGTCTCCATACACTGAGAGTCTTCAACTGCAGATGCTTGTACGATCTCCATATATAACAAGATAGCAACGAAGTTCATCACCTCATCTGACGTGGTCTTGAAGGTAGTGTCGATATCTTTCCGGCTAGCATACAAGTTGTTCTGGTAGGTTACGTGCTCCACGACCTGTAGGCTGAAGAACTTGCTGAAGTAATGGAATGGAAATGAATCTACAGAGGGTGTGTGTGCACTAGGGTGGTCGATATAAAAAAAAAAAATTCACTGGTCTGACCTAGCAAAAGTGTTTCTTTTGGTTGAAAAACACCCACTGCAAAGTTTTATTGATATGTATTAATATTTAAAGGTGGCTCAATGGATCCGATGTTCCCCCAGATGAGGTGTAGAACGCAGTCATTTCACTAGATTGGTTTCTTCCCAACATTCACAAGCCTGGGTCACCCCACTGGATATTTTACAGTGGGTATTAGCTGCTCATTGGCAGGAGTGTCGTGATAACCAATATCACTCAGTGATGCTCAGTAAGGTCCTCTTGCGAGTGTCAGGGAACCTTTTGCGGTGTTCAGCAACAACACTTGGAACAAACTGTAATTGTTCCTCATCCTTTGTGAGACAGGCAGAGATATCCTCTACGAAGGCAACGGTACATTCAGTGTGATTGTTAGTGACAGCCAATGTGCTAACGAAACTTTTTGCAGCACTGAAGCTTGGCTGAGGCTTCTACTGAACTGCCGAATATCCAAGAAAATCATATAAGAGACACAAGTTTTTTAAAAGAAGTCTTGATTTCTTGGTCGTAAAGTCAACTAAAGTTTTCTCTTGTTAGTTGCAAGCTTCCGAGGCCTTTCCTCCTCTTCCTTCTCTTTCATAGCTATAACTATATTGTTCTATCTGCTATTGTCCAAATCACCATCAAATAATACCTAAGTAACTAAATCCTCAGAAAAGAACCACAGTTAGCCTGTCATCTACTTCTATGTAGCGTTCGATATGTCGATGTTACCTGTGTGATACATCTGACATTGCTTCAGCAACTTCAGGTAATTTATCAGGACATTCACAGCAATGCTGGCTGTTACCCACGCTTCAACGTAAATACGTGAAAAGAAGATGCATTGTTTTCTTAATCCTTGATGCTCGCGTGCTGTCAGCTTATCCTGTGAGCAAAACATCCAGACTTTGAAGGTGTAGATCACTTTTTGCCATCCACTAGGCTTGATGTATGGCTCTTGGAACTGCAAAGTGGATGCCTAGAGGAGGGACAGCTAAAGGAAAGATGATAGCCAGCTTCAGGAGCTCCCTAGGCTAAGTGACTTTAACGGCCATCTCAAAGATCTAAACCATTTCATCTTTTAAGACAGCTAAAGCGTTGGCAGTGTAATCATTAGTTGAGTCTTTATATGTGGTTTTGTCAATATTTTGCCAGCTTGTTTTGAAGCGCTTGAACGGGAGAACATCAGAAATGACTTCAAAAAATCCTGCTGCAGCAATGAACTCCAAGACATGATGGCGACATCGCATATGCAGAAGTTCACGACTGAGAAGCTGCTACACATGAATGCATGTACCTGTGTACCTACCAGTATTAGAGCTGATTCTGTCTAAGCACATTCCTTGGGCCTTTTTTTCTAAATTCCAATCGTTCAGAACAAAAAGATGACCTTAGCTTGCGCTGTCAGTACCTGTCAGTACCACAGGCAATCTGTCCACAGTCCAAGTGCCAATGAGATATGGGATAATCTTCCCTTTGGAGTTGTTCTCTGATGCTAGATCGGTTCAGGGCTAGTGGCTAGATTTCTTGTCCCAAACTGCGGACATTTTCACCAACTATACTTAGTATACCAGCGCCTGCTGTGTATTTGTATGTATATCGTATACCTCATCTGAGAGGAAAAGCGGATCCATTGAGCCACCTCTAAATGTTAATATATCTTAATTAAATTTTGCAAATGGGTTTTTTCAACTAAAAGGAACACCTTGGCTGGATCAGACATAAGAAAATGAAAATTCATTTAAATAAGGACCACCGTAGTGTGCACGTACTCAGAAAGAGGTGAGTTATTGATGTCAAAACTCTTTCAAGTGGTTGGTTTCACCTCTTTTTCATAGTCTTCATCATCTTCTTCTTCATCTCGGAGCTCCACTGCAGGCGTAGCATACCCCTATCTGCCGGTAGGATATGCAAGGTCTTCGCCGTCATCGTAGGCCTCCTCATCGTCACTGACTGCCAGGTTGGCTAGCATGATAGTAGTCCCCCTCATTTTATAAAACATTTGAGTAGACAGCTGTGAGATAAATTGTACTTCAATATACAACTACATAATTATGTATCCATTTATTATCTTTAAGAAATCTACCATGACAGCTAAATACATCACAAATTTTTAAATACTAATTAAATATTATCAGTATGGGCAATTATAGAACTCATGTAACTAATAAAAACTAATATAAGTTAATTAAATCACCCATTTATCAATATGTACGATTAATAAATTTATAAAAATGGTTTCACATTCAAACTGTAACACTGTATAATGCTTTAAACACATGTTTTGACATCCACCGACGTTGGCGGTCTGTGGTAGCAAAATATATCCTATTTTACATTTCCAAATAAATCGTGTTGAAATTGTTTTAACCTGTTAGATTTTATGGTGGTAACAAAGTAATATTTATAAACGCGATCATTTGCTGTCTGGTTTTCAACATAGAGGAATCTGAGTGTTTTTTTTTAAGAATGGAAGTTAATTCATTTTACAGGTAAGTTATTGAAATTTATGATGTATCATAATATTTTCATGTATAACCTCTGTAACGCTTATACACAATTAAAATTGTTTTTAATTAATTCTAGTTACTGTACATAATATATGCTATTATCAAAATAATGCATAAAGATTTCTAATTACGTCAATATATAGTTACGATAAAAACTCACAACAGTTAAACAGTGTCTTTTTATTGTTAATATTTTTATATCATATAATATTATTTTTTATATATCATATTATTATATTTATTATACATATATATTTAATTATTATATTGTAATTATATTATATATACATATTTAATTATTTTATATTATTAAACCATTGTAATCAAATTACCCTGATGTGATATTACTATCGAAAAACCAAAACAATGCGGAGAGTAAAAAAAAATGGGAATAAATAAATAAAAAGAATTATGATTGTATATTATTTATTTTAGCTAGTTCGACAAAAATGCATTTTATTTATCCTTGTCAGCACATCAAACTCTACATCTGTTCCAAGGAAGTGCAATAAGTGAAGTGGAGAATACCAATGACGGAGGAAGATGTCGGTAAAGTGGAAATCCAAGTAGAAGAAAAGAGTCACGGTGGCAGCATTACCACTCATGAAGGCGAAAAACTATGAGGAAGAAAGAAAACATACTTTAGGCCGACGTAAGATTCTGCAAATTCCATTTCTCAGCATTTTTCTCACATGAAATAATTTCATTCAAACGAACTTGTATACTAGAAAAAATTAGCAGAGCTTTCACGTAAATGAAGAGGAGATGGCTCACTTCTTAGGACTGCTACTAATAGGTGGATATCATTGTCTTCCAGCAGAACACGAATACTGGTCATCCAACGAAGATTTAAAACCGCCTATTTATTCCAAGCAATGAGGGAATAGCAATATAGAGCAATAAAGAAATTCGTTATATTGCTTATAATCATAATTTGGCTCCAATAAAAGTTGCAATGGTCCTCTTTTTTCTAAATAAGTTAGAGTAAATGTCAGCAGTTCGGGATTTTTTACCAAACCTTCACTATAAATGAGTCGCTGGTGCCATACGAATGGCTTCCCATATAATTTTTAATTATATTGTGGAAAGTATCCAAGCAGAGAGATTTCTATTGGTTCTCATGTTGTAAATAACATGATTAAACAAATCATCCACAAATACTGTCACATACTATTTTTTTGACAATTTCTTTACGACTCATTCTCTTGCTAGAAAAAACATCCATCCTTGTGGGAGGGTTATGAAAAATCGAACAGGTCAATGCCCTTTAATGACAAGCAAAGGAATTTCAAAGAAAGAGAAAGGACACTCTCATTAACTATTGACGACTCGCTCGGACGAACAGCAGCACATGGAGCGTGCCTTCTGGAAGATTCCGAAACGACTCCGATCAATAGGCGAGAGCGACTCACGCGGAAAGAATTCACCAAACCCCCCTTTTATATATTGATTCGTCACAAGCTTAAGAAATATAGAGTGTTCAAAATGGCAGGCAAGAAAGGTCCAGCAGCGCTAAAATTCACGTGTGCCACATGTAAGAAGGACAAGTGGTGCGTTGACTTCCTGGAGGGCTGCTATGCGAAATGCCACCAGGCAGTGTATGCACCACTTTCATCTTAAAGAAGGAAGTGAAAGAAGTAGTGGCCTACTACAGGGAAACGACTGGAGACCTCGAAAAGAAAATCGAGAGGCTCAAGGAGGAGCACTCCCACCAGATCCGCAGGCTCGAAGAAAAGTTAAACAAGCTCTCGAGTCCTGTGGCAAACACCACCTCTGCAGAGAGGCCGGGCCCGAATGTGGCAGAAACGCCAAAAGGATAAAAAAAAAAGAAAAAAAAGACAAAAAGAAGAAAGAACAAAGAGGAAGAGAGAGAAATAGAAGAAGAAAAGGTAGAAGAAGTTATTGAAAAGGATGACAATGGGGAAAAGATGATAGAGAAGAAGAAGAAGAAAGAAGAAGAAGAAAAAAAAAAGACTCAAAGGACCGTGACGGGGAAGAGAGAGGAATCGGAGAGCTTGCCTCAGAAAACAAAGACTCCGAGCTCAGCAGGCAATTATGCCAGGGTCAGCCTTGTGGGTGATTCCCAGGCACGGGGCCTGCAGCCCCTGCTAGCGGCCCGCCTTCGCACAATCGCGAAGATGAGCTTCCTCCCAGGCTGTGGGAATAAGCAGGTAAGAACTAATGCCGAGAAGTCTCAGATTTATGAGACTTCAGTCGTTGCCCTTATGGTAAGTGGCAACGACCTCTACCTCAGAGGAGGTAGGGTAGGCCCTACAGGCGAGGTGATGAAGACCTTTATGGGCGCTGTCGACGACTGTGGATTGAAAGCCCGCAGGCACGTCGTGGTGGGGATGCTCCCGAGGTGGAGTCCAAGCTGGACTGCCCACTTGAGAAACATGTCGCTAAACTGGCGCCTTGCAGACCTCTATACGGCGGAGGGTGTCTTTTTGTCCACCCGTACGCCGTATTCTATGGTAGGAAAGACCTCTACCAAAGACATGGGGTGCACCTCTCCTTTAAGGGCAAGGCGTTCCTAGCTAACCTCATCAAGGATGTCGTGGAGCGCACCCAAAGGAGTGTCCGCCCATTGAGAAGTCGGACGTACGCCAGAACGCCCGAGTCACTCATCAAACAACCTTCTCAGATGTTGTCAAAAATAGGGCCACCGTGACAACCAAGAAGCCGGGAAACGGAAGAGTATAGGGGATTCTACATTAGGAGACTCCCTGAAAGTTTTTCTGTTCAATGCGAGGTTAATCAGGAACAAGTTTCCTGAGCTTTGTGGCCTAGTAGCGACGGAAGAACCTGAAATGGTAGCCATAACAGAATCGTGGATAAAAACCTCAAACCGAGACTTTGAAGGTGATTTCACGGTTCCTGGCTACCAACTCTTCCACAAAGATAGGCCAGACAGAGAGGGTGGCGGTGTAATGTTGTATGTCAAGGATACAATCAAATCTACGAACTCCAACATTATATCCGACCACGAGCTCCTAGGCGTTGACCTAGAGATAGGTCCTGTCAGATACAGGACCCTGCTGCTTTACAGACCCCCTTCATAACCCGTTGAGAAGGACAGGAAACTGTACCAGCTGCTGGGTGAGCTTGTTCAAGGCAGAGTGTGCATCGTTATGGGCGACTTCAACAGACAAGTTGACTAGGAAACTAGAGCAGCCTGTGTTGAGAGAGTGCTACTCCTGGAGTTAGCCAACAACGAGTTCCTCACTCAATGGGTCAGAGAACCGACAAGAGGAGACAATATCCTCGACTTGGTCTTCACCCCTGAGGATGATATCGTTGAGGATCTCTCTGTAGGCGAAGAGCTCGGTGGCAGTGATCACCAGCTAGTTATATTTAGCGTCAAGGTCCCAATCAAGGAAACTTGACTTGAGAAGAGCAGACTTTGCAAGCCTTCGTGCTGGGCTGACTGATGTGAGGCTAGCGGTATGCGAAGATGTTGAGAATTCGTGGAACAATTTCAAAAATAGGTTCATGAGTCTTCAATCAAGTTGCATCCCTCTGAAATGCCTGCCTCGACCTTCTGTTCAACCAATGTGGTTTAATCGAGAAATCGGCCAACTGCTTAGGGAGAAGAGAAATGCGTACTGGCGATCGAAGATCTTGAGTACCTTTGACGAGTACCGGAGGCTAGCCAGAAGAGTGAAGTCCAGCATAAGGGCGGCTAAGCATACTGAAGAACTCCGAGTGGCGAGAATCTGCAGGGAGAATCCCAAAGAGTTCTTCGGCTATGTAAATAGCTGTAAACCAATCCATCTAGGGTTGGGCCCTTAGTGGACGAGGAGGGTGCATTAACTCATTCAGATGCAGTTTATGCTAACCTGCTCAATGACTACTTCACTTCAGCGTTTACTAAAGAGTGTGGTCCCATCCCCCAGTCCACGGATTCCTACTCGGGGGGGGGGGGGAACTGGATGCAATGGAATTCACCGAAGGAGAAGTAAAGAAAAAGATCGCTGATCTAAAGACGAATAAGTCCCTTGGACCGGACGGGTTTCTATCCAAGGTGTTGAAGGAAGTGTGCAATGAAGTATCACGACATCTGTGCGCTATCTTCAACATGTAAATCCGGACCGGATGCGTTCCTAGAGACTGGCGTGAGGCGGAGGTGACTGTGATCTTCAAGAAAGAAGACCCCAGCCATCCGTCAAACTACCGACCCATCAGTTTGACTTCAATAGTCGGTAAACTCAGGGGAAAGCATGATAGTGGACAAGATAACCTCTTATTTAGAGTCAAACCTGCTAATGAAGAGTTCACAGAACGGGTTTCGAAGGCAACGGTCATCCCTGACGAACCTTGTGGAATTCTTCCACTTGGTGTTCAGTGAGCATGATCGGGATAAAGCGGTGAATGTTTTGTACCTTGACCTCAAAAAGGCCTTTGACAAGGTACCACACCGCCGCCCTTTCCGGAAAGTGCGTGCGCAGGGCATAGACGGCAAGGTAGCAGGTTGAATAGAGAGCTGGCTAAGTGACAGACGGCAACGAGTAGTGGTGAATGGGTGGGCCTCTGAATGGGCGCCCGTATCTAGCGTTGTCCCTCAAGGTTCCGTCCTGGGACCACTACTGTTTATTATCTATGTCAACGACATGGACGGAGACATGGTTGCCAAAATCTCAAAATTTGCCAACGACACCAAGCTTGGTATCAATGTGGCAAAGGAGGGCAACACTGCCCACCTCCAAGAGGACCTTCAAAGGATTGAGGAGTGGTCGGACACGTGGCAAATGCCTTTCAACGTGGGGAAATGCAAAGTAATGCATATCGGCCACCGAAACCCCAAATCTCAGTACATCCTTAAGGGCACTGCCCTTGAATCAAGTGACACTTAGAAGGACTTGGGTGTAACTATCCCTAGCGACCTCAAGTTCTCGAAACAGTGCATTGAGGCAGAGAAGAAAGCCCAAAGGATGTTAGGCTACATAAAGCGCCAGTTTGGATACCGTAACAAGGAGATTGTACTGTGCCTGTACAACTCACTTGTCCGACCGCACCTGGAGTATGCCGTACAATTTTTGAGTTCTTCATTGCGAAAGGACATCGCGAGATTGGAACGCGTACAAGCCAGGGCAACCAAGCTGATTCCCTCTATCCGACATAAAAGTTATGAGGATAGACTAAGGGAATTAGATCTGTTCTCGCTGGAAACCCATAGATAGCGTGGTCAGCTCATCGAGGTTTTCAAAATTCTTCGAGGGTTCGACAATGTTGACTACCGGGATATGTTCACACTGAGTGAGAACAGAACGCGCAATCACGGCTTCAAACTTGAACTGAAGCGTTACAACCGAAATCTGTGTGGAAACTTTTTCACGTACAGTATCTGCGGTAAGTGGAACGCACTTCCAGTGGAAGTTGTTAACAGTGAATCTGTTGACCAGTTCAAGTCAAGACTAGACAAAGTCTTGAAAAGTGGCCGTTTAGGGACGCAAAACAATTGAGCAGCCATGTGCCCGCTCGATTGCTAGTCCAAACGTACTCTCTTTGAATGGACCGTAAGGTCTGCTAGGGCACTTCCTTTCCTTGTTACTCCTTGTTACAACAGTCCTCTGTATCAAATGTAATAAAAATAACTCATTCACTGTCGCTAGTTGCTGTAAATCCTATTCACAAAGCTACTCGACCATTCATAAATGAAAGTAAGAAAGCCTAATATCATTAAGATCGACAACTCAGGAAAGGGTGGAGTTGTGGTATGTGATTGATTGTTGTCAGCATATAGACATAAATTTAGAAGCAGGAAGTGGTGGTCAGATTTGTTGAATCACATTGTGATTCTAGCTGTAGTAGCTGCTTTCAAACTTTACAAATATATCAATCCAGAGAGTACAATAACTCATCTAGAGTTCAGGAGAAACGTTGCTTATTCACTAGTAAAACGTGCGTCTTATCGAACCCGACTTGGTTGACCATCCGTAGCCCCTTCTTAAGCAATCAGGTAGATTGTACGCATGGCAGTTATTTACTTCGCCTGAAAAACACCAGACTGAAGTGTGAAAAGTGCACTAAAAGGCTCCACAAAAACTGTAATAAAATGTAAGACCATAGGCAGAGAGCTGTAATGTTATGCAATCCAAAAACTTATTTTCTAACAGTATTTTTGGTTTAAATCGAAGCTTATTATATATGGCAATTTTAGTGGTTGTGTACCACAACTTTTTCTTACAAATAAAAAGGATTCGTTTATATGCATTGCTTAATTTTCACTCATTAAAAGGTACCTGCACCCACCAACGCTTACATTTTGGTTGTATAAAACTAATTTATGTTAGTTTTAGGGTTTCCATAAATTGAGCTTGGATATCTTCTAACAACCCTAAAATGTGATAAAATTGTAATTTTGGTAAAACTTTATCAACTCCATGTAACCGCCGTTAATGGGTTAATACAATCTCCCAATGGATGTTGCTGCCAGCACCATTTGATAACACCGGAATAGTCACAATAAAAGCGTTAAATTGTTAATAAATACTCGTAGTTAATACCAGAGATTACAGAACCGAATGATACAATGAATAACAATAGAGTGTAAGGCCCTCCAAAATTCACTTATCATCCCATCGTAAGAGGGAAAGAGAAAAGTGACGGTTGGATCGTCTTAGAGACAAGAACTGGTATTCAAATTTATCAGTTATGTAAATTTTCTCACTTAACTATTTGAGATCAGTATTAAATTAAATCATTAAAGAGAATGCGAAGACGAGTACAAAATTTCTGATTCAATTTGCTGATGTTGAAATCTCCAAATATGTAATAAATGATTTAAAAATTAAATGTATTCATGAAGTAGGAGGACATTTGATAAAAAGTGAATCATTTGAAAGAAGATCAAACAGAAGGGGTAATTCAATGTAAAACCTCACAAATAGGACTCAGGTGCCATATGGAGACTTGTGCACCCTACTGACCATAACACCCGTGGTTTTCCATTCCTTCATTAATGCATGGCTAATGATTTAAAGCTAAACAGTATTGTCGAGAGAAGAAGGCGTGTGACCCTCAAGTCTACAAAAGGTACACACGTCTGTAAGCCAGGCCGCCACTGTCGGCACTGGGCTCGGGTACAATTGAATTGCGAGATACTAAATACCTTCCAAATAGAGTGCAATATTATTAAGGTTGGCTGTTTGAATGGGAATACATTTGCTGGGATCGTTTAAAGGATTATTCAAAAGCTAAACACCTCTAAAAATAAACTTTAATACAAATAATAATAAGAATAAGTGCACAGATAAATATGGAAATATAAATAATAATTAGTACGACCAAATAATATTATGAAGGGCAAAAATTAAGGAAACTAGATCCGGGAAAAATATATAAGTGATCCAATAAGTTGGATTGATGGAAATACTTAGGAAGTCTATTGGCGTTGCACAAAATGGGGGAATTCTTCTTACAACTGGGAACGGAGAGGTGAGACTTACGAGGATAGGACTCCTGGTTACCTCTGGTGGATGAACTAGGGAGATGGAAGAACAATGGCCAGGTCTTCGTCGATGGGGTCCCGATGCAAAGGCGTCCTTATAGACTCCGAAAGGGGGTTGCGATTACCTCGGCTCCAGGGAGAGGTAATCACCAATCGAGATTCATATGCGGAACGGCAGGAAGTCTGAGCAAAGGTAGTGAGACGAGAGAAACCCAGGACAATCTTCCGGGGCGTAAACAGGGTTTCTGCAATCTTCCTCTGATCAGGGCGGATTACACGAATACGATTTGCTGATGAGATCACAAGGGCGAGGGAACCACTTCACGGGGGACAGATACTTAGATCTGGACGGCAAGAAGCTCGGTCTCTGTCTATCTCCTGAGGCTTTGCAGATATCACTTTAAATAGGAGCCACAACCATGGTCGTCAGAAGACTGTGTGCAGCAAGGCGTCCCGAAGGAATCAAAATATGATGACTAATTTCTTAATGACATTTTGATAGGCAGTTGTTGAGGTTTTTTTTGCAAATCTCAAAGCGGCCTTTGTTGAACTCCACAGTAAATGAGAGAGATTTTGCTTGTGATATGTTCTTATGACAGTTGGCAAGTGGCTCATCATCATGAAACCACGTTCAGCAATGGCATTCACCGCTTTCAGGTTACAGACGTTTTTCGGATCCAATGTTAACTGTATCCAGCTGGAAATGTGATTATGTACCAATAAGATCAACTAGAGTGGTCATAGGCTTGGCTCTGTATTCTCCATTTTTCTGAAGCTGTCTGGCCTTTAGTGGCATATAACTGTACAATAATGTGGTGTTTCAATGTGTCACTCAATCTGATGTTGAACAGAGCAAATGTGAGGACTTCCTGCTACAGTTAGCATTTGTGGTTTTCCATCTTATTAAGTAATGCAGCACCAAACTTTGAGTGAGATTTCTTGTACATTACCATGTCATGGATTAGACTTAGATCATTCACAGGAACATCAGAAGCAGACACTAACATCAGCCACACAGGAGTGAAGAACAGCGCACGGAAGATGTTGAGTTTTCCATCTTTGATAGTGTTTTCTTCGAACTCAATTTGATGTTCAAACATCAGCTTTTTCATGGACTACAGGATTCTGGGCATCCATATTGCCTGATGAATGGCACTTGTTCTATTCTAGTGAATAGTTCGAGGATGCTTTTCTCAAAAAACAATGAATGTCAGTCCAGCCATTTGCCTGTAATGGCTCTTGGAACCCTTTCTCTCTTAGTATGTCTTGGAGTATTTCTTCATTGTTTTTCTAGTTTTCATTTAGTTATTTACTATTAATATTGAGAATCTTGGGGTTTTCTTTGCACGATTCTGTCCAAACATTCTCTATATGCTTTCAAACTTGGAATAAATCAGAACACTTTACTTTCCAAAACACCTTCTCCCAAATTGCTGCCTGATAGGTTTACCAGCTTGTGATGTCAACAGACAAGATAAAACTTTTTCAGCATTTTATCTAGCAGTTTTGCAGGTCCTCTTTTAACTCTAGGAGTACTAGGTTTAGTCTAAAAATCAAGAACAGGAACATTATCCATAAGTTCCCATGTCTCCAAATAAATCCAATGATATTCAAGCCTGACATAGGCCTAAAATCCTTTCATTGGCAGAACTTCAAATAGCATTCATTCAGTGTAAAAGGTGGAAAAGACACTGGAAGAGATAAAGTCTCTGAGGAACTGCCAAGTTAACTGCACAAAAAAATCTTTGTACAACATTCCATTCAAGTGTAAAGCAGTGGACAGTAGTATTTTTCACATCATGCGGACAAGAGCCTCTGACTGGTAATATACATCGACAGAATTTTGTTGTTTCGTGTTTTTGAGATTGAGGTGATGAATCTATTCAAATAAACCCCCTCCAGCTTTT
Organism: Ceratothoa steindachneri; assembly: GCA_963969495.1. Lineage (NCBI taxonomy): Eukaryota > Metazoa > Arthropoda > Malacostraca > Isopoda > Cymothoidae > Ceratothoa > Ceratothoa steindachneri. The sequence continues at coordinate 60,591,171 of OZ018338.1, read as the reverse complement.
AAGATCATAGAAACTATGTGATAATCCAAGACAATGTGCTGCATTGCAGCTGACATCACATGTCATTCCCTCCTGGAAAGTAAAAGTCAGTAGTCGTAGTGTCTTGATGGTAAAAACATCTATGATGAGGCTGGAGTTAATCTATGTCCCTGTGTTAGAGTAGGTATCACTATAATTGGAGCTTTGAAATAGTAAAAAATGTTGAGACAGTAATTGTTACGTACATACTAAATATGGTAATGGGCTATAACTTTTACTTTGTTCTCAAATATGCCGCAGTCTTTCATTTCTTGGTGCTTTCCCCAGGGATATTGTCTCAAAGTTCTTGCCCTGACCAGACATATGACCTTTCATTTCAGTCATTTGGCCTTCATTGTACCTGATATCCACAACTTTCATCTATCTTGCGAAGAGTATGTTGTTCTTTATTTCTGGATTAGAACTATATCACCTATATCGAAGAGGCTGCCTAATTTCAGCACGAATACTCCTCTATTTCATGCAGGTTTACTTGGTCTTCCTTTCCTCTTCACTATAGCAAGATGATTCTTATGTAGTTTCATGAAGAACTTCATTGAGTTGTAACTGGCTATTCTCTTGATCGTAGCTTTCTGACAGTTTTAAATTATAATTTAACTGATTCATATGCGAAGTGTTGAACCTTGAGCATTTTCCGGGGAATTCTGAAGATTAAAGAAATAAGGAAAAAAATGTGGCCCTGCAGGAAGCAGGGAACCACTGATGAAATTTAAAGGGTATCCAACCAAGAAAGTTTCATTGACAGATCTGGTAGATGGCCGAGTTGACAGCTGCCTGTGTATAGCACTATGAGGTTATGAGAAATGAACTGTGTGTCCTCGGAGCTACCTCATCTCTATATTTAATTCCATTGTAAATTTGTAACTTGTACATGGTTTCTAGATTCTCATATTTCCTAAAATAGTTAATTACTATTATTTTAATTAAATATTACTTTGTTATTATTACCATTTGTTCATTTTATGCTCTTTAATTTGATACCTAAATTGTTGCTCAAACCTTTTTAGATCAAATGTTATAGTGCAAAATATTATTCAAAGGAACATGGAACTGGTGCTTTTGGGCGATTTCAAGGCAAAGTATTTCAAGTTCCATGCGGCAATCCTTCCCTACATACTAGTGAAAGATTATGTTCATTCTCGGCTAATTCAGATCAAAGAGAGCTATGCCGTCTTGTGTTGTACCATGTGGGAACCATGAAGCTTGTTATATCATGGTTTGTGGTAGCATTTTTTTCTTTAGGGCCTAGGAAGATCTTTTAATGTGAGGGAAGATTGCCCCCACATTTTCTACAAAATTGTTATCCTAATTTTCACAGCTCTCTTTCCAGAAATTGCTTTACTAACACCAATGATTGAAGGTATAATTCAGAAAGGAAGTGTCCATTGCCATAAATCAAACTACAATAATATTAAATTTTGAGAAATGGAGAGCATGTCTATGTAGTGGTTACAACAGAACCAAAATTAAATCCAATAGAACACTTGTTCTAGCTGTCTTCCCCCGAGCCGAGTGGAAACAGTGGATTTCATTTTCAACGAAAAGAACCATCGACGGATATGATTAGTCGTTGACTGCGAGTTCAGATACGTACTGACATATAATGTCTACAAATATGAAGTATTGGACTGAATTTTGGATTCTTTTTCAAACTGGAGCTCTCTTTTGGAAGAGACATGAGAAGGCACGAATGGATAATTTAACGAGTACATAAACAACACTAGCCCTACTCACATCCTTAGATATTGGAAGTAAGGTATTGTTTAATAACAACACTATAATACGCTGAACAATATCGAGCAATACCAGACACTGACCCATAACTCGTTGGCCTGTTTAACTTCTTTTCCTTATATTTTTGGATCTAAACTTGAAAGCAAAATCTCTTCAGTAACCTAGCGAGGAAAGATCACACAAGATGAAACATTTAGCTGTCAACTTTTTCCTACCTTTAAGGATTTTCCTCTTTGATTTAATCACTCATGTAGTTTCTTGCCAATTGTATAATTCCTAGTTCATTCATCTTATTCTATGATAACAATCATGACTGTTTTTTAAGATACTACTAACTTTGTAAATTCTCTGGTATTTACAGCATTTAAAAGTTATATTTGTAGCCTGATAACAAATAAATGATAAAAAACCTAGAGATAACTTCATATGTAATGAATGAAATAACGAAAGAGGATAGTAATGAACGTTCTAAATTTCATTAAATAAAAGGATATAAGATTTTTTTAATAAAATAGCTGCCGAAAGAGCTGAACTCTTAAAGAAGATGCCTTCACTCAATGGTTGAATTCGCTATTGTAAGAAATAAAACTTTAGAGACGATTTTTCTTGAAAGAAGATTCGTTTTAACGTGCAAATGCTAATGACAAACCCGTTAAGTAAAAGGAAAAGCACAATTCCAACTCGCAGCCAAATAATGGTGTAGCAAAATTAAAATTTTTACTAGACAAAAGACGATGCGCAAAATAGGGCTTAAAATCAGCTAGGTATCGAATCGTGAAGACAATACTGAAAGAAAATTTCACTTAAGAAGATATATAACTAAAAGCCTAACGAAGGAAAAGAAGAAGTGAGAAAATGGAGTTACGAAAAAGAGTAGCCAGGAAATTCCGGAATTGTTTTATGTAGCTAATCGACGGAATCCTCCACGGAATTCAAGGAAACCAGTAAAATAGGAAACTGTTAATTTTCGATCCGAAATTAAAGCCTGGGTAAAATTTTAACGCTTAATTTGATTGAATGTTTAGCAAATAAAATTTGAACAACGATCAACCGGCTATAATAAAAATGGTGTTTGAAGAACAAATGTTAATAATGTTATTTAGTCGTTAAAGAACGGCATTTGAGTGAACAAATACTATTCATTATAAAAAAATGACTTCAAACAAATCGCCGCTCATGAGAAGTTACATTGCCTTTCTCTAAAGAAAGTTTAAGTGTCTAATAATCCTCGATTTGCGATTCCTTATTCAATTTTTTTATTTATTGAGCTTTTAGGACTTAAATAGAGAAAAAAATATTACGAGTAGAGTTCGTAAATTTAATAAATCATATTTATTAGTTGATCCTGGCTTAGTAACTAGTAAGTAGTATCAGCATATCGGATAATATTCGAACTGACACTACATGATTTTGGGTACGATGCGTGTAGTTAGTGGGCATATGCCGAGCATATAGCTGGAATGTACTGAGAAGTACCATAGCTAACATTTAGGTATTATATGAATGCTAGGTTCCTGGTTGCTACCTAGCATTGGTACCAGATGAGTATTATTCAGCTACGTGGCTTTATAATTGATGTACGGGTTTGCATCCTGGGATACCATATAAGTAGTGAATTAGCAGCAAAGGATAGGGAATATTTAAAGGGCTGCTAATGGTTATCGAGAAAGTACTTACAGGAGCTTTTGGTTACTGGGAATATTAGTATTATGACGGTCAGCTTCAAGGAAGGAACTGGGGGATTTAAAGTCGGGTACTGGTTAAGTTTTAACTAGGAGTTAAATGGATACCCATTTGCTTGATAAGGTTCCGGAAAGATCTGGCAACTGCCGAGTAATATTTCGTGTGATTACCGGTAAGTACCGAGTAGATACTAGTTGAGAGCAGTTTGGTGTTTTATGAGTTCTTTTAAAGATCTCGCTTCTGAAATATAAATAAAAGATCCACTGATCGTACCTCACACAAATTTTTAAAAAATGGTTGTGGTTATATCGTTGATGCGCTTAAGACAAAAACTCGTTTTTCTGTTTGAAAAACAACCGAACGAGAGAACAACCCTTCTAACGTTACCTTTAAATTATTACCTTTAAATTATTTAATACTTCAAACTTTTAGAAATTTATGAATATTGTTTTACATTTAACATTTGCCATAAACATACAATCTGAAAAATGCAACTTAACCTAACCTACTTGGGTTAGATTACTTTAACCAAATTATTTTAAGAGGTCAAATATTATCTTAAGTAAATGGATAGATAGATCCCCCCAAAGAAGCTTAACATACGGCTCTATTTTAGACCTAGGAAACAACATCTTAAACTCCTTCCTTCTTTTCTTTGCCTCCATAAATTACACTGGAAAATGTTCCCCGTTGGATTCGTCGAATATTCATGTTCGTGTTATAAACTAACAGTTTTTCTGAGCATCATCTCCAGTCTGAATTACAAAACCTTAGCTTCTGTTACTATGAACTATTATTTGTTTTGTTTTTACGAAATATGTCCAAAGAGGGTGCAGTTATTAAATAAGGGTGAAGATCTTTCTACGGAGGTATTTATCTTTCTCAACTTCTGTCAAATATTCAGTTGTTATTTTACTCTACGTTTCTCCATCTATTGATCTCTCCATTTATTCTTTATTCAAAGAGAGAAAATTTCCTGCCTCCTCTCTTGTTGCAGGCTCGATTTTTCCATAATATGAACAAACCTTTGTGGAATTCTCTTGCGTTTATTCATTTACTGGGGTCATCCTATCAAAAATACATCAAGTCGTCTCGTCATTTTGTTTCATTCGTTTTTTCAATTTACGTGATAAGAATAATTATTCTAACATTTAAATTATTATAGTTTTATTAAAATGTCAGCATTTAAAAATCGTGCTATTGTTCTCTTCATGTTGGAAGTGAATTTCAGTCCCTTGAGATTTGCTATTTGATCATAAAGGTAAAATAATGACAAATATGAGTTAATTGAATGATGATGTGTAATTATAATATATTTGGTAATATACGAGGGACCTTCGAAAAGTTTTGGGTCAAGCCTTTAATTTAAAGGATTTTTGGAAATTTTCAAGTCCAAAACCGTCATTTGTTCCTCTGACGCATTTCAGGTAGCAAGCGACTGCTTACAAGAAATTAACTTTTTTATCTTTGGAAAATCAAACTATATGTTTTTTTAAAAATTTACAATCAAATTTTTAACAAAACTTGATTGAAAATCGCCTGCTACTGTCGATTCTTTGCAGTATGTTTATCGTAAGTCTACACCACATGAACCGTTTCAAAGAATGAATAGAAGACCTTAATGACAACGAGAGAAAAGAAAGACCATCTACTTTAACCAATGCAGAAAAGGAAACCGCCGTTCAAAAACTTATGGATGAAGATTGCAGATTAGCGTTGATTTTATTGCAAAAGAAGTCGATATTTCCCAAGGATCAGCATATGCAATTTTAACAGACCATCTTCGTCTCAGCAATCTTTCTGCCCGTTAAGTGCCGAAAGCGTTGCGAGATGATCAGCTTGCAAATACTGTAGGAGTCAGGTTCCATTATGGCAATGCTTCAGCCCATTTTTCACGGCTAACAAGAAGTCTTTGAGAGAATTTCTATGGCAAATCATACACCATCCATACTATAGCCCTGATCTTGCCCCCTCGACTATTTCTTGCTTCTTAAGCTTAAGAAATATTTAAAAGGAACAAAATTTCAATCAATCGAAGAGGCAAAATATGAAGTCAAGACAGGGTGCATTTCGAAAAACCAGGAGTTCTATAGAGAGGGACTTTTCAGGTGGAAATATCGCCTTTAGAATTGCATTGACCTAAATGCAAACTATGCTGAGAAATATTAGTGACATTTGAGTTATTTTTATTTCAATATTTCTTTCATTTTACACAAAGACTTTTTATAGGTCCCTCGTATTTTGCTAAAAATAATTCTTTGAATCTTTTTATTTCCAGAAATGGTTATTTCTAAAAAAATGTGCAACCATTGTCGCTCTAAACCAAAGGTGCCTAAATGCAGAAAGATAGTTGCTAAGTGTATTGAATCAAGGATCACCATATTTAGAATCATTAATGCTTTTAAAAAGAGTGGTTACGTTCATGTGAAGAAGTCTACTTGAGATCTAAATGCTTCAAATGCACGCCATGATCGCCTCTTGGGAAGGTTCCAGGGGTAAGGATTTGGGCTGCCTCCAGTGCAAAGCTTGCGCACAATTGGAAAAAAGCTGGTGTGGAAGTTTCAGCGCACACAATAAGACTATTCGAGAAAGGTCTAAATTTGATAATGCCTGTAATAAATCCTCATCTCACAGTGTAAAACCTTACAGATAGTATGCTGTGCTTTTGTTAGGAGGAGAAAAGGAACGAGATTTTACGAGTCTTGTATCGTATCGTGCCCACGGTAAAGCATCCCGACACCCCCCGTGACTGGGGCTGCTTCTCATCTAAGGTAAATTGACCACTAACAATTTTTCCCCAAGAACACTGCAAATAACTCAATATGGCACCACATGAGGCTTCATAACTACCCTTTCCCTATAGTTTAAGACCAATTTGGTGAAAATAGATGTATTTTCCAGCATGGTGGCACATTTTATCACGATTCAAAAGCAAAAACGAATTTTGGGGGTGAAAATATAATAGAACATTTGGGGCTTTTGCCAGGGAATTGCGAGATTTGGCGGTGGGTAAACACAAGTTATGGGTGCTGATTTAACAAAAATTCTACCATTCTTAGTCAAGATATTATCACATATTTGGTCTCCAGGATGCTACAATAAATTGAAAGAGTCCCAAACAACAAGGGACATCATTGTAAACATCGGCTGTGTTCATCAATTAAGTATATATTAATAAAATATGTTTTGTGTCCGTATATTATGCATGCAGGAAGCTCCATTAAAGACTTATTCTGTTTTGTTATATTAGGTTTTGTTTCCGTCATCCGTTGTACTGTTGCCTTGGCCACTTGCGTATGTCGTGTTCTTTATATTTTCCATTTTGGTTTTTCTTCCTTTTCCTTTCTTAAAATAATCCGTTTTCTCATTGGGGAAGCCAATGCCATTATCCGATGCGGCCTGCCGCAATTGGAGAAATTTTTTTTTGTCGGTAGGGCGAATTTTTAGTCGCGTGTGAGTCTAATCTCGAGCGACTCTACATCTCACTATGTCGGTCGGTTCCCGTTTTGCTTCTTTTTTTGTAATAACATCATAACTATTAGGCTGATTCTAACGAAATTTGAAAAACTTATGTTGTTTTACATTCTTTCTCGAACGCCATAATTGTTCATGTCATCCCAAGCTAGGCCAGGAATTAGTTTGTTGGGCAATAACATCATAACTATTTGTCCGATTTTAACAAAATTTGAAACCCTTATGTTGTTTTACATTTTATTTTGAATGGTATAATTGCCTAAATCTTCCCAAAGTTAGCCCGTGAATTATTTTTCTTTTGGCAATGACATCATGACTATTCGTCCAATGCTAGCGAAATTTGAAACCCTTATTTTGTTCTACCTTCTCTTTCGAAATTTATAATTGCCAAAGACTTCCCAAGGTTAGCCAGGGAATTATTTTGTTTTTGCAATAACATCATAAATACTCTGCTAGACTATTATAGACTAGGCTATACTATGCTAAGCTATGCTAAGATATAAAATAAAAGGGTAAGATATACTATTCTAATTTAGGCTATAAAATGATATGCTAGGATATCATATAGTATGTTAGGCTATACAATACTAAGCTATGCTTGACTACGATATAATAGGAAACTATAGGCTATACTTGTCTAGGATAGTTAATGCTAGGCTAGGTTATACTATGCTAGGCTAGGCTAAGCTATGCTAAGCTATACAAGGCTGTCCAGGGTTAAACTATGCTATGCTAAACTAGGCTAAAGTATAAGAGGCTAGGAAGGGCTATGCTAGGTAATACTATGTTAGGGTACGAGAGGCTAGCTAACCAAGGCTAAAATAGCTTCCTAAGATATGGAAGGTTATTCTAGTCTAGGGTATGGTATGTTATACTAGTCTAGGATATACTAGGCTATAATATGATACGCTTGGTTATATTATCTTAGGTGTGGGGGTGTTAGGAAAGGATATACCAAGCTAGCCTATAGTATGCTAGGCTAGGCTAGATTATCTTATGAAAGGATATATTGGCTAGGCTATAGTAGACTATTCTAGCATGACTAAACTAGGCTACTCTATGCGACGCTGATCTAGGCTTTGGCATGGAAAGCTAAACCAGACATGGTTAGGCTAGGCTAAGGCTATAGTAAGCTAGGCTACATTAGGCAATGTTGCGCTAGGCAAGGCTATACTAGTCTAGGCTGCGCTAGACTATACTATAATATGCTAGGTTAGACTAGGGTCTACTAAGCTAGGCTAGGCTAGGCTATACTAAGCTAAGTAGGATAAAGTAGGCTATACTATGCTAGGTTATAATAGGCTAGCTATATTATACTAAGCTAGGCTAGGTTAGTCCTGGCACAGCTAGGATAGGCCCTCCTATAATTGGCTAGGCTTGGTTATACTAGGCTAAAACAGGGTAAGTTACACTATGCTATGCTTGGCTATGATATGCTATGCTATACTAGGCAAGTTTAGGCTAGGTTTTATTTTAGGCTATACTAGGCTATGCTATGCTCGAAAATACTACGCTATGATAGCCTGGGCTCTTCCTCACTATGCTATGCTAAGGTATGTGGCTATACCAAGGTCCTCCCATGGTTACTCCGGGTATTATTTTAAAGTTTTGAAGGTCGTACGATCATAAGTCAAAATAAATGAAGGTACGTGACTTTTTGGTCAGCAGACCTTGTTTTTAAAAGTGCCCTCGTTGGCAGAATCCCGAAAAGCATTGTTTTCTGCTGTACAATTCCTTGTTTTGTGGTTTGTCATCATATAGCAGTTGGAAGCACATTTGCATGTTAGTGTGCCTCTCTCGTTCCATATTTTCTGGTTGAATTCTGAAGGTAAACAAAAGCAAGAGCTTGTGGCAGATTTTGTTTAAAATATGTCTTGGTCAACACTGTTTTGAAAATATGTGCGTGATTTCAATATTTAATTATTTCGTGTGCAAATATTATTTGGGATTTATTTCCATTCCGTTCTTTATTTCTACTTTTGTGTGTGAACATACTCACATGTCTATTTTTCGACAATGAGTCGTCTGTTAGCTGGAATTTCTTTGACAATATTCTGGGTGCAACCACTATGGTTTTTAATTAATTTACTCCTGAGAATATTCTTACTTAGAATATTCTTTCTTAGAATATTCTTTCTCCATCGTGTTCTGTGTGGCAGATTGCGAGGAATCAATTTGAAAAATCTAAGATTGGAATTTGAGTTCTTTTCGGGTTTGTTCGACTTATTAAGGGTCCTTAAGGGCACAGGCGGGTAGTCAAATCTGGTCCCTCTCGCATGAGCTGAAGGCGTCCCCAGCATTTTGTTAACCTTACCGAGTAGCCGCCCAGATGCTCTGTGATTTTGAAGATCCCACTTCACTCAATGTTTGTGGTTCCTCCTTCCGTAAAATCTGAATAATAAGAGATTGAGTCAGAAAAGTTCTTGTATTTATTTCGCACCACCTTCGAATACCTTTATATTGTAGAACTATTCCCTGACCAACGTTTCTAAATAGACCTGCTACTATTAGGAGGCTCTACTTTATTTTTGGCTGGTGGTCCTCAATACCATTCTTCTAGATTAATCCCTCCTTAGTATCTATGACCACGCCAATAGGAGCAGAAGGAATCTTCAATCAGTCAAGAGAACTCATTTCTGTCTTCTTTCTGGTAATTTCATTCTTCAATTCCGATGAAATTTTGGTGTTTCTTTTTCTCATTTGTTCTTGTCTTGTCCTCCTATATCCTGATAGAGGACGTTTCTTTTTAATAGACTGACTGAAAAGCGTCAGTAAGTTTCGACGCTCGTAGTTGTATGGGTTTTTACTCCCTTGATTTTTTATGGGTGTTTTTCTTTGTGAATGAGTAGTGATATACTAGTTAAATTGCAAATAAGAATAAAAAGAAAATTACACTGAAAATATCGCTTAAATAGGTAGTGGTGAATGTTAGTATCTTCTCAGTTTGCTCATTAGTTGACGATTATATCGCATTTTTAAATGGATGAAAAATTTCACCGGAAAGATTTTCTCATTTCGGCAAAAGTAGGATTTCTCTAAAAATTGTTTCGTGATTTTAATTCTAAAAAGATCTTGTGATGATAATAGATCAAATTTTCTTAATCTTAAGATAGAAGAAAGATGTATTAAAACAAAATCTGCATGAAAGTGATGAAAACTTAACTTTAGCAAGTATAACTAAATAAATTTATTCCAAAAAGTGTTTTCGTAGGTTTGCGGTATACTGCGGTTAAAAATTTAGGTTTTTGAGATTAATCTTTAAGTCCATAAATGATAATATTTAATTGGACTCTCGTTTAACCGCGAATTATACATTTTGATGTTCTCTATTTATATAATTTACAAATTGGGTTGCACGGTATTCTTCTTGGAATAAAACGAAACAATCAACAACATATATTTTAAAAAACGTGTTTAAATAACACAAAAAGCGGTGGCAAATGTCGAACCTAAGGATGAATGTGATAGAACGGGTTGAGGCCGCGTTAATTTCAACCCCTATCACATATTATTTAAAACCACGATGCTCCCACGTGCATCTTCGCTTTGAAGTTTGGCGCCTTATCGCAGCCACCTGAGTCAATGTTTAAACAAGGAGGTTTATCTTCCCCCGTTTTCCCCCATACTCCACCCTCGCCAGATTGAGTTAGGCTTATGGGCAGATAAGGCATTGTTTCCAGGCTCCGCTGTGCATTCCCTCGAAGCTCCAACTCCATTGTACCCCACGCTAAGGGAGTGTCTCGACTATTTAGATGGAAACTTTACCACTAAGAGCAGATTGGAGATCCAGATTTTCGTCGCGAAACATCACCACGACCCTCTCTCACTTTGTGCGCCAAGGGACCTCGACCTCGAGATTCACCATCACTTGTCCAGAAGGAGGACAATATCCCTTGAGTGCCAAGGTTCGAGCTTTCGTGACGCCGAGTCCACAAGGCTTCCCCCTTGTTGTTCAGAAAGAGAACAACGTTAGAACAGCCATTGTTGGTTTGAGCCCGTTCGCCAAGAAACGGTTCTCACCCTTCCCCTGTTGTTCAGAAGAGAACAACGTAGAACAGCCATTGTTGGTTTGAGCCCGTTCGCCAAGAAACGGTTCTAACCCTTCCCCCTTGTTGTTCAGAGGAGAACAACATTAGAACAACCATTGTTCTTGAGCCCGTAGACAAGAGACGGTTCTCACCCCTTCCCCTGTTGTTCAGAAGAGAACAACGTAGAACAGCCATTGTTCTTCAAGCCGTTCGTCGAGAAACGGTTCTCATTCTCAAGACGCCACGTCAGGATCATTTTAATCCCCCCCTTCGGCTGAAACTTGCCAGTGGACCTAAAATTCCTTCACGTCGACTTCCTCTGCACCACTAGTACAAAATTACGTAAGCCGAACGTTACCTTTGAGTATTTAACCCTTTTGTCAATTCTATCCTGTGCTATAAATGGTTTAGCAAACCATCCCATCTCTTTAACTTTATATTTGTTTTTACCTTTTTAAATCTTTTAATCCTCGGATTAGCCGAGCCCCCACGACCCTTTCCATTCTCTGTTTATTTCAATATTTTCCGTTTTGTGTATTGTTGATAGTTATTATTAATGAAACTCTATTTTATTAATGATAGCAATATTATTATCCTTGAGCTCAGTTCCACTTCTTAAGCATATCAAAGATACATAATATCGGCCCGCTAGACATCCACGCACTCTAAGGATAATTAAAGAAGTTCCCTCAACGAATAGTTATATATGGTATATCGTCGAGAGTCCATTCTACGACAATGAATCAACGGCCTATCCTATAGTTGCCTATATAAACTATTGATGAAAAGAAAAGAGAATCTCTAACTGTTAATTGGAACAAATGCTGAAAATTTCTTTAATCCTTCTACATATGGAGTCTTTTATGTCAAATAAACTTGTAGCGGAATGAGGTCAAATGGCGACCACATGCCCTTCTGTACCCACGTGGATCATGGGATCACCGCATGGAGCTGTGAAAGCATGGCTGAACCTTGGCAAGGAGGCGGTCGACGCCGTAATCACACGCTTCAGCTGAATTTGCCTAGGGACGGATGTCATCGTCTCCCACGGTACTTCTCCGCAAGCATTTTGGCTTTCCGCTCGAAGATTGAAATCCGTTGGACATTCCAACCAACGTTATCACGATTCCCGCTTTCCCCGAAGGAGTTGCCGACTTTTCCACGAATTCGTGCGCGCCTATATAACGCTTCTACTGAATTTAGAGAGCAGCACTGTTATACTTTCACCTACTCCGGCGAACGAGCTGAAGAACGCCCCCCCCCCCCTCCCTCGCGCGACGATTTCGATTTGAGTTGAAGGCTAAATCAATCCGTGAACTCTGCCATATTCAATCGGCGAGTATTCCCAACCGTGAACTCTGCAATAGTCAATCTGCAAGTAACTGACGAGGATTCCCAACTCCGAAGCCTCGACAAGTGCTCCCTCGTCTGAAGCAAGAGGAAACTTGACTTCTTCCGTCACATTTATCGTACCCCAACTGGCTTCTTTTCGGCAACGAGCACGTAAGGTAATCGTAACCATTGCCGCCTGCAGATTGATCTTGAATCTGGCTTACCCCATTGTTCCATTATTTGTGTGAACCCCTCCAGTTTAAAATCTTCCTTTAAATCACCAAACTGAATCTGACCTCTTTAATCCCTACAAGCTATAAATATAATGGTAAATTTTTATGAAAACGATAAAGGAATATTCAAACGAAATGTTTTCACAGGTATGATTTATCAAACAAAGCATCACTATAATTCGGATTCCAAAGAAGAACAATTTATAATGATATTCTATTTCGGAAAAATCGTTTTAAGAATAATAAAAGGGAAGACGGGGGAGTAAAGCTAGTCTGCGATTGTTCACATTGAGTGTCGACAAGCTTCCATAGTGAGCGAGCATCTAATTACAGTACAGAGAACGTTATTCAGCTCCTTAGGAAGTCAGTGAAAGGAAAAAAAACATTAACAGTACATAATTATGACATGACGATCTCTTAGTTGTAAAATAAGTCCCTGGCGTCAGTCAAACCTACATCAGGCCGATAAACGCAATACCAAATGATTCAATCTTAGGTTCAATAAAGTTTATTAAACGTTTCTTGTAGTGAGAAACTTTCGATCTGAACTCAAGAATTCAAATATGATTTTCATTCAAACCATACAATGAGATCAAGGCAATCTCCTTTCCAGTATGTTCTTGATTTTTTTTAAAGAAATCAGAATGGCACTTCACATTACAGCCTATTTTTAAATTCACGAGGAATAACAAAGAAACCCTTCAAATAGTTTGCAATCTATGGCCTGAAATAGAAACTATCGAGGCTCAGACTCACTTCAAGCTTTGAAAAACTCATTTGTATCAAGTAACGAAAATGCAAGCGGTCGTGGCTTTTAAGAAACACATATGGTGGCCTTTACCCGCGCCATATTTCCACAAATATTAATGCTTATTCCACCTCTCTTCATACTATATAGGAAGAGGAACCTTACAAACCATCAACACCCTGAAACCTAAGCCCAAAAGATAATCAGGTAAGAGCAACACCAAAAGAGCCAACATAACGTGGAAAAATCCCTGCGGCTTCAAATAAGGCATTAATAAGCACATAAACTTAAGAAATGAAATATAAAATGGCGAGTTATATATACAAATTACCCAGACTTTAAACCCGGAATTAAAGCAAAAAAGAAATTCTATTTGGTTGCTGTGGGATCAAATCTGTTCTACCCGGCAATTCTTCTTAATGCAGCATTAAGCCAAAACATATCTAAGCTGCAAACAAGAACTTGGGTCACATATGGATATATGTAGAGGGGAAGCTATGAAAACAACCTCCTTTCTTCACGAATACCTAATGTTCAACCGAGGTACAACAAATACCGACGGATACTCCAAAATCAAGTCAATCAATTAAACCTTGATTATATAAATTTATGAAATACAAATAAATAAAAATGAATTAATATAAAATAAGTTAAGACAAAAAAGAGACAATATAATTAATCTAAGAGCGAATAAAATGCATAAAGGAAAAGTTCAGTGCTATAGATGGGCCAATCACCTAGCACACTGTATATTGTCTCCTATATCTACATCCCCTTTCATTATTTCTCTATCACATTCTTCTACAACCTTCACTTTTTCTCCCTTATGCATAATTTCAGAACTCATTATTTGTAAGTTATTGTCGGACGGACTTTAGTAGTGTAGGTATTTTGGAAATTAGTATCGGAGTAATGTTTCGAATAAATACGTTTTTGGTTAAACCTCCCCCTTATATCCTCTTGATAATAAGGCATGTATAGTTTAGACGATACAGCTTAACATAATTTGATCTTATTGTGTATTTAATCTGATATTATTAATATGTTTGCCCAAATTGTTATTAACTCTTTTTTTAAGTTTCACATTTCAGTAAACTTCATTTTACAAGCTTTCAAGCAAATAACTTAATACCATCTCTGAGTAGCTACGATGAAATATGATTACCAAGAAAAGCTCAATTTACAAGACCAGGGGGAAAAATATTAATCGACATCATAAACTCGAAATTATTTAAAGATATTAAAGTTATGATAGCAAAGAAAAACATAATTATAATAGTTTAAATTCAGAATGGGATTAATTTGAAATTTTGTGTCGAAATATAAATTGAATTTTATTATCCTTTGTTCATTGCCTTAATATATGTTTAAATAATCAAATAAAATATATTGTAGAGATATTGGACAGTACTATTAGTTAGGAAGAAATTGATCTCGTTTAAAGAAAACTTTAATTTAATACTTCTTAGAGATTTAGCAATGGTTAGCCCTTTTTAAGCGAAAAAAATGTCGTTTGGCACTTACATAAAATCTCGAAATGCTAAAGATTACAACATGTTAATATAACAATAATTCTGTTAGTAATGGCAGGAATTGTTAGACGCTGAAAATGTTTTTCCTATAATATTAGGTACAAAAACGATACCTTGTTCGCTACAAAAACCCTCTCCTTCTTCTCGACGTGGTATTCTTCATGTGCTCCTCCACTCGAGCAAACAGGTATTGAAAGCTTTAACAAAAATACCCTTCATTATTCATGCTAAAGAGTCTCCTCCTTTATAATGCCATTACGCGCCTACGCATATGACCAAATTTAAAATTAATGCGGTATGTAGAGAATCTTTTCCTCATCCTCCATATTAAATTGAGCTTGCAATTGATTTACTATATTTATTTCAATGATATAAAGAACAATATGTAAAGACAGAGTGCAAAATGGCTTAACTTATTATATATAAAAATTAGTAATATCTAAGTTTAAAAACTATTCGTAGATTTGCCGGTCATTGGTTTTCTCACTATCCGGTTTCCTATATTATGTTATAGACGTTCGTTTCTGCAGAAATCATCTTAATTTAATCATTTACAATCTTCTCAATCTTCCAAGCTCACTGGGTTCGTCAATCTCAAAGTGGATTGAGACTCGCTGGGCTCTATTTGTTCTGAATATACCTAATTCTGCCTTGATAACCCTTATCTTTAAGCCCTTTCTTCTTATCACACTTGGCCGTCGACTAAATTTACATATCTTTCGCCCCTTTATCAATGCTCGATGCCAGAAGACCTAGAGGTTCATTAATTCCCTTTTGGCTCCGTTATTCAAAGTAAGTCGTTAACATACTGAGGCCTCCCTCAACAAGTTACGCTACGCTCTCACAGCTTATCCGGAAGTCACCTCTGATGCTGACTATATCCTGTACGTCATGTTTCAAACCAAACTGAGGCAGGGGACTTTTGTTTCCTACTTCACCAGCATCTAGTCAATGATATATTTCAATACTCCTGAATAATCGCTATCGTGTTTGATTTTTGCAGCCCGGAAAGTGATAGTTTTAATCTTGCAAAGTTCTCTCATGTAATCAAAAACTCTAGCATGGGCAAACTGCTAAGAGCGCAATCTGCAAGACGTTTCATTGCAAACAGCATCGCGCACGGTATTTTTTTTTATTTGGAAAGGACATAACATAGCGTGCAGACCCTCCTTTTTGATCGGATCGAGAGAGGGATGCCTCTCCTTGTTTTTCTCGGAATTTTATTACAAGATCATTAATTTTGCGTAGTGGTGGATGAGCCTTCTTTGAGACTATAGGAGTTTAGCAGTTTTTCCCACAGAGAAATATTTTCACTGTCACAATTTTTTCTGTGAGAGAAATTTGCTCACCATGCTTTGAGTAGGCGACCATTTGGTATCTTATAGCTCGGTTCGAAAATGTACCCTGATTGGAGATTAAAAAAGTCCCTCAATCTCGTCTCTCGTTTTGCCGAATGTCCTAAATTTCATTTTATTCTTTGTCCACTATAACGTCGAGCATCTTGTTCCACCATCGTAGCCGTCGCCCTAACTCGAACCTAGATGTGGTGGTATGGCAACCTTTCTGGGCTCTTAAAATTGACCGATTTCTTACCTTAGGGATTAACATTTGGAGCTATAGGGACTTTTTCATCCTAGCTTGTGAGATTCTACGATGTATGATATCTAGCATCTGAGGAATTATAGCTATACCGTATATTATTTTATCGTTCAAAACTTTAATATTGATACTAAATTTATATTCCGGTTAAAAAAATCTATTGTATTTGGTGAATTCTATCCGTCATACCGGTCATAGATTCGCGACTTGTGCCTTTCTGCAAGTTGCCTACAGAAGTCCATCTTTCGACAATAGGCTAGGATAATAGCTTTGTGTCCACACTGTGATCTACGCAACTACGTATGGGCTCGTTGTTTTCTACAATCGTTAACCTGCTCTCAATTATATCCTATATTAACCACGACGATCACTATATCACATTGGTATGACTCTTTTGAATGAGATGTTATATTACTTTAGCCACTGGTAGTTGGGGATTCCGGCCAAGATTGGATCCGTTGAACGTTTGTCGTTATCTCCCTTATAACAAAGTTTATATAACCAGAAATATTGGTTTCAAACTACTTGGGAAAGTCATCTTGCCTCGTTGAACCCCTATCTGTGTACATAGTACATCTAAATCAAAGCTGTGATTGTCTTCTTTGTCTCGTTTTAGGATTTGTGAAACCGGTAGTGCTATTCCTCTGGCTACACAAGGCAGAGTGGGTTGCGTTATTCAATGGCTAGTGATTATTCATCGAGGTTCTCCGTTCAGTGACCGTTTCTTTTACTATAGCAACTCACAGTGCTTTGTTAATTAGCACATATGTATTGAAATCTACACATCACTGGTCCCCAAAATTCTTGACACCATGGACCCTTGAATAATGGGGGACTCTTAGTTTGTCATCCTTTGAGTTCCTGAAAATATAACTGGTGGGAAAGAGCTTGCTGATGAGCATGCCTGTCTGGCTAGAGAAAGTAACCAAACGAACCAAAATCTCGCATTTTCCAACTCTGAGTAGATGGCAGGACTCTTTATAGCCCTTAGAAATACATGTCAAAGAAAAGGCCAGAGAACACTCGGTAACTTATAGTTACGTGGTATTGCTTTTACACTTTTCCACTCCACCTATTCTCCAATAGCTCAAATGAATCAAAGCATTTTGTTTCTTCACAAACGTGGTATTGCTTCTACACTTTTCCACTCCACCTATTCACCAATAGCTCAAATAAATCAAAGCATTTTGTTTCTTCACAAACGAATTAGAAACAGTTGCAAGAAGCAGTGTCATATGGTACCTTTCTGCAAAGACTCTTTTCTCAGTCTGAATATAGACCACATCCTTGGAACTTCGGTTAAATCACCCGTTCATTACCGCGGATAGGGTTTAGAGAGAAGGAAGGGCTCCCTACACTTATTTATGTTATTTTAATTTTTTTGTTAGATATATTATTATTTTCTAATATTAGCGTATTTTTAAACTATATTTTTCGTATTTCTTTGCAAGTGTACCCAAGTTAGTAAGCAGTAGAAGAGCTCTTTCAAATAAAAATAAATTCTCATTCTTAAAAGCCTTTGTCGTATTAACTTAATTTGGGGTTTTACTTCTCAATCGAGTTCTCTGGTACCTCTCGGTGACGAACTATAAATATAACTAGGATACAAGAAATCAAGATATGAGCCCGAACGACATGTTAATATACTCGGGCAAGCTGAGAAGAAATGGAAATTGGAATTATTAATTTTCTTGGTATGTTCATTTACGATGGTCTGTCCTTTTGCGTCTCATCGAGTAAAAACATTTATGCTTCACACAATCACTCGTTAAGGAGATTTAGGAAGAGATACGGGTTTTCTCTCATCAAAGAATACCTTTTTATCTTCTTTACACTTATTTTCCCAATGGTTGATTAATCTTGATTTTAGTTTTGGGAAAGGCGAAAAGAACCCTTGACTGATGGATGTTGCATAAAATTGTGTATAAATATAAGGTTGATGGAAGGAAAGGTGAAATTTTGACCAGACTTGCTGGTCCCTAAACAAAAAGGATGCTACGAGGATATTATGGTATTTTTATAAGCACAACTCTCCTGAAAGTGGCTGAGTTCTTCAGGGATTCATACTTTTATGTATATCATTGGTATCAACGATTCCCTAAATAACGCTGAAAGACAGGAATATTTCAGATGGGCGATACGTTCACTTATTTAATTTTCTTTTATTTATTTAAACTATCGCACCGATTTATTCGCTGGTCTCTAAAATATAATAAAATAACAAATATAAAAAATAACAAGACTAAGAGATCCGATTATGTTCAACAAAACGGAACCCTAACCCTATTAGTATTTCTAATTAGACTTTTTATGTCAAATTTTACTAATTACTAATTTCACTGATAAAAACGCTCTGTTTTCCACCTAATTATGAAGCTAATAGCATTGATTTACAAAAAGCCATTATCGTCTACACAAAAGAGCTTCCTAAGACATCAATCAAAGTGTTTATATATAACAGTCCTTAGAATGGTTCTTTATTTTCACTAATGTGTTATCCTAAAAATAAAATTATTTTTACTGAGTAAAGAAGTAATAGAAAACGGAAATCTCCTAAGAAAAACGATAATATGATTGAGTAGTGAAGTATGATATGTCCAAGAGAGTTTCCTAAAAGTGAGTATCAATTAAATGGATTAAAGGAATGGTAATTTTCTGATGCTTGGAGTCTCTCAATCACTTGAGGGCCTGAAATATCAAATGAAAAGATATCTAAGGCATCATTATTTTGACAACCTAACGATACAAATAATGCATCTATCTACAAATAGCCTCATTCAGAAATAATCAGAAAAAGAATTAATAGAAAGGTTATTAGGCTAATACAAGTTACACAATATTGTCACCTATTTTGATCATAAAGCGTGAGCCAACGGGAAAAGGGCAACATTTTCCTTTATTGAATTACTATACTGAGGTTTCTGGTTGGTATTTAGAAAGAAGATTGCAAAAAAAAAAACAGACTTAGTGCTCAGACCATATATTCTGTATATTAATATATAATATGGTTCTTGAAGAGATATTGGCATTGCAGTTGTGCACATAAATAATATTTGCCCTGTTAGTGTTTTTGGGGGGAGCTGTACCGTCCTTGGTATCCACATAATAGATATTTTGGAGTGAAACAAATGATTTTTTCGTCATTATTCCTTCTAAAAAAACTTCTTTAGGATTATATAACAAGATCTAAGAACAAAAATTTCCTCCTCTATCAAATGATTTAGGAAACGAAAATTATTCTTTAGTGTTGATAATAGTATGGCTTTTTTAGGATTGCAATGAAATATTTATTTCATACCAAATATTCTATCGCCCATTAATAGCGAGATAATTGAAGAGTGTGCAAAAAATATCGATTTTTGAACTCTGATATCATAATATATCAGGTTAGAAAAATATTTGGCTTCTTATACATATTCGTTTTATATTCAGCTTTTAACTGGCAATCTTTACTCATGGCAGCTTTCTTGCTGATTTCAGATCTGACTTTTAGTTTTCTTTAGCACATCAAGTTTTCGAGATATTCCAAAATGCACTATGACCGCCGTCGCTGATAGAATGTAGTGTTTTACTCTGATTTCTTTACCGAAACTGGTGATATATGGTTGCATAGAGCCATTGTTAGAAAAAATTGCCTTCTGTATATCTCCATGTGCATTGAGAAGTTGAATTGACACAAAATGCTGCTTTTAACCAATAGAAACTCTAGAATTTATCATTTTCCTTATGTGTAAACATATGATAAAGATAAATAGCCATGTTTTGTTTATTCCACAAGCATCGTAAAGTCAATAGTGCTTATATTGCATGTATAAGAATGGTAAGCAATGATTGAAGGGCTAATAAGTTCAAACTAGAATTCATAAACGTTGTGCATGGGATTTTTTCTCAGAATTATCACGATAAAACATCCAACAATGATCTCCCATCATGCTCTCATTCTAAAATCCTTGATAGCGAGTTTCCATGGTCTTGATATCCTGGTGGAAACGCTCACCTTGCGGCTCCAAGATGTTCTGGGAAAAAGTCTAGGTGCGAATGCAGGAAATGGATTTTAAGTGACATACGGCATCCCATTTCTTTATAAGATTGAAGAAGATTTTCCACACCATCTCTGTAAGCAGGTGACTTCTTGATGCACAGAAAGTTTGCACATAACCACTTGAATGCTAGCCATGCATTTAGTTGGGGAAGAGTGAAGGTATTCTCGAAGTCAGGGTCTGCTAAAACCTCCCTGATTTGTGGTCCCACAAATATGCCTTCTTTTATTTTTGCCACGCTCAGTTGTGGAATTTTTTTGCACAGATATTAGAATCCTTGAGAATTGTTCTTAGCCATTGCTTTCACGAAGTTATTTATTAGACCGAGTTTCCTTATAATGGGTGGCAGATATATTTTTTGAGGCTCTACCATGGGAACAGACTGAACACTGCTTATTCCAGGCTCATATGTAGATCGAAGTGGCCAGTCACGCTTGTCATAATATTTTGCAGTGCT
Organism: Ceratothoa steindachneri; assembly: GCA_963969495.1. NCBI lineage: Eukaryota > Metazoa > Arthropoda > Malacostraca > Isopoda > Cymothoidae > Ceratothoa > Ceratothoa steindachneri. Next base: position 60,570,272 of record OZ018338.1, on the reverse strand, counting down.
ACGGCTATCCCACAGTCAGAGAAAGCAACAGTGAACGTGAATCCTCCTTGCATACCCAGTAGCATGCCTATGACATTTAGATCACCACAGATGTACCACTGATAGGCTTGGTAGTTTATGACTTTAAGAAAAATATCTCTATTGTCATATGTCTCTTTAAGGTGGAAAGAATTGCAAATAGGAATGGAATGCTTTACATTGCCATTGTGCAAGAGGACAGCTTTCAGCCTTGTCTTAGAAGCATCAATAAAGAGACGCCAGTCAGACGCCTCATATGTCTGTTACAAGTCTTCGAACCATCCATTTATATCATGGCAGTAGCAGTGAGGTCCATTATCTCTGAAGCATGAAGTTAAATCACAATTACCATTTTTAAAATAACTCAAATGCGCATTTGTCTCGAGTAAGAAATTTTCCTGTAGTCAAGCTGCTAGAAGTTTTTCTTTCTCCTTTGACAGTGACATATCTCTCACAAAATGATTTAAATCTTTCTGAGTAAATAACTTTGGCACAGAGTTAGCATCCTCATATTCAACATCTTCATCTAATGTACACGCACGGTCAGTACTGCTATCATTACTGATATCATCAGGTACGAAACCATCATATGGTGGAACTAAAATTCACAAGGATACATCTTGCGAAACTGGTCTGCACACCGAATCCATGGTTGGATAAACAATTTGGTGCTTGTTCTTTGCAGAAAACCCTTTTTTCGTCACATTGCAGAAATAGCAACCTTCGAGATAATCTTTGGGCTATTTCCATATCATAGGAACAGCGAAGGGCAATGAAGCTCTCTTTTTGTTAATCCAGTCACGTAATCCATTAGAGCAGGAAGTGCAAATTTGATGTGGTGCCCATGCTTTATCTTGGTCACCCAGAAGACAACCGAAGTAGAGTTTGTACATTTTCCTTACATCACTTGTGATAGTACGCTGCTGAGATTTTGTTTTAAAATGTCCACCACATACATAGCAGAATTTATCTGGATGTTTTTGCACTCTCGAGGCATTGTTACTGCTTTGTGGAAATATTTGGCAGCCTCTTATGATCAACGCAAAAGGAGCAGCTTAGAAGATGCACATCACATGAGGAACCTGAAAGCATAAAAGAGAATTCTAAATAATTGCGCAAAATATGCATGCGGGTTACAAATGTAAATGAATTCGTTTTTATACCCCGTTAACCAGCAAGAACTCACGATGCATCTAGTTTGCTCATCTTAGCAGTACAATAATGATGCATGCAATAGAGCAATAGCAGTAATATACTATATTTTATAATCGCAGGTGGCCATTTTGAATTTTTGGCATATCTTAAAAAGGTACGTGCTAGAGAAAAACCGAAGGCAGATTAGGATTCAACATGGAAAATGCATTTAGAAAAGTATAGTAAAGTCTCGGAGGAAGAATATGTGTTGAACAGTGTTATTCTTTTTTCAGGGCATGAAATGTATAGCTGATTTATTGAATAAAGAAGCGATATGCATTTTAACATAACCCCCCAAATTCCCTATTCTTGGAGTCTTCTCTACTATAGAATTTCGAGAAGTAATTTTAAAAGAAAATGGTCAAGTTATGGCAGGTAATAATTTGTAGAAAGCACATAATCCTGTTACTAAGTGAGTGGAGGGGACCATAGGGATGCACAACTCATATAAACCACTAACTGTTACCAATATTCAGCTATAAATTTCTCGAAAGGGATAAAATAGTCCTGTGAGGGAAATTATTTCGGTAGAGCAAGTTTTAATTTCGCATAACTAATAATTATTTTTCATAAAATGAAAGAAACAAAGTTTGTGTAACAAAGTATACTTACGTACTATTGAACCCCTCAAAAATGATGTACGTTTTGTATAATTTTGTGTAGCATTTAAAGTTCCGGTCTGCCAGAGCAATGGTTAGACACTTACACACTAAAATAATTTTTTCCAGTAGGACGCTCAACATCCAAGACAACAGCTGAGATTATCTAAAAAATCAATGGAAAATTCCTAAAATAGACTGTTAATATTGACTATATTTAAAGTTTCCATTGATAACGCTGCATAAATGGACGTGTGCCCTGGTGTTGAAGTACATACCCTCTGTATAACGTCACCAAACCAGGCATATGAATTGTGGTGTTATGCAAGAGTTGAGGATGATGGGTCAGTATTTTGCTTGATACCTTCCTTGAGAGAATGGAGTATGTTATTGCCTGGATAAAATTCGTCAAAGGGATTTAAATTATATTCGTCAGATGGATTTTTTTAAGTAAAAAAAAATTATAGCTGAAAGTCTATTCAGTTCAGGACAAAGTGCTTCTCAAGAAGAATGGAGGGAAATAGACTTGGTGTAGGGAAAGTGGTGGATCGCTTTGTGCTTAGGAGAGCAGAAATGGACAAAGGGAGTAGTTATTTTTGCTGCTGATGTTTTCAGACTCCTGGTCTTAGAATGTAGTTTTTCAAGTATTGAGGTTAGAATTCATCTTCCTAACTGTTTTACATTTACCTACCAAATTGTTAATTTATAACCGACATTTCTATTACTAGATTCTATACCTAACCGTTTACCATAACTTGGGTTCGGCGCGATCAACGCCATTAAACCTAGTCATTCTTTTTACTTCCTTTATACCCAATTAAGCAAAAGACAACCCATTATTTCTCCATCCTGGTAGCCCTTCATTCTGATGGGGTCTTATGTCCTCTAGCACCTATCATATATAATACTTTCAAGTTTTCAATTTACTCTGCCCTCCGTCCAGGTCTGTCACTTCTCGTTTAATACCATAATTTTAGTGCCATTATGATCTGGAATACCTCCCTTCAAACTTTTCAAATTCAAAGTTTAAGCAATTTCTTACGTTCAAAAGTGCCTCTTGTGGCTTTCCTCTCATTTACTTCCTTGTGATTGCAATCAGCTTCCTCTATACCATTACCATGTAAATACATCCTATATAACTCAAACATCGTTCTTATTCAAGGGGGATAGCACCCACTCGGATATTCATCTAGCCCCATTCTTACTACAACATACAATTTGCTTACTTACTCTTTCTGCATTCACGTTTAAATCTCTTCTCTCCAAATTTCAAAATCACCATCAGACTCAGCCACACAAAATACTCATCCGCATAATTTAATATATAAGTAATTATTTATCGTTTATTTTCATCATTCATCTCAACATTGACTTATTTTTATGCAGTTATCTCTGTATCCTATAAAAAAAGATAAAAGAACCTTTTGCGTCTTCACACAAATTTATCTTCTCTCCCTCACTCAATTTCTCAAATCACTCTATCTGACTATCTTTCCCATTAAAGCAACGTCTTGTTAAAAAAATAAATTTCTATTTGCACCATCCAATTTTACTAATACCTTCTTATCTTATAAACACCTGCCATAATGATATTTATATTATGATAAGATTTCTGCTGATCCTTAAATCCCGCACACGCTCTAACCCCTTATCCTTTGTGTTTGCTGATGCTACTCTGCTAAGCTGTCGATGATAATACCTGATCCACACAACCCTACCGCTCTATTCTCATTTATTCATCCTATTTTATTGATTACGTTTTTTATATTATTCTTATAATCACAGGTTTCACATACACTTTACACACAATACCTAGACTTATCACTCTTTATATTTAGTCTTTATCTCTATAACCATGTTTACTTATAATTTTGTTAGAACCCTACAATTGGTGGCCCTTGAGTGACATAGTTCGACCATTAACGGTCATAATACAGTGCCTTAAAAAGTTTTTAATCTTCCTATCTCCTTACTGCTTAACGGACTAAATACGGGGTGTTACTGTTACGTGTGCCCTCCATCTTCAAAGTCCTTCAGAGAGCCTAGCGGACCCATAACGGCGTGCTTTTAGAATGTTCACTCTCTAACATCGCCTGCCATCAGAGAGCCTAATGGACTATATATGGCAAGCCACAATAAAGCTTGTTCGGTCACCTAAAATTGGTTATCTCCAGGCCAGTACCGACACAATGGCTGAGGCGACTGCATACGTCACCTAACTCAGTAGGCATCAAGCTGCCTGCCTTCTGGTCTTCCAGTGCTGCACCTTGGTTCATCCATGCTGAATTACAATTCAATGTAACGAAAATTTCATCCAGCAAGACGAAGTTTAACTACAAGGTCAGTCGTCGATTCTCACTGAGGTCATGGACGTTGTGGTTTCTTCGGCCTGGAGTACATCGCTTTATGAGCACATGAAGAACGCACTCATCTCAAGAACTGCTGCATCGGAAGTCCAGCAACTGAGCCAATTCGTCTCGCAAAAAGAGCTCTGTAATCGGAAACCATCTCACTTGCTCCTTCACATGTAGCAGTTTTGTGGTGCACAAGCGGCATCCTTCGACAAGCCCCTGTTCAACCAGCTCTTCATACAGAAGCTCTCTCACTCCTCTCGAAGCATCTGCGCCACGATGGATTCCAAGACAAGCCTGAAAAAGGCCTTGGACTTGCTACCACTCGAAATCATGTTTGAAGTAACGATCAGGCTATTCCCTGTGTTCTTACCATGCGGAGTTAGGTGAAAAACAATCGCAAATGCATTTCACCCTGTCAACGAAAATCAGAAAACTAGATTGCCGGGCGCTCCTACCACACCCCCCGCCCGGAACTTGGGCTCCAAGCTGCTCTGCGTCACAAACCATTAAAAAAAGCTCCCCTTTCTCATCGATGCTGGTAGTGAAGTCAATATACTTTCTTCGGGCGTACAGAAGACTTAGCCTATTCAGTACATTTTTGAGGCAAATAGAACCTAGCCATTCGCTTAAGTAATACAGCTGAAGACACTTTATTTTGGTCTTCGTCGAAATTTTAAGTGGCTCTTCCTCGTAGTAGCAGTTTATAACCCCATCTTAGGCGATGATTTTCTTAGGCATTTCAAGCTTTCTTTGACCTTAGCAAGAAGTTTCTCGTGGATCATGACACCTCACCTTGTTCTCCAGCTTGAATTAAGCTCAGAGAAATCTAACAACATCTCCGCCGTCACTATTGTACAAGAAACTCTTAGAAAAATAGCCTGCAGTCCTTACTGAGTGGGCGAGCCAACTAAGGTAAAGAATAATGTGACTCATAACATCTCTAAAACCAAACCTCCACAGAAATGGTTAAAAAGGGGCGAAGGAAGAATTCCAGCACATGTTGGAACTCGGGCTCATCGGACCTTCCAAGAGCAATTGGTCCTCAGCGCTTCAGATAATACCTATGATCGCCGGAAACTGGCGTCCGTGGGATGAATTTCGCGCCTGCGATACCATTATCATACCCGACAGGCATCCATTTTCTGACGTACAGGATTTTATGGAGAATCAACATGTGTGCATAATATTCTCAAAGATTTATCTGGAGAAAGCTTTTCCCCAGATTTCTGTCGAGCCAGCCGACGGTGGCAAAACAACAAGCATCACCCCCATTCAAACTGTCTGTCGAGGTATGGCCAAGTGTACGTGAATATGCGCACACAGGCTCTAAGCTAGGCCAAGAAAGGCGACAACTGTTATTGTTTCTAAGACTGCGATTTAAGTAGATAGAGGCAGCTGCGTGACCAAGGAATATAACAAACACAATGAAAAAAATAGATTTTAATACACATGAAATAAAAGGGGACAACAATAATATATATATATATATATATATATATATATATATATATATATATATATATATATATATATATATATATATACATAAATAGTACATAAATGAGAAGGACTGAAGCTCCGAATACTAATTAGATAACCGTGGTTAGGGAATGATTGTAATAAGAGATTGAGGGTAATGAATGATTTACTTTCTTTAAAACTCGAGGGCAATGTGGGACAAACTTGTAAAATGTTTTGGTGACCTTGACGTCCAGCTCTTCCGTGGCTTGCCACCGTCACTCACACTTCTTGGGAGAGAGCTCGTTGAATTGCGCTCCTTTGGAGGAAGTCACGTCTAACCGAACTGTCTGTCATCCGGGAGCGGGTGCGTATATACCCGGAGCTATTCAAAACAGAAAAGGAAATTGAGACCATCTTAACCGTCGTTATCGAGCGTGATGAACCGAGCGCCTCCATACAAGAAAATCTCAACGGGTGGGATCAGCAGCCAGATGGGCGACTGTGGTCGGGGCCATAAACGCGGTTCACGGCAAATCCACAAAGCAGTCTCCCGACCCAAAGGGTGTGGTGGGGAAAGGTTGAGACGACCGGGAGGAAGCTTTGGTGTGAATCTCACAGGAACCTGGCGGCGGGTCAAAACAGGGTGAGGTCGGAAGTTTTTTTTTGGGGGGGGGAGTAACGGATCGCTTTCTCTCCCTAAATACTGTCTTAGGAGGTGGGAAAATAATATTATTCGAAAGGGAATTTCTCCACACTCCTCCCTATCCAAAGACAGTTTTACAGCGAAGGACACTTGGGAGCGAAAAAAATGTCTACAATAGATTCATTAAGAGGGGAACATATAAATCTACAAATTTAATGTTTACCAACAGAGAAAAAAAACCTAACACTACACGTGATTTACATATGTGTAACCATAGATACCTTAAATTATACACACGCACATACAACAGCAACAAGGCAAAAGAAAAAGAAAATTAGTATTTACAAAAAGGAAGGCGGGTAAACTGAAATAACCCCTTTCCAGTAGCGAAAGCGGTAAAACGTTTTGATTGTTCTGGAGGCAGCACTTAGTGGTGGGCTTTACAGAGATCGATTTTGGATATGAACTTCGCGTCTTCGAAGGCATGAAGACTTTGGTCGATTAGGTGTATCAGTTCCGCCCCAAACTGTGTGACCACGTTTAATTCTCGAAAATCGACACACATCCTAACTGACTTTTCAGGCTTCCTAACCATGACAATAGGGGAGCAAAACCGGACGACGAGGGTTCTATTATGCCTAATTTTATTAGGTTCTATATCTCTGCGTCGAAAGTCGACCGTAAGTGGACGATGATAGGGTAAGGCTTGGTCCTTATCGCATCTTGGGTAGTGAGAACGATCTCATTTGTAAATTGGGTTGAGCAACCCGGGAATTCAGAAATGACGTTAGAAAAAAATTCCAATGAGGCAAGCAATTGAGCCCGCTGATTAGGGGAGAGATTGGGGTTCACGTCTAAGTCAGAGGGAGGCTCCGCTTGGCGAGAAGGAAGAGACGGCAGGGGATACTCGTCGTCAGCTTCTACGCACACCGTTTGGACCAGACACAAGAGTTCAAGGAAATAGGCGGCTTCGAGGACGAGTTCTTCGTCTAGGGCGACTATGTTTGTAAGGCAAGCACGGTGGTGGTATTTCTTTAGAAGGTTAATGTGGTATATTTTATTACCGGAGGGTGTTTCGATTAGGTAATTTACCGGACCGCGGGGTTCTAAAACAAGGAAAGGTCCTTTCCAGTGGGAGAGGAGCTTATTTGCTTAGAAGGGAAGCAAGAGCAGTACTTCGTTCCCTGGTTTGAATGAACGCGCCTTTGATTTTAGGTTGAAGTAGGTGCGATATTTATCCAAGTTTACATCAGCGTTCCTGAGGGCGATGTCCGCACATTTTTCTAAACCTTTACGCAGGTCTAAAACGGATGCGTAAGAGGATTTAATTTCCTCATCTATTTTAGGATTGGACCACAATTCTTTTAGGATGCTCATTGGTCCTCGGACGTTACGTCTATATAACAACTCAAAGGTAGCGAACCCCAAAGTCCTATGGGGGACTTTGCGACAAGCAAATAACGCTACGGAGAGGTAGCGGTGCCACTCTTGAGGCTGTTCATGGCACACCTTCTTGAGTACCATTTTGAGAGTACTATTTAACTTCTCGCTCATTCCGTTAGCGAAAGGGTTACAGGGCGTCGTGAAGAGGGTCTTGATGAGAAGGATTTTAGCGACATACTCAATCAATTCAGAGGTGAATTGACGTCCTTTGTCGGATAAGATCTTCTTCAGGATCCCTGCTTGGGAAAAGATTGGGATTAAAGGTTCTACACAAGAAATGCTGTCAATCTTCTTCATGGGGATAGCCTCTGGTAAACTGGTGGCGCAATCGACAAGGGTTAAAATATAGGAGTGTCCTTCGTCCGACGGAGGACGAATGGGGCCTATTAGGTCGATTGAGACCCAGGCGAAGGGCCCGACCACTCCCGGGGTCTTTTGAAGGGGGGCGGGGGAAACACGCCCTTTGTAGGTGACCTTCTGACAAAGATCACAGGAATTTCAGAAGTCGGTAATTTCTTTGGCCCCTCCTGGCTCCCCCAAATATTTAAAAACTAGCTGTGCCGTTTTGTTATGCCTGAAATGTCCGGCGATTAGGCCATCATGAGCCATCTTTAGAACGGGTTCAATATACGTTATCGGAACACACAACGTGTTTTTCGGGGGCTCTCCGGTTCGACAGAAGAACGATATAATAACTCATCTTTCACGGTGTATTTGATCTTGCGGTTGCTCGTACCGTTTCAGTCTCCTTCTTCCCTGCTTTTCCCACAGGGGTTGTAATGCGGGGCATTCCTTCTCTGCCTCGGCAAATTGGACGTTGGTGGCCTGGGCCCTGGTAACGACCGGCTAAGCAATTTGGGTTTTGGAGAGCTGTGCGCTCTGTCCGATGAGGACGGAGCAGAATTTTATCGTTGCCGCGACTACGTTAGTCCATCCGGTTAAGTACTGGCACTGTATATGACACCGTACCACGGGGAATCTGGTGGCACGACCGAAAACGTCATGCAGCAACACGAACCTGTTATGCCGAAGAGACGGGGGAACTCTTGTTAAACAGGGGCCGATAACGATTAGCCTGGGGGATTAGGCGAGAGGGCAGTAGAGATTTGGTGGACCTGGTGACTCAACGAGGTCCTCAGTTGAGAATTTTGAGGGCAATTGTGACTTAGGTGCCCAGGGGTGTCATACGTAAAATATACAATTGGTCTACGAGGGTAGTTGCTAGGCGTGGATGGAAGTAACGAGGGCTTCACGTCCTTTTGTTCTCTCGGCGGGTAAGGCCTGTACTTGCTCAGCGCCTGCACTTTAATGAAGCCGTTTTTCCTCTTGGGTTGGCTTCTGTTAAACCCAAACATGTGTTTGGGGGAAGGGAGGATGATTCTTCTTAACCTCTTTGGGGAGGAGGGATGATTCTTCTTGACCTCTTTGGGGTAGAGGTCGTGACTGGAAGCGTGACGGTCGGCTTATTCCACACACTCCTTGAAAATGGACGCTCTCTTGTCCGCTATGAAGGCCCTTAGTTCACGAGGGATGGTCGACATCAGTTGTTTCCTTAGGATGAAGTCAACTAGCGACTCATAATCATTTGATACTTGGGTGGAATCCAGCCAGAATTGGAAATTACACCGAAGCTTGAATCCAAAATGCCTGTAGGTTTGGCCTGGCTTTATTCACGTGAAACGGAACCTACCCCTATAAAATTCTGGATTCATGATAATGGCAGAAAGAAAGAAGTTCTGCCTTTAGCGTTAAATAATCAAGGGTGTCCTTGGAAGGGAGCGAAATGAATATGTCGCGAAGCCGAGAATTTAAGAGTGGAAGTAAACGGGCGACACCATCTGATTCTAATTCCCAATTGTTGACTTCGAAGATCTTCTCGAAGTGCGTTAAATAAGAGCAAAACTCTTGTCCATCTTTGTATGCGGGGAGTTTTAATGAGGGCACTTGAGCCTGTTCATTTCGAGATCCTACGGAGTTTATCTTGACTAGGTCACGGCTTATCTCTCTCTCTCATGCTGCTTAATTATTTCATTCACTTCTCTCTGTGCTTTTCTTGCTTCTGCATCTCTCTGTGCTTTTCTTTCTTCGAATTCTGTTTTTCTCTGTGCTTTTCTATGCGCACGTTCGCTAGTTCCTTTTCCTGGACGTAAGCGATTAAACCCTTCCCAGATATGCCTAGGATATGCCTTTGCTTATGAAAACAATCGGCTTTTGCACAAAGAACAAGCTGCCAGAGATATTGAAGCTTCAACCCGAAACAAATATAAATTCTACTAAAAAAAATTATAAAAATTCCTAGCAAAGATCGGGCAAACTCACACCAAAAATTTAAATTAACTAACAGGGGAATCTGTCTCTCGACACAAAAAAGGACAGTTAGTATTACCGCTTAGCTAGTATCCTCTTTTAAGGAACTAGAAAAACTATGGACACACCACACAAGAATGGGCTTACAAAATTGGTAGGTTCCCGTTAATCAAAAGAAAAATTGTCCTAAAATATTGTTCGAATGTTCTTGGTAATGCAGCTGCTATCAATTAAACTTGGTGCTTCAAAATCAGGTTGGAAAGATCCAAAGCCTGAAGCCAAATATCTTTATGTCGAGGTATCGTCAAGTGTACGTGAATATGCGCACACAGGCTCTAAGGTAGGCTAAGCAAGGCGACAACTGTCATTGTTTCTAAGACTGCAATTTAATTAGATAGCGGCAGCGCGTGACCAAGGAATATAACAAACACAATGACAAAAAAATTGATTTTAATACACACGAAATAAAAGGGAACAATATATATATATATATATATATATATATATATATATATATATATATATATATATATATATATATAAATGGTACATAAATGAGACGGAATGAAGCTCCGAATACTAATTAGATGACCGTGGTTAGGAAATGGTTAGAATGGGAGATTGAGGGTAAGGAATGATTTGCTTCCTTTAATACTCGAGGGTAAGGTAGGGCAAACTTGTGAGAGGTTTTGGTGACCTAAATTACTCACGGGTGGTAGTCAAAAAACCCACAGCAGCTGGGGCTACTCTTCTCGAATTTGCGTTTTCGAGATGCGGGCTTCCTGTCCTCAGGAGGTCACCGAACGAACTTCGAAGGGGGGGGGGGGGATGACTTCTCTAGACTCGACTTGAGCGAGCTAATGGGCCTCTTGTTGTAAGAGGTCACCAGAAGAACTTCGGAGGAAGGCTTCTCCAATCCTTGATCCGAATGCTGATGAGAAATGCTGACGTTGCCTCGCGAGGCTCTTCTCCCTCACCCGAAGACACGGGTGTGATGTCCAGCTCTTCCGTGGCTTGCGACCGTCACTCACACTTCTTGGGAGAAAGCTCGGTGAATTACGCTCCTTTTGGGGAAGTCGCGTCTAACCGAACCTGTCTGTCAGCCGGGAGCGGGTGCGTATATACCCGGAGCTATTTAAAACAGAGAGAGAGATTGAGACCATCTTAACTTTCGTTATCGGGCGTGATGAACCGAGCGCCTCCTTACGAGGAAGTGTCAACGGCTGGGATCAGCAGCCAGACGGGTGACAGCGGCGGGGGCCATAAAAGCCCCCAATTCCAATCTATGAAAGGTTTCCGTTATACAATATTCTTTAAGGAACGAAAAATTATCCAGTAACTTGGATTAATAAGAATGAGCCTGGTAGGTTTAAAAGACTAAGTGGCATCTCTTTTCAATCGTACAGTACAGGCAACAGTCAGATCGGTCTCTAGCTAATGTTTGATGTGCAGGCTGCTGTTGTCATTTGATTGCTGTTATTCTGTGTGGAAAGTTCAGTTTTGCTTTGCAGGGTTGCTTTATTTTTGCCCTTAACTTTGAATAGAGAAAAAACATACTGCTAGATATAAAAAAAATAAGCCATTTGGGGCTAGAGATATTGCGGAAAAAAGTAAACTACTTGTACAAGAAAAAGGAACTGCACAACAGGATATTTATACTAGTTAACCATCAAACCAAGACGATTCGAGTTAATGTATAAATGAAGTGATTAATTTTTATATTAAAACTATATTTCTGTGTTATAGTTAAATTATGAGTGCACATGTAAATCTGCGGTGTGCATTACGTCTCTTACCTTCTTTTATACATGTTCCTTATGCGAAATCTGTGATGAGCCCGAGTGACGCTGATGACCTGAGCTCGCCTCTGTTAAAGCCCCTCAACAAACTCCTGCGACCAGCGAGGAAAGGTGTCAAAAGCTCCGTCAAGTGGACTGATTTGGAAACTACCGCTTTCGAGAAAGCAAAAATGGCTTTGAAGGAAGCCGCCCGTCTTCCTTATCGTGTTACTGATGATGAAACATGTATAATGAGAGATGCATCAGATTTTGCCGTCGGCGCAGTCTTGCAGCATTGTCTTGACATCGATTTGATTCATATTGCTTTCTTCTTGAAGAAACATCAACCAACTAAGACTAGGTACAGTGTCTTTAGCAGAAAACTTCTCGCCATTTATCTCAGCATTCGCCATTTTCGTCACTTCGTCGAAAGAAGGGAATTTCACATTCTAAGGGCTCATAAGCCTTTGACATTTATGTCCCGCTCAAATTTCACTAATCATTCTCCTCGTATTCTTCGCAAGCTGAAGTTCATATGGTCAGATTACTTTTCACAATCGCCAAATCCATGGCACCGACAACGTAGCAGCCAATTCCCTCCTCACCTCGCTCGGAAACTTCTTCAGAAAGAACAAGACAGTGATGCAGAACTAAGTTCACTCATTAAGGGCCCGTCTCGGCATTCTTTTCATATCAAACTGGTCACCTATCTCGATTTCTGTGTTTTCCTGTGGTGGGATGTTTCGACCAACAGTGTTCGAATTTATCTTCCTCCTGCTCTCCGTCGGAATGTTCTTGCTAATTTTCACGTCTTCTCCCATCCAGACCATACGCTCGATTCTCCGAATAGTCTCTCGGTCTTACATATGGCCGTCGATGAACAAAACCATCCGTCAGTAGACGGACGGTTTTGCGATACTTCCATTTGTCATCGGGCAAATTTTTGACCCCTGATACTCGATTTGGCCATGTCCACCATGACATCGTCGGGCCATTGCGCCCTTCAAAAACTACAGTTACATTTGAACCTGTGTCGACTGCTTTTCCAGGTGGCCCGAAGACTTTCCGATGATCTACATCTAGGCCACTACTCTCACTCTCAATTTTGTCGGCGTATGGATTTCCGCTTCGGACTCCCGTCTACCTTTAGGATGAACAGATAAAGTCAGTTCTAAGCCAGTTTTTCAGATGAGTTGGCCAACACCTTTGGCTTTACTCTCATTCGCACAATTTTGGTACAAACCTCAAGCAAATGGCTTGGTTAAGCTTCTCCATCGAAAGCTAAAGAATGTTCCTATGTGTCACGATGATGCCCCTCACTGGACAGCAAAGGTGTATCTCGTCATGCTCTTTGTTTGCTGATCTTTCAAAGATATGCAGCCACAGTTTCAGAAGCGATATATGGTGCTCCTTTTTTCTTCCTTCTTGACCTTCTTCAAACAACTTTAGTTTAGTCACCTGATCCTGCATCATACGTGTCCAAAATCTCTTCCGCTTGATGCCAATCGCAAAGTACTCTCACCACAACAATTTGCTTTTGAAGACTTACATAGCGCGGAAAGCGTCTTTATCCAAAATGATACTGTTTGCAAAATTTTGTTCTCTCTTTATACTGGGCAATTTAAGGTTCCTTTCTCGTGTGAGAAGATCATAAACATTGAAAACGATGGTAAACCCGAAACCATTTTCCTCCACCGACTGCTGCTTGCGTACCTTGAGAGTGATGAAATACTGCCAACTTCCAGGTACGGTCGTCATTTGACATAAAAAATCTGTTCGTAATACTTCCTCAATGGAAGGAGGTCTAGTAGTGGCATGAATTAATACTACACTTAAAATTGTAAATTTTTACAGTTTACCCTTTATATAGAATTTTTACCAAATATTTTAGTTATCCTCAATAATTGCAGTTTTATTCAATAAATAAATGTAATTAACATTTATTGCATTTAGAATTATTTTGATATTTTCTAATCTTATATTTGCATATCGTCTTAATAATTATTTCAATATTTTTCATAATTAGAATAACCTTTGTAATTATAATGAATAAGTCTGAAAAACTATCTTTGATTTTAATTTTATAGAACCTTACAACTTGATCCCGACAAGCCAATCGCTCCCCCCTCATTTATTAATCCTATATTATTCCTTTAGTTATCATTATTATTTAAACAATCACAATTTTCACATACACTTTACACACAATACTCATACTTATTCTACTGTATTTCTACTTTTTAACTTTATAACCTTTTCTCTTTAAATAACCTAAATATTTTTTCGTTTTGGGGAACTCCTTCACTTGCAATGGCAAACAACATGGCTTCGAAACCCATTAAAAACACAGTGCCCATCGCATATTGGCATCTCAGAGACTATATTTCATCTTTTTGAGTTAGCATCTCATTTTTCAGACTTCGCACAGTACTCAAATCCTCTTGCATGCATACCATGGTATAGACCTGAATTACGTGCACAAAACCAAACATAATTACATTTACATCATCACCCTCACACATATTATGTAACTCATTTAAGTTCTTTCGTCCTCTCCTTTTGACCTCAATTTTCACAAGTAGCATGTTATTCTTATCCTCGACCTTCACACAGCTATCTTCCTCCTGATTTTATTACCCAACTGACTTCCTTCTTCAAAATTTTCATATTCTGATCGGGATTATCATCCAGCATTTGTTTAAATTATTCATTTTCTGCTTCATTAAACTGTTTAGTTACTAGTTTCACTTTCATTTTCATTTTGTGTGCGCATTCAAACGTATCGACTTGGCATCCTCATCTGCATTATTTAAAATTCATAATTACTTCTCTCTTTAGATTTCTATAGGGAGTTTCACATACTCAGACCATGATTTAGGATTTTGTTTCCTCTTTCCAGTTCTAGCACACCTAAACAGCCCTTGAACTATCTATTACCATGCAACCCTGTAAACAGAATTTCATATGCTACCTTATTATAGAAAGGTCAGTAGGATTAAAGATTATGATAAAACCAAACAGTTAATTGAGCCTACAGAAAATGAACAGGTGTTTGTAAATATAATAATATTTATGGTTGGACAGAAAGTTATGACTCACTTAGGAAGTGTAAAGAAAACAAAAAAAATTATGGAACAAAATCAAATTTTATTCCTCAAAATATATTCCATCATTCTCTACGATCTTCTTTCAGCCATGAGCCAGCATCTGAATTTGTCCCAGATCCCAATGAGCTAGCTTTGATTAAATAAACTGTAAATAAACTTCCTTTACTCCATCAAAAGTGTCGTATCGCTGGTCTTAGAGGAAATGTACCATTGAGCGCAATAGACCATACTCACTCAGAGCAGCATCGGAACTAAATGATGGATGCGAAACACTCTTAAAACCGTTCATCTATTTGAACTTCTCCATAGTCACCTTGCAGTGCGTGACCTAGTACTGTCGTGCTGAAACAAAGCCTGGCCTAGATTTATCAAAGCAGGATTCTCCTTCTTTAGTTAGACGTACACGCGGCCTACCGGCTTGCAAAATAGTTTAGCGTTGATGGCACAACCATATAGGACTAAATTAAAATGCACTACTCCTTTGAAACTCCACCATACACAGATTATTGCCTTCTTGTTAACCCGATTCCATTGTTGAACGGATGCGGGTATTTTTACCTCGCGGAAACCATTTTCTCTCCCGATCGTGATTAAATAAGTACACCGAATTTTTATCTAATGTAACAATTCTCCTGCAGAATCGGTGTGCTGCAAATCTATAGTCTGCGGGGGGTATGTGATTCTATGAGATCATATGCAGCCAATCAGGGCTTCTTTTGTACAAAATCCATTTGATGCAATCAGGTCAGCACAGTCCGATGAGATAACACTCAAACAACTTTTGCAAGATCACAGCGGCTTGCAGAAGGTTCTAGCTTCAATGCTGCCTCTAAAAGCCTCTCTGCCAAAGGTTGATGGTCGCCCAGACGTGGTTGATCGTCATGGGTAAGCTAACGGGAGTTGAAACGTATGTACCGCCTCGAGACCTTCGCCAAACTGAATGTGCCTTTTCCTTCAGTATAGCAAACTTCCTTCACAGCAACTCTGGTAAAGAGTTTTCTCTTGAACAGTAGCGAATCAAAACTCTGATTCCAAATCTAAATAAACTGCGCAGAAGCAAAAAAAAACATAAACGTACGGAGGCCGGTTGTCGAATGCTTTAAGGCTAACGTAATATAAGATTAGTGTTACTCTAAAAAAAATTTTGTTTTCTTTCCGCTTCCAGAGTGAGTCACGACTTTCTGGCCAACCATATATTAATTTCTAAGTGCTGTAATGTATATAAATATTCATTCCGTGGGAAAAATAAAGGTTTCTTACATTTAACTATCGAAAACAGCAAAACTCTGAACGAATATGATTGATATTAAAATGCAAGAAGGTTGGATCGTTGGTGACAATTGATATTACAATTAAAGAATGTAGAATCGCTAACGGATGACTGGAATAAGATGCGAATGTTGAAGTCAATATATATTACAAGGGAAGAAAGTGGAATCATGAGAGGAAAATCGATATTACAATGAAAGAAGGTTGGCTCCTTTGTGGACTATATCCCAAAGATCTAAGTTGAGTCGACCATAAAATTTCTTAAATATCAATTCCCTGGTCTGCATATGTACATATCATTTTGGATGTATTGTCACGTGGAGATAAAATTAAACCTGATAATGACTCAGCATTTTAACTATTTGAAAGTAGCAATTTAGCATAAAACAGAAATACTTAATGGTGGATACATCTAAATTCACGACTTCCTTAGAACACGAGGCTTCGTACAAACCTCACACATCCTTTGTTTACATCAAACCTTAAATATTTGATTTTTTTTTCCTTTTCAAAACTTAAATCTTTGTTGGCGATGAGGAAATTCTCATCTCCGGAAAATATTCATGGTGTTCTAGATGGACTCAGATAATTGCTATAAACTAGAAAATGTATTTAAAATAAATTTTAATTAATTTCTTAAAATCAATGTTATTTGCTTTGATTCCTTTGTTTGAGGGTTCTTTCTATCATCATCGTAATAATTTATGCACTTGTATAAACTTCAAATACGAGGTGTTCGAATTGATTTACATGTTGTCCCATCTCTTAGCACCCCTGACCCTGATCTCCACCCCTGGACACCATTGAAGCTTTAATAATGGCCTCTTTCGCTTTGAAAACCACACAATTACTTGCACTTATCTACCTAAGCAAGAATATCTATCTGACAGCTTCTTTTAAATTATCAACATGGCTTCTCAATCTAATCTCTTTGCAAACTGCGCATTTTTTTTGCGATTAAGTCCACCAATAATGCTATATCTCATCTCTGACATTTCAATAGTTTTTAATTTAACTCTCTCTCTCTCTCTCTCTCAATTAGCCACGCCCCCTAGCCACACTCATTAAAATATACTTTTCCCTATTTCGTAATCTTCCCCAATTTGTCAATACTCTATAACCAATTATTTTGTCAGCTGGTTTTATTTCCTTTCCCTTACACATAAGCTTCACATAAATACTCTAAGTACTAATATTGTCGAAGTAAACAAATGTAGACGGCTTCTCTCCCCTACGCCCTTACTATTCAAATCTACAGTGCCATTCTGAATTATGCACAGAAGATAACCGCTATGTAATCTAGTTGACAACAAATACAATCTAAACACATGATTGAAGAGGATTGTTCGTCTCTATTCGCAGTTTCCTTCTCCCATTACCCATTCCGTTTTGACTACATTTTTCATAAACAAAACCATTCACCTTTATTTTGAGTTTTATGCAGCTTCTGGCCCTTTATACAGATTAACCTTCCCGTTTTCCTGTCCAAATTCATTTTTCTCTCCACTGTCTCAACTGAAAAAGTTAATTACCCCTATTTACATTTCAAAATAACATGTTTGTCTCTCTACTCTATCTATCATTTATCTAAGGTCATTTCTTTCCTGTTATTTTTGTTCATATCTACCATTTATCTAAGGTCATTTCTTTTCTGTTATTTTTGTTCATATGAGCGATGTCTTTATCAAATACTGTATATTAACTGATAAACAAATTTTAAATAATAATCTACTAATTCTCTCAACTTCTGTTGTTTTTAAAATTTTTACAAAGGCTGGTGCTAACCTTGTTTCTAAATAACTTGTTCTCCTCCAAATTGTGAGATCTTATAGTCGGATTAACAATCAGATCACAGTACCAAATCGTCCCTCGTACATGTAAATAACGGTTCTCGTCATGGGTGCGATACTGGTTGGTCTTCCATTCACTTATTTCTTGATCTCACGACACCGCTTCATAATCTAGATGAAACTATGTTTTTATTTGCCTCCCTAAATAAAGGGGTGTCACTCGAACTGTAGCTAGGTGGTTTGCTTATTATCTATCATCTGGGACTCATTCACTTTAATCGGTAGTGTTATACATATATCGACCGTTGTATATATATATATATATATATATATATATATATATATATATATATATATACTCTTTCCATCGATATGCTTAGGATTCTTCTCGGGCTATCATTTGACTTCTATTCTAAATATGACGAGGTCTGACGGCGTCTTTCAGTTCCTGCCGGAGGTTTTAAAGTTGATTTATATCGGGAGAATGTGATGGATAGTCTATGACCCTGAATATTTTATCCTGGAACCACTGTATGGTGGAGGCAGGCTTGTGAGATGGAGCATTGTCTTGCTAAACTTGACATGCTGTCCTTTACGATTACACAGAGGTCACCATGCTTTCCTGCTGGTGATATGCAATCTCGATATCAATCCTCTCCTGGCCTCCTGCGGAGTATAACTTAGCATAAATTCAAGTACACCGGAAAGATAGACACGTAGGCACATAAGATACATCCATACAGGCTTATGGTACAGTTGCGGTGAGTTTGTGTCCAAGTCAGTTGACTTCACTTCTGCGGAATGATAATGAGGGGCTATGAGACGGGGTTTACCTGACTTCAGTCCTTGTGAAACTTTATGCGATTGATTGGTCTGACGGATGTGTTAACCCGGTCGCCCGATGACTCCTACGACGCAAAGAACTGTTGTCAAGTTATTAACTGAACGCTAGGTCGTCCTAAACGAGGTCGGTCTTTGGTGTTTTCCCTTTCTCGTATTATATTCAACAATTCTGCAACACCGAAATTTGATCTCACCCACCATCCGGGTAATTGCTCCAAAGCTGAGACCCTCTTCTTTCAGCTTGCCTATCAAACTTATTTCCTCCTCATTAAAGCTACGAGTTTTCCCTTTACTCATACCATTATCAGATCATGTGAACATGGACTATCATATTAATTAACAAATATGTTGTTTTATGAAGACATTTACATATTAACATGCCGCAAGGTGATGGTAAGATTTCATACATTTCAATTCAATCTCCATTTTTGATATTTTCAAAATATTATAATGAAACTTGTGCTTTCATTTTGCTTTTCAGTTGTATTGGGCACCTTCATGCAAAGCTACACGAACATATTCATAGATATACCTAAGAAATAAGAAAAATTCCAGGAGTTAGAAAACCTTTAGCCTGAGCTGTATATAATGGAGTGCGGCTTAGCTGAGTGAAAATATCGATTCCAAAGTTAGTCCACATCGGAATAGATTAGTTTCTTGATGGTGTACCGATTCAAATTGATTTTGTAGTATACAATCACTGAAAACACACAAGGAAAGAGAGATAGAGAGAGAGAGAAGGACAAATACACATTTTGCCAGGTCGAAGTATCAAAGATAGAATGGTAGGAGCAATAAAATAAGGTCATTTTGAGACAGTTTGTGAACCAGCAGAATCTGATTACAACGTCTGGATTGAAACCCGACCACAATTTAAGGCTATCGCACCCAAAAGATGTTTCACCATAATGTAAAATTTGATAAGGTAATCTTGTAGCTTTGAGCAAACGAAAACTCTGTGATACCCTCGCAGGGAAAAGACCCCCAAATTAAGATACAAAGTGGAGAATTTCAGCCAATCACAGGCTAAACTCCAACCAATCACATGCTCCGCTGGACTGATAGGTAGCTAAGCACAGCCTCAGTGACCAAAGGAAGGCAAAGCTACGCGTCGCCTCTAAAATGCTGCCTGGTATAAATAGGAGAACATTTCATTCAAATGATTATTGACACATTATTGATTCATTCATTTAGTTATCCATTGATCAATTATTCAACTCTTAATTCACCGCTCTGCGAATCTCCATAATTCTTGCTCTTGCCATTATAACTCGATTTAGCATATTCCGTTGCGCAAATTAAGTTGCGAAAAGTGGTATAAAAATACAAGTGTTTAATTCCTTTACAAAGGAGTCATTTACTTACAAACCTTATTGGTCAATACCCCACGGACCGTACATCAAGTAATTTGTAAGCAAGCCATTTTACCAAACCCTTATAGGATCGCCTTGCAATCAAACTAAAGTCTACTTACGCCGACCCCATAATAAGCGACCCTATAACTTCACGGCCGATGCGATAAGCCCTAGATATTAATCGTTCGCAATCCATGTTAAACAGCAACTCCCCAGTAAGCTATAGAAGCATCTTATATGAAAGGAGATCTGTATTGAATCCCACTCCATAAAAATAGAACATATATATATATGAACATATAATATATAAATTTTAGGTCTTACAAAATTATAAGCACTCGTTAGGCTGCGTATACTGTGACTTATATTTAAAACATTTTAGCAGGACTTTCATGATGGGAAATATAACGAAGCCTCCTAAATAGACAGCCAGGTATGTATATAAAATCTTTAGATATATACTGTGTGAGAAAGAGACGGATAACCCTATGTGTTATACCCTGGAACGGCCAAAAGCCCCACGTCTACATACAACGCCTGGGAACTGGTGCACTTCCGGCGCAGATAACGAGAGCGTTCGAAGCAGGACGAGTTCAAAACAGATAGGAAAGTCCACTTGACCATCAAAATCCACGCAGGAGGCGCGTCATCTGATCTGACCCGCTCCATTCCCGCTCCTCGAGCGATGCACTTCCGCTGAGGCCACATAGATACTCAGACAAGGGCCACAAGAAACCAGTACAGTTGCTAGTAGAGTTGCGAATACAGTTGCGGATAAAAGTATTGTGCAGACGCTGTGCGTAGCACCCGCCAACCGGTGACCGCCAGCCCCATGACGGGACGAGCCGCCGTCCACTCTGTCGCGCTGAGGCCGAAGACAAGGGTTCTCGCCGGATAGACGCTAGTCAATAGACAAATCTCTATCAACCTCGGGTCAGCTCCATCCTCGCCTGAGGTACTCCCTCGTTCATCTTCGCCCTGGTTAAACAAAGTGTTTGCAATCAGTCATTGCAAAGCCCGGCGTCTCCAAGACCAGCCCATCCAATTTACTTGAGTCTCCCTCGGAACTCAGCCTACCCGTTTTCCCTCAAGTGTTCGTTCGTACTTCCATTGAACTAGCCTTATCGAGTCTCGTTATACCCTGAGTCTCCGTGAACTTGATTTTACACTTCCGTATTCCCCCTTAATTGGTGTTGTTTATCCATTGTAGAATTATTTATATTTCTAAATTTTGTATATAGTAAAGTATTTTCCTATAACTAGTTTCTCTCAAAACAGAACGCCAAGTTGTTTAACCTAGGCCAAGTATCGCACTCAGTTTGTTATTGTTTTCTCACTTGCTCAGGTACTCAGATTGTCCCAAATATTTTGACTCCTGTCCCCCTGTTTCGTCTGAGGAGAGTCATTACAAGGTCACTCAACGACTTTGACTCTACGACACACTGTATGTAACTTTCAATATCACCCTCATAAAATACTTTTCATTTAATTGACTTGCCTAATACTTTTAAAACATTTTTCATCACCTTTTCCATTTTATCTTTCATTCTGCACGATCTTTTTTTCTCGATTCCTCTCCACCTCCGTTTTGGTTTTCGTATTTTATACCTCATGGCAATTTTGAGAAAAAATAAAGCAATGAGATTTCGAGGGATTAGATTTTCCGCCCGTTCCTTACCTTGGTCAAGGTGAACTTATTAGAAAGGTCTTAAATTTTTATAAATTTACTTTTGACTTACTAACTCGTCTATATTTCGTATTTCCTATGACGATCCTCTTTCTCATTGACTTAGTTTGATTAAGGTTGTTATAGCATTTGATTATTTAATTTGTATGTTGTTATATTCGCTTATTTTTCTTGTTAACCTAAATTGGACTTAAAATAAATAATGTTTTTAATTTTTATAGTAAATGTTAATAAAAATTTTAATACCAACTGAGACGCAATGAAAGTCAGCGAATATTTCCAAAAGGCTTTAAGCTTGAAATATTCTCTTCAGTTAACCAAGAAAAGATTTATGTTGGGCATTTAAAGTAAAAATGCCTTCTATCTGAAGTAAAAGAAATATGAAGTTAATTCGCACAAGGATCGGCTTCTGTGAAATTTCCTAAAACTGTTCACTCTATTTATGCAAGTAATATTAAATCAATCAGGTTGGCAAGGTATGATGATCTAGAATCTCAATAATATTAAATATAATCATTAAAAAGAGTGTATAGAAATATTACTAATAAATATTATGCAAAGAGTCAAAAACGATTTCTTCTTCTCAAAGATATTTCGTATTATTTTGAAGCTTTGTACATAACTTCAAAATTACGGACCATCAAATATCTGTTTCCTCTCGCGGTATTTCTAAAGAATTAAAAGAAAAAAAATAAAGGGAATATATATCGAGTATAAAATATATGTTCTAATGTTATTTAATTAATAATTTATTAATCTATATTTTAATTTTATATTCTTTTCTTTATCCTAATGATTCAGATGCTGTAGAGGAAAGAAGAGTTGAAATTATTCCAAGTCAAGTTAAATTATAAGAAAAATAATTTGTTTTCTCAGACCGTATTAAAGAGTTTGTTTAAAACCTTGAATTAGCTATTTCTAGTGGCGTTGGGTTTTCCTACTTTCATAAATCTTCATATTATAAGGTTGGAAACCATTTATTAATTTACTGAGTACGATGAGTTATTGGAATAACAATTGTTTTCTAGTAATAAAAATTATGAGTTGGAAAAAAGTCAATGAAAATTTCAGGAATATCACAAAGAAATTAAGATTAAAATGGCAAATATAGGCATTTTGAATACCTCTTGAGTATTTGTGCTTTGAATGTAGTACTTTCTTGACTTTTAATAATTATTAGTGTTTAACATCAATATATATTTACGGGTTTGAGCGAAACAATTATAAACACTATTTTCTTACAATTTACGTCCGATGCCCAAGAGAAACATTTTGACTCCAAGTATAATAAAACTTTAAATGTTGCTTCGCCTCGTCCCCCAAAACATATTTTCAACATCATACATTTATGTGCTTCAAAGCCTACATAAGATTATATAGTCCTGAGTCACATTGTCTCTCCTTCTCCTCTCAACCCCTTGCAGTCACGCACGGCGATTTGCCATCCTGGACGCGGTGCTGACGGGACTCAGCACCCCGTCCGACCCCAGCTTAGCCTCTTCTCCTTCTTTCAGATAGCCTATATTTCTCCCCTACTTCCTCGCTTTTCATATAAGCTCTTACACAACTTTCTCTGGTCGGCCTCTAATTTCACAGGGTAGATGCTCTTCTTCTTCCCAGCCAACCGTCTCAGATCGGGGCTGAGGGGGGAGGTGATAAGGTTCCCTAACCCCTGAGCTCAAGTTTGGGGTGGGTTTTTTTAACAACCTGCTTTATCGGCACCCATACCTTCTTCACATCACTTTTCCTTTCCTCTTCACATTCTATCAATTTTACGCCGTGTTTAAGGTGGATCCGCCATGCAGATGAACTGCCAGGCCACCAGGCGGGAGGGGTGGTCCTGAATGGCGGCACCTGGCTCTGCCAGGCCTGTACGCAACCTTGCAGAGCGGGCTAGTGCGAGGGGTGATGAGCGATTGCTTCCCGTGGAACAAATAGGGTCACCATGCCCATGAATAAAAATATAAAAAAATAACAAATTACTCCCCAATTCCCCTTGCTCATCAATGCAGCTGCCCTTGGTCTGCTCCAGAGAAAAAATGGAGGTCTCCCCCTGTGCTTGCGCAGGGGACCCCCCCAATATTTCTCTAACCGAGTAGGAGGCTTACTCCTTGTCTTCGCCTACGGGTGTAGGGGACTCCCCTTCACGCCCTTCTCTAAAGGTGCTTTCGGGCACCTCCCTTTTTCCAGCGGCAGTCCCCCCTTTTCTTTCTAAGCGGAGTACCAAGAAAGCTAGCAGGCAGCTCATAGCCGACGCTTTTCAGTGAAGCGGCTCGGTAGGGCAAATCCCCATAGGCGGAGAAGGAATCCAGGCCCCTTCGGTTGCTTCCCTCAAAAGACCTGCTGGCACGAATATTGAACCTTGCAGAGGTCAAGGCCTGTGCCTCCTTACACATGACAGATGACGCTGCCAACGGGACCTGCGATGTCCTGGGAGGAAATAGAAAACTGGAAGCCCCTCCTGAGATAGACATGATCCTTGAAGCAACCCAGCCTCAGACGGTAGGGCCTTCCATGGGGAGGAATCCGGGCTCGGCGCCAAACACCGAACCCGAATCCGCCCCTATGCAAGGTCCTCCTCAAACTGCCCGGGTTTCCAAGGCAGTACAAGGAGGGGAAAGATCTTCACCAACCGGTGCCCCTGCGACTGCCAAGATCTTCTATACCTTGGAGAAGGACCTGGCGAAGGTCGGTCTATCTTTTCACGCGGCTTCTGCCGGCGGAGGGAAGAAGCGGGTTCATTCCCCGCCCTCCTCTTCTAAAAAGAAAAAAATAAGAAAAAGACTAATAAGACTCGGGACTCCTCTCCATTTGCGGGGGCTGCGGGGACGAATGGGTCTGCTACTACTTTGGTAAGCGACCAAGTCAAGAAAGGCATATCTCGCCCCTCTGGACCTTCACGGGTGCGGAGCCCTTGATTATGACTAAGACCATAAGTGCACAGGGCGAAGCCTCGATGACATCGGTGCCCCTCATTCAGATGTTACCTGGCGTTAACGAACCCGCTGGCTTCAAACGCTTCCTCGTTATTCGCTTCACTGATGGCAGCATGTTGGCCAAGGGCAAAAGGATCCATCATAGGATTGCATTAACTAGTGTAATTGGTAGAGACAAAAGTGAACCATTCTTCGAACGGGTGCCTTCTGGCGAATAAGGCGAAACCTTCCGAGGAGTCCAAGATAAGTGCTCTTCAGAGACTTCATGGCACCCCGGTGAGTGTGACGCCGCACTCTACCATAAACTTTGTAAAAGGAGTAGTTTATGCGAAGGAACTCGTTCACTACTCCATAGAGGACATCACCTGAGAGCTGGCCGACCATGGGTCGGATAAGGTCGAACGTGTGATGAAAAAACAGGGAGGGGCCTCGAGACCCACCCCTACACTCTTCGTCCCGTTCGACTGTGACAAGCCCTATAAGTCGGTGCGTGCCTTTAGGTACCGCTACCACATAAAGGCATTCGTGCCACTGTCGCGGCGGTGTTATTACTGTCACCGCTTCGGCCATACGAATCGTTTTGATAGACGTGCAAATTCGGGGTCACTCGAAGTGTGTGTAAATTGCTCCAAGGCCGCACACGATAGGTCTAAATCATGTGTGGCCAAGTATGTCAATTGCGGAGAGCCGCAACCCGCTTCTTCGAAGCATTGTGGTGCATATCTCCTTGAGAAAGAAATACTGGCTGTTCAGGCCCTGGATCAACTCTCCTTCCGCAATGCTAAGGCCTTGCTCCTCCGGCTCTGCCTGGGACTTCCTATGCCTCAATAGTTAGAACGACACCCTCTGCACCTAGCCCATCCAAGCCAACGAACAGGGTTGTTTCCGCGACCATTCGAAGCCCTTCTGCGGGCTCTACTCAACCCGGGCGGTCCCCTGGTAAAGCTGGCGGCACAAAGGTTTCACACCTAGCACCGTCTAAATCCAGGGCTCCCCCCCTTTTCCCAGCGTGACTGTTTCCCGTAAGGAGCAACGGCCATGCGTCTTCACCAAATCGTTAGACTCACAGGAGGCAACACCCCTGAAGTTGCTCGATAGGCCATCTTCTGAGGTTCCTATAGCCGACCCCCGAAAGGAGGACAGTATCAAAGGAGCTTAGGCTCCTTCGCTCTCGCCTAGTGGTGGAATGAGTGGCTCGGAGACGGTGTTTCCTCGAAAATAGGGCCCCCGCCTCCAAGGCCACAACGCTCGCATCAGGTTTCGAGGCGGAGGAAGGAAAAGACTCGAATGGCGAGCCCAACCGCCGCTAATAAGTGTTCGAAGGCAACAGCGCCTTCAGCGCTTTGTCCGGCTAACTGCGCCCGGGGTTCTGCCCCCGGGAAGCATACGGCCATTACCTTGAGGGTCTTCTGTTCGAAGAGGGTCCTGGCATCTCCACCGAGCTAGGCCTGGAGGGCATATTCCCTTACTGGAATTGCCGTGTAATCCGGGCCAACTGGAAGGAGCTGTGGAAGCTCGTCTCGTCCCGTTCCCCGTTAGCTATTTTTCTGCAGGAGAAGATGCTAAGCGCGTGCCCCCTGCTTGCCCTCCTTGGCTATAAGGGTCTTGCGACCCCACCACCACGAGATGGCCGGGCTGGGGGATGCGCGCTTCACACCTAGCATGATTTCTCCGTTCTTCCTTTTACTTTAATTACCTCCTTTAAGGCAGTGGCTGTACATCTTCACCTAAATAGGAGGTATACTATCATTTCTGCGTACATCTCACCATCAGCTGACTTCGACGCCAGGGACTTCCGCCGCTTCGTTTTACGGGTGACGAGGCCCTTTCTTTTGCTTGGAGATCTGAACGGCAGGCATCCTCTCTGGAGAGATTACTCAATAAATCTCATGGGAAAAGTCCTTGCCGATCAGATCGAAGAGCTTGCATAGGTGTCCTAAATGTGGATGAGTTTACGCATCACTGCCCGACAACCGCTTCATTTTCTTGCTTTGCTCTATCTTTGTGCTCTTCAGATACACAGCCTGATTTTGATTGGGGGGGAGGGGTCAATGACCTCCATGGCATTGATCAATTTCCCATTCAAATATAATTTTCAAGGCAACTGCCACCTGAGAGCCCACCTTGGTGGTGGTTGGCGCGGGTGCGGTGGCCTGCATTTCACAAAATGACTGAATTCTCTATCTCAGTCGAGGAGTTTAGGTCGGTAGATGAGGCCCTTAAGTTCTTCCCCGGCAACCTCATCACCGCGGGCCTGACTACCATTCCCAGAACATCTTGCCGTTTTGCACGCCGACCACTCCCATGGTGTTCGGCTGAGTGTAAGACGGCCCTAAAACAAAAGCGTTATGCCTACATGTGCTATAAGCGCCGCCCGAACGATTTCACTGTCGCTGAATTTCGTCGAGCTATGGCTTGGTTCCGGTATATTTCGAAGCACGCCTGCCGCTCTTCTTGGCGGGCATACGTGTCTTCACTTAACGGGAAGACCCCTCTGGCAGAGGTTTGGAAGCGAGTCAAAAGGATTAGGGGCAATTTTTCGCAGGGCGCCCCTCCCGTTCTCCAGGAGGATGGGACCGCAATCTCAGACCCCGCGGACGTAGCGGAATCCTTGGCGACCGCTTTCTCCGCATTCTCTTGCCAGGATTCTACTCCACTGGCATTCAATGCACGTTGTGATGTCAAGGAAGGCCGCCGGCTGCACTCTAGCTCCAGAGGTGGAGAACCCTTCAACGACAGGTTTACTGTGAGTGAGTTTCGCTCCGCCCTTGCTTCGTACGCGGACAACGCCCATGGTCCGGACGATGTCCCGTATGCCATGCTTCGACACCTGGGTGAGCGAGGCATGGCCTTTCTATAAGATTTGTTCAACAGGATCTGGGTGAAGGGTCTCCTCCCAGATTGCTGGCGAATCGCTACTGTGCTCGCCTTTCGCAAACCGGGGAGAAATCACTCTACTGCGGCCAGTTACCACCTAATCTCTCTAACCTCTTGCGCGTGCAAGTTGATGGAGAATTTCGTAAATGTTAGATTATCCATTTTTTTGGACAGCTCAGGTCATCTGTCTTCTGCACAGTGTGGCTTCCCCAAGTTCCACTCCAGTGGCTATAAAGTGGTATTTCGAGGGTTTTCATCTCACAATGGTCCTTTGCACAATATATATATATATATATATATATATATATATATATATATATATATATATATATATATATATATATATATATATTTATATATATATATTTATATATATATATATTTATATATATATATATATATATATATATATATATATATATATATATATATATATATATATATATATATATATATTTATATATATATATATTAGGGTGGTCCTATTTTTTAAAAATATGACATTTTCACAGCTGGTTTGACACCGCTAAAGTGTTTACTTTAGTTGGAAAAACACCCAGTGAAAAATTTTATTGATATGTATTAATATTTAGAAGTCGCTCAAAGGATCCGCTGTTTCCCCAGATGAGGTTTATAACTCAGTGATTTCAATAGATTGGTTACTTCCAAACATTCACAAGCCTGGGGCGCCTTCAAAGGATCTTTTACAATGGGTATTAACTGCTCATTGGCAAGGGTGTCATGATGACCAATATCACTTATTGTTGTCTAGTAAATCCGCTTTAGAGTGTTAGGGAAAGTTTGCAGACTTCAGCAAAAATACTCAGAATAAACTGTAATTGTTACTAATTCTTTGTGAGACGGCCAAAAAAATATTTGACCCAGGCAACTGTAAGTTCAGTGTGACCGTTGGTGACAGCAAATGTGCTAATGAAACATTTTGCCGCACTGAAGCTAGGCTGATCATCTACTGAGCTGCCGGTTATTCGACGAAATTATCTGGAAGACGCAAGTTGCTGAAAATGTCTTTACTTCTTGGTCGTAAAGTCGACTAAGGATTTCTCCTAAATTCGATTACATCGATTGTTGCACGCTTAAGCGGCTTTTACTCCCCTTCTTTATCTTTCATAGCTATAACTATCTTGTCGTTAATGCTATTGTCCAAATCATCATCGAGCAATGCCAAATCAACCAACTTAGAAAAGGACTACAGTTGGCCTGTCATCTTCTTGACTGAAGGGTTGGATATGTCGGTATTAATTTTCTAAACATCGACATTGCTTTGGCAGCTTCAGGCCATTTCCCGGGGCATTCACAGCAATGCTGGCTGTTACCCACGCTATAACGTAGATACGTGAATATAAGATGCAGAGTTCTCGTAATCCTTGATTCTCAAGGGCTGTGAGCTTGACCTTCGAGTGAAACATCTAGCCTTTGAAGCTGTATATCACTTTTGTTATCCATCGGGGTTGGTGCCTGACCCCTGGAGCTGCAAATCGATGCCTCAAGGAGGGATAGCTCCAAAGAATTTCATTGCCAGCTCTAGGAGCTTTCTGTAGTCGCTCTGAGCTTAGTGACTTAAATGGCCTTCTCCAAGATCTGCACCGTCTCATCTTTGTACTCCATCACAGCATTGGCAGTGTAGTCATCAGTTGACTAGTCTTAATATAAGGTCTTGTCTTGTTGCCATCTTGTTTTGAAGCGCTTGAACAGGTGAACATCAGGAGCAGATTAAGTCCCCATGGCTTCAGAAGAGGCTACAAGAAATGATGGCGTCAACTAATGGGCAGAAGTTCATGACCAAACTGCTGCCCAAAAAGAATGCACGTGTCTTTGTGCCGACCAGTACTAGAGCTTGTTGTGTCAAAACACATACCCTGAACCTTTCCCTTTAAATTTAAGTCTTTCAGAACAGAAAAGATGTCCTTAGTTTGCGCTTCTCCTCTCCTCGATGGCAGCTTTGAGACTGCAAAAAGCTGTGATTGTCCATTACCAGTCAGTATCACAGGCAATCTCTCCACAGTGCTAAAGTAAATGAGATCTGGGATAAGCTTCCAATCCCAGTGCAAAATGAGTGTGAACTGTGGCACGAATTTATCTCTGATTATTTTCGAGGTGGATTTACGATGCTCAAGCCGTTGTTCTCTGATGCTGAATCAGTTCCAGGCTATTAGCTGGATTTCTTGTCCCAAACTGCTGAAAGTTTCGCTAACTACCATCACAGCATTTCTGTCTGGCACCTTATTTCTCTCCGAAGTTGCCACCAGGTCTGGAAAATAGCACTTGTTGACGCCTTATTTTCAAAGGTCTTGATGTCGTGCAGTGGATAATAAAGCCTGCAAGTTGATCTTCATCCTTTTTAGTAGTATTGTCACTTGTGCTGCTTTATATCACTACTAGAGACTCTAGAAAGTGGACATCCTCTGTATCTCTCTCCCGCTACTTCCTAATTTGCTCTTCTCTTTTTCTTTTTCTATTTTTTTTCTTCTTCAAGCTGACATCAACTGATATCATCTCTCTACAAGGTCCAGGTTTGCGCTTGGTAATAAGAAATTGCCGGTCTTCCTTAATTTAAATCATCTCCAGCGCATTGGTGGGGTCAAAATCAAATAAACCTTGAAAAATGATTTTGAAAGCTGCTTGTTTACCTATTTGAGTTGCAGTTTATCTTCCTGCGTTCTTCTTGATACCTTTCCACTTCTCAATCATTCAGTTAGTTTTTTAATACATTCTTGCTTGTAACGAATGGGAATCCTTGCCTGATCCGAAAACTCTGCCATCTTTTAAATAGTCTTAGTAGCAGAAACGTGGACAGCTTCATAATTCTCAACAAGATACTACGCTTGTATTTTTTTACCGAGCTATCATTAATATCTAACAGCTTCTAACACTGAGATTTATGGGAGATATAAAACTTGGGTATTTAAAGAAACAGGAAAGTGATAAATTTGAAAACACGTATGAGTTGCTTCGCCAAGATTTTGAGGCAGGAAAGGCTTGGACACCGAGTGCAGGTGCCCTATGGATGCCTACGCGAAGTCGACTTGTGCCATGGTTGATACAACTTCTTTAATAAATTTATAGTTGGCCTTTGATAACGATGAGGAAACTGAAGGTTTTGGGCACAAGAGCATGGTTCTCGTGACTGCCGTAAAAGGTGAATGGAGTGAATGCATAAAAGGACAATTGGGAGTGCCACCAGAAAGCCTTGTCAACGGGCCATTCTGGAACAGTTCAAAGTTCTGTGTGCCCTTCCTACCATCGCGTTCGTGGACAGGCGGTACGCCGTGGTGTGGAGGCAATGAAAACCAACGAGAGCAGACATTTCCTTAAATAGTTCTGATTCGAATTGGGTGACCTTGTTGGGTACTACGTAAAGCGGGACTCCAAATCTGGAAACCGTTGTTGCACTTACTTCCGGGATTGGTAGCACTTCGATCCATCTCGTCCCTCGGTCGATGGATGATAGTAAGTACCGATTGTGTAACGGTTAGTATTCTCCAGGCAGTGTACATGCTGGTAGTAGTCCAACTATATCGATATGCACAGATTAGATAAAACCTTGAGGAGGGAGTATCAATGGGCAGGATTGGGGATTTCGTGTGGCGATTAATCTTGGAAGATTGACAAGGGAGGCACTCCCTCGTCCAGGAGCGAATATCCCTGTCCATATTTGGCCAGAAATATTTAGAGTTGATGAGACGAAGTGAAGCCTTGATTCAAGGGTCTGGCAGATTATGTAATGATTGAAGATAGTTCTCCTTCATGCCAACGGGACAAACGGTCGTGAGTATCTTGATGTTACTTCACACCAAAGCTGAACTTCCTCGCGAAGAGGGTAAAATTTTAGTCGCGAGCGAAATTCCTTCGTTTATTCATCATTATCCTGCGGTGACCCCGAAGCCCGAAGGTCAAGAGAGAGGCAATTTGGACCGAATTGACGTTCCGTGAAAGGAAGTCAGCGACTACCTTGCCCTGACCGCGTACGTAATCGATATCACTGAGGTACACTAGAATCGCTATCCATTGGCGTTGTTGCACGTCTGTTTCAGCCCTTAATGGTGATGCAAAAGCTGATATAAAGGCTTGTAATCAGTACACAATGTAACGTGGCGAGCTTCAATCAGGTACCTGAAGTGCATGGCAGCAATATACGTCGCTATGAGCACTTTGTCGTAGGTGGAGTATGCTTGCTGCGTCCGGCTCAGCTTGCTCAAAAAGAATGCCAGCGGTGTTGCAGATACTTCAACCATTTGGTGCAGGGCAGCATCTGCCGCGTATTGGAAGCAATCCGCCACCAGCTGGTATGGCGAATCATTGAGCAGCGAGTGACAAAGTTTAATGGAGCCAATTAAGGCCGATTTGGAGCTGCAATATCGGCAAAGTTAGGAATCGTTCTGTTGTAGTAACCTAACGGTATGTCTCCAATTTCCTCAATTTTCTTCGCTGTTGGGCAGATTCCTTCCACCAAAATGTGATGCCCTCACAAAATATATTTTCTCCTTCGCCAGCTCGCACTTCCCCAGCAAAATTCTCACACGGTTTTCGACCAGGATTTTAAAGACTTGCTCCAAATGCTTCAGGTGGTCGTCCATAATGTTTGAATATATCAGGTGTCGTCTATATACCAAAAAACGACCACTAATCATCAAAAAAGGTTGTCCATGTGCCGTTGCAGGTGGTACAGATTGTATTTCTGAGACCGAATGGGAGCTTACCGTAGTCTCACACACCAAATGGGGCTGTGACCGCAGTTTTCTCTATTTCTGCCTGATTGACATGTAGGTGGATCCTATTGACTTGTCGGTGGTTTGTAACAGTTTGAATTCGCAGCTTTGTGATCGCATTAAACGCTCTTAAATTGCCGACCCTCCTGTACTCACCGGGCGACTTATTTGGCACCATGTGAAATGGCGAAGTCCATGATGACTTTGATGGGCGCGTGACTCCCTCCTTCAATATTGAAAGAGGCCTCGGCACTGCGAATGTCGGTGGAGCACTACCTTTCGATTGTATGCTTTACTTATTTTGTCGATGACAGGTAGAGCTTAGCGGGTGCGGGTCTATACAGAGCCTCATATTTTTTCCAATATGGCTCTGCAATAGGGCAGTAGGTGCTGAAGGCCATTAATAAATAAGGTTCCCGCAGGTTACCAGATAATCTCACTTCCTACATAAGTTTAGTTTGTTTGTCTATTAGTATGCCGTACGCATAATCTAAACGTATATAATTCTTTAAAAAATCGATACCTAATAACGATGAAGTGTTATGCGCCACCACAAATGATCACCTAAATGATCGGCAAAGACTGGGGATCACTATGTCCGTGTGAACCTCTCCGTGCACTTTTATTTTTTCGACATTAGCCATTGAAATATTTATACTATATTGGCGCAATTCACCCGATTTCACCAATTTAGCTAGAATTATTGATACACTCTTCCTCGTGTCGATTAAGTTATCAAAATTTTAATTATTACACACTTTAGTGGCGACGGTGAAAATAGACGGCATACAGCAGCCGCGCTTGCTATGGCATGCCCTCCTAGTTTTCCGACGGGGCTGGCGAAGATGGCATGAATGAAGGTTGCATCTGGACCTTTTCTTTCTTGGGGTATGCGCACCAGGGTTGGTAGAATTTCTTCTTTTCCTCAAAGAATACATATGAGCGGCAAACTACACGTCTTTGGTCTTTTTTGAGGGTCGCAATCCTCCTGGTATATTATGTGCACTGTAATCACTATTATTTTTTATATAGCTGGGGCGATTCCCATTAAGATACGCACCTTTGTGCACTGACTGCGCACTTCCCGCCGAATTATTTACATACCCTTTCACTCTCTTCTTTATTTGTATACGGCATAAAGGCGTTGGATTCGGAAACGGCACTGCGAACTATCGACTCGCTACTAGTATTAGTATTAAGGCACTGCCCACTACCAAATATCATAAGTTCATCAGCCAGTTTTCCTAAATGTGCCAGGGTGAGTTTTGTCTGAGTGGCAAATATTGGTGCATTGTTAGTTGGTAGAGACTGGATGAATTTGTGCCTTACAAGTTATTCCAAATTGCTCGAGGGTCGGACTGTGAGCATGGAGGATGCCGTAAGCTTCTTGAAAAGCTCGAGTTCGGTCTTATCAAAAAGTTCAACCACTTCCGCTCTCAAAAGGGAATAATTATGGTTCGAGAAAATGGTCGCCGGAAGACGATCAATGGTCTCAAAGAAAAGTGAGGCTAAGATATGTAAAAATATATTCTCCTCTTTTTTAATTCCAGAAAGGGGAAACTGGGCCTCCACAATTTTGAATCAACCTGGGACTACTGTTCATTAAAGATGGGCGTCTTGATGTTAAAGGCGTTCACGAAGGCCTCTAGACCTTGTCTTGTCTAACTATGGTTTGTTGCGTCCATTTCTTCTATACCTCCACTGTCCGGTCAAAACAAAGGGCCACTACTTATAGGTGGTGTACCACTTATCGGAGATAATGTTCTATAAATGTCACTTAGTTATGGGGATACCAATTATGATAGTCACCAATTTATAGGAGTGTACCGGAGGAGAATTACCAATTTAAGTATCTGACTTCAAAGATGAATTCTTCACTGTGTTCTTATTTTGGCTGAGCTTACCAAAGATTTTAAGGGTAATCGGGGTAAAGAAAGACGTTGTAAAAATGTACTTTATTCTAATATTGGCCTATTAACGGGACAAGCGGCACGTCACGAAGTTACGTTGCGGGCGAATAGCAAGTTATATATATTCAACGTGAATTATTATATTCTGGAGCGTCAAGACTTGGCGAACTTAAAAGGGAAAACGTAAAAAAGATAATTTTCTTACCGACTGTAATCTAGTGATCTTAACAATACAATTATCATACTAACTGAGATGCTCCGACTATATATATATATATATATATGCTTATTTCCTAGAGTGCGTGACCTAGAATTATCGTTGTCCATCCCAAAGTCGGAGCTAATGCAAGCTGTGTAAGTCGATTTACTTGCATATCCCATTTTTTATCAATATAAGAGGATGGGCTTGTCACAGCTTTGTGATACAATTCCTTTTGGCTGGCGGGTATGTTTACTCAGGTGTTTCGTAGGCTTTAGTCTTTCGATAAACCTATTCTGAAACGCGAAATGTTTGTTTACGCGTTTGTCTTATTGCCACAGGTCATTTTGGCCTTTCGCCCTTTCGTAATTTGTTTGTTTCGCTTGCCTTCTATATATACATTAAGAAATATATTACATTCCTTACTTTTGTATTCAAATTCATAAATGCAAATCTATTTATACGTTCTCAATTTCTTATTCTAATTTTAGAGATTTATTTTATATGAGTGGAGTATAAGTCCACCCCGCGTCCATTTTGTAAAGGTTTTTACTGGGCCTAATGAATCATACAATTTGGTGACAGTAACCTACCTATTACATAATCCGATCACTACATAAATGGTCAAAATTGATCCAAATATGAGATCTGTACTAACAAAGTGCAGTTTGCATGCAGGGAAGTTACGCAACGGAGCTGAAAAAAATGCTGGTCCACAACGGCCTCAAGACGATGTGGTTGCCAGACAATCCACTGTAAGCTGATCTGTTTCACGCTCAAATCAAAGGTATGACGAAAGTGGTTTCGATGTCCCGCTCTGCTTCTCGCGACCTCCGGCTAAAGAAACAAGGAACTCCTGAAGATACGGACTGCAAATGGAAACAGGCAACATATAGGAAGACATCGTTGCGCCTAAGGAGATCGAAATTGAAGTAGAATTTGAACAGAATATCCCACGCCGATTAAACCATGCCAAACTACTTAGGAATTAAGTATGAAGATTTTTGAATCAACATCCGTTTCAAAACCCCCCAAATCCAAAGTTAGTAATATAATAGACGGGATAATAAAAATAAAATTTTAGTGGGAATTTGTCACTGTATAGGGAGGATTGAAATCCTCCCCGAATCTTGTTTCAACCTAACTTAAGAACAATTTAGAAAGATATCTTCAGGAAAACTATGATCGCAGGCCCCTTCAAAAACGGGCCTGCACACACATTTTGTCATATATACTTCAATGGGAGCTCCAGTAAAGAATACAATGCGTCAAACATTACTACAAGACAGGCTCGTTCAAGAAATTGCAGGACACCTTCGTCCATCAGTTCGAATGTGAAAAAGTCCCCTACAAGAGCAAAATTCAGGACTGGGTGGACCACTTCAAGAACTATGGGGCGATATAAAACCTCAATGCAGCCAGTGAAAACCGCCGTCGGAGCCATTCAGGACGTCCCAGGAAGCATACAGCTGAGCTGGTCGAGAGTGTGAGAGAGTCAGTTCAGTAGAGTCAAAAACGAAAAACGCTCTGTGCACAAGTGAATTCAGTCACTCGATATATCCCGTGAGATTTGTATAAGAGTGCTAGTAATAGATGTAAAGGCCTTCCCATACAGAATACAGAGGAAGCAGATCCTTACAGCTCCAGACAAGGAGCAGAGAAAGGCTATTGCAGTCAAGATACTGGAGAAGATTCAGGAGACCCCAATTTTCTTTAACCTCTTTTGGACTTCAGATGAAGCTTACTTGCATCTTGAGGGAAAGGTAAACTAGAAGACAAATGTCTTTTGGCAGACCTCCAGGCTAAATGAGGTAGCCACTAAGCCTCTACACTCCCATAAGTGTAAGGTATGGACTGTAATCTCAGCTAGAGGCATCATCCAATCATTCTTCTTCGACAAATCTGGCACGACAGTGACAGTCAATAAGGAGCGGTATGTTGAAGGCCACAAAACATTCAAGAGGGAGCGGCATACCTAGTTCATGTCGCTTATGGGGAAGTTCTGATTCCAACAAGATGAAGTAAGCTCTCATACCTCAAACTTCTCCCGACATTGGCTGAAAGAGAACTTTGGGGGCCGTGTGATCAGTCTCAAGACTAATTTTGAGTAGGCAACTCACAGCCCAGACCTTAGCCCCCCAGATTTCTTTCTCTTGGGCTATTTTAAAGACAGAGTATACGCAGGGAGACCCAGGACCATAACAAAAAACAAGGAAGACATCACAGAGGAGATCAGTGCCATTAGTCGATCGGTTGGTAAGGACGCCATAGACAACTTTGTGCCTCGCCTCAAGAAATGCACATAGCTAAATAGAGGTCATCTCGAACACGTGCTCTAGAATAAAGAAGACATGTCTTAAGATTCTCGTGTTTTGATATGATGTTTTTAAACACAATAAACTAGTTATCACAAAAGTTTCATTCATTCCATGCAGAAAATTAAAAAATGAGGCCTATCGAAAGTTGGGAACCGTTTGGGGAGGGAGGGGGGGGGTCACCCTGTATATGAATTAAAAATGGATAATATAATCAAATATATCAGCAATCTAAAAAGTTTTCTTTAAGACTTAAAGTAAACGCATGTAACACCAAGAGCAGGATATATAATCAAATCATAAGATCCGTTGATTACGATATCATGCTTAATAACTCAACATGGCTTAGATAATGAGAAAGAATATATAAAAATAAACAGGTATGTGGTGCAGATGGTTAACCTCTAGAAAGAAAGAAGCATTAGTAAAGGAAAAGAATTTAAAGAAATACAAGGCTTAGAAGAATCAAGTCTAGCTGTTAAGATCAGCATGACGTATTTTTACCTAGTGGTTGCACTCAAGTGCCAGCCACCCAGGCGCCTATACATTCCAATCCCTCATTTTGGGGACCTTTCAGAAGAGACTTCAACCATCTTGAGGCGCATTTTAAATGCCCGTTATTTAAAGATCACAGTGTTCTATGGTGATTGAAACAACTAACCTTCCTAATCAAGAGAGACATAGTGCAAATAGAAGGAGCTGATTTTGCCACCTTTTACACGGAGAGGTCATCTACCACACCTAAAATAATACCAACCAATCACAAATTCTCCCTAAACCAAGGGACAGCTCTAGGTCCTTTCGCTACACAGGATCAGGTTAAATTCTCATACGAAGGTGCTTGGCGGAAGCTAATTGGCCTGCATATAGAGAACATCTAGAGAATGTGCACGTATAAGAAATAGAAGTCGCTTCACTCAAAGAGATTGTTGAAAATCTTGACCATCAGAAAACAAAGATTGTAGAAGCTGCCATTAGAGCTGTCCCCTGGATGGAATATACAATACTCCCTGCTACTGGGAATTAAGAGGATAAAGGAACTAATTAAAGATCGTTAATGTAAAAATCGAGCGAGATATCAAAGAACATAATAGCCAGTATTGAAGCTGAAAGAGACCATAAGAAATTTGAGAGTCAGTTAAAGAGGTTGCGCGGCACTCTCCTAAAGAGTAGAGTCGAGATCAAAATTATTAGCCAATAATCTATACAATAATCAGCGACACGGATTCCGGAAATGTCACGGCTCCGAGAATGCATTGGTGTTAATGACATAAAAAATGGCTATCAGCAAGGCCAAAGACGGCATCCTCTGCCTTTGATAAGGTATGGATATCTTCGATAAAAAAGATTATTGACATGTATTTTCCTCCTGTATGGAGGAGAATAATCACAAAGATTGTCTGCAAATATTTCAAAGATCGGCAAACATTCGTAAGTATAGAAAACATTGAATAAACAGCATGGAAAAGGGTTGCCGCCGGGAGGCTGTCTCAGTCCTAAGTTGTATGTGGTATATATACACCGTCAACCTACCTTACCCCAATCATGTCTTTGCAGAATACATCCACTTGACAGATGACATCACACAGGTGTTTCATAAGGAGTTGAAGACAACACTATGGTACAGTTTAGGCTGCTCTCTTCAATCAGGGTCAAGACTCGTGTGGTGATAACCCTCGAAGTGGTGGTCCGTCAACTGCAATCAGCAGCGAAAATGTGTCCATGGTGGAGAGCATGGTCATGGATAATGCGATACATTTTTTCTCAACCTGGGATAAGTACTGGATCCATTGTTATAATATTGCACGATCACCTCAACCTTTCTTGGCTGTCTGCCCGATGGGTACCAATAATGCTGATGCCTGAACAGAATAAAAACCGGATAATAACTTCAACGGAGATGTTGACCTTCGTGAGAGCGCCTCTGGAAGGATTCATGACCCTAATCGTAACCCAAGATGAAACGTGGGTTCCTTACTTCAACCTGGAAACCAGATCAGAATATAAGCAATGGAAGCATCCATCCTCTCCAGACCCACGAAAATTCAAGGTCATGAAGTCATCATGGAAGGTAATGGTGACAGTGTTCTCGGACTGTGAAGGGATCCTTCTCGCGGACTTTTTTGATCATAGCCACACCATTAACGGACCAGACTATTCAGAACTACCGAGGAAGCTTCTGGAGGATATCGTTTAGTAACTTACAGGGAAAGTGAACCGCAGTGTTCTTCTCTTGCAGGACAATGCACCTGCATAAAAGAGCATGGTGGGCACGATAAAATGAGTATCATCGGCTTTGAATTGTTTCCCGATCACCCTTAATCCTAAATCAGGGACTCGCATACTTTCACCCTTTCTCACAAATAAAGAAGCAGCTGCGGGGTATCTCTTTCGCTGATGACGAGGATACCAAATAGAAGGTCATAGAGGTTTCGGAAGGATTCAATCCATTTTTCTTCAGGAACTGATTGACGGAATTGAAGAAGAGACTAGAGAATTGCTCAATATCAAAGGCGATTTTGTTGTAAAAAAGTAAGTTGTTGAATGAACATTTGCTCTATTTTTGCTCTTCTTGGCTAGGCCGAGTACTTATTGAATAAGCAGAAAAACAAATAAAACAATGTAATAACTAAAATATCCGAAGTGGAGGAATTAATAGATTAATAACAAAAGATCTGAAGGTGGCAAATAAAAAGGTTAATAACAAAAGAACCGTAGGGGACTAATTCATTACAAGATATAAACAAACAAATTAATTAAAAAATCTGTAGTGGGAAAAGTAATGATAAGAATTAACCAAAAATAAATATAAAACAATTATTTTATATAAAAAACAAAAACTATAGTGAAAAATATAAGAGTAACAATCGACAAAACAAATGCAGTTATAAGTTCGCTTACTTCATAAAAGAGGTCTTGTCAATGATGATTAATGCTTGAACGTTTACTCATTCACATTAGTAACCATTAATAATCAAATTTTTAATAAATAAGAATAAAGACAGGTTACCAGATGACCTGGTACAAATATTATTATCATAAATAAACATTTTCCTTCCCATTCCCTACTCATCTATCCACACACCTTCCTATCTTTAATCGTTCTAGTTCATCGTTGATCACTTACTATTCCGACTGCTTTATTTGGAAAACCTAACCTGCATTGGAACAGTAAAAGAAAGTTCTACTAGAGCTAACTTGGGAATTCGTCACTAAAAATCGTTGGGGAAGAGGGTACCTAGAAACTGGAGGATCACCGTTTTGGTTCCAGCTGGGATCGACTGGATTGTATAAACACTCCCTAACGAGCACGCACGCATGTGAGGAGAGTCGAAGGAACCGAGTAGTTCACCGCAAGTACACCTGCTCACATCACAGCAGCACATCTCCGGTTATAATTAAATTTCTGCCACTTTAAGTTCTCTAAAACCACCTGCTTCTGACGTGTTGGATCCTCGGAAGAAAGCCTCACAGGGGGCGCGAAGAAAAGGGCCCCACTCTGTGACGGAGTGGTTAGGAAAGGTAAGTGGACACTGATAGACATTTATTTTGTTAGGGCAGATAAGTGAGAACCAGATAAAAAATAGGTATACACCACCATGAATAGGGCCTGGAAGGTTCGGATCTAGGGACCCAACACACGTTGGAGCCGTCACGGACGAACTCAACGGCAAGAAGTATGTCCCGCTTCGGTAAAGGAGCAATGCTAAAAACTCAGGCGAGCAAAAGTTATCGAAGTCGTGTACTCTAAACTGGGCATCGCGCTCTGCGACACTAAACAAGACCAAGACAACTTATTGAGTGCAAAATCGAGGAAAAAACTGTAAGAGATTGGCTTCTTACCTAAAGTTCTTCTAAACGCACCTGCCTAAAGATCAATTATTTGTCGCGCATTGACTCTTTCGAGGTATCGCACACTGTTGTGAAGCTAATAAATAAAATAGAGAGTAGAATGAACAACACTAAAATTTACGATGAATGCAAATTTAAGAATCGGAACGGTGAGGAGCCCAGACACGTATTTAAAGTAACTTTCCAAATAACTAAGTTGGCAACGAAGGCAGCTGAAAACGGGTTTAATCATGTTTGAATCCAAATTTTCTGCAAGATGCATAGAACGTCAGGGTTTCGTCCATTGCAGATCTGCTTCTCATGTTGCCTCATAGCACAACCTGATTCGAAGGAAGGTATGTTCAGAGGGCGCTAAATCAGATCCTACCTTGAATGAATGTACTAGCCCAAATAAAAAATGTCTGAACTGTGATAATTCCAATCCCACTCTATCAATGACTTTTCCAATCAAAAAGGCACTGATCATAGACAAAAGGAAAGAACACATTGAAGAGAGAAACAAAAGGTCTACTACTACATAATAATAGGCGATGAAAAATACTGAACAAGATAAAAAACATGCTCCAAACTGATCAAAATATGAGACCTGACTTAATAATGTGTAAACTGCATGTCCACTTCACTAACATCATAAAACCGGTGAGTTACTCAGCGAAGCTAAACAAATTGTTGGTCAACAACGGCCTCAAGACACTGTGGTTTCCAGATATCCCCCGTCAGGTGATCTGTTTCACCCTCATATCATAAGTATGACGGAGGAAGTGTCAACGTCTCGCTCAGCTTCTCGTGACCGCCGTCTAAACAAACAAAATGCAAGTGAAGATATGGACTCTTACAAGGGAAGAAGCAAACTGTCCACAGACATCGCTTCACCGAAGGAAATTGCAATTAAAACAGAATCAATGAAATCTTCCAAGCCAATTAACCGTGCCACTCTACTCTGGATTTAGGTACAAGGATTTTTAGCTCATCATCGGCACCAACAGCGAAACAATCTAAAATTGGTAATACTGTATTTAGACGGGATAATAAAAGGAGAGTATAAGTTGAATTTGGACGCTGTTATCCGAGAAGAAGAGTTGGTCCAAACATTAAAACGAGGCCTGATTAAAATCAGCCCCTAATCCTGTTTTAACATAAATCAGAACATTTGCAGAGAAAGAAATGTTCAGGAAGAAAAAGGTGGCTAGCAAGAGAAAAAGGAATTGAACTTAAGAAACCATATATGAATTAACAATGTCTGCTGACCAAAGGTGGCGTGCTCTAACTGATTTATTACCTTAAATAGTTAAAACATTCAATAATCCCTGGACTAACCTTGGGGAATTATATGACTCGAAAGAGAATGCAAAACAACATTAGGGTTTTAAATTATGTTAGAATCAGCCGAAAAGGTATGATGTTATTTCCAAAACAATTAATTCCAGGGTGAACCTTGGGATCACCTTATAAATTGAATCATTCGAAGAGAACGTTAAACAACCTAAGGGGTTCAAATATCGTTAGAACCGGCCGAATAGTTACAATGTTATTACAAAAAACAAAAAAAGCAAAGCGGGACCGACAGACCGACCAAACGACATAGTGAGATATAGAGTCGACTGCCACTAGATCGCACACGACTAAAAATGGATACCAGTTCTCTCTCTCTCTCTCTCTCTCTCTCTCTCTCTCTATATATATATATATATATATATATATATATATATATATATATATATATATATATATATATATATATATAAATATATATATATATTTATATTACATAAATATTTATATATACGGTTAAGTAAGGGTAATAATAAGAATTCCTTAATCATCTAGAGAAGACTCTTGAAGTTCCTCAAATGGGTTGAGGAACTCCAGGAGACTTGTCTAGCCGATTAAGGAATTCTTACTCGTATTATCACCTTAACTAATCGCATTGACTAGAACGTTATTGTTCATTTATCTGATATATATATATATATGAGCTAATTAAGCAGCATAACATATTTTGTGTCAATGTTTTTATTGATTTAGATTAGCCACTATTTATTTTCAATCCTTCTTTGAGTTACTAAAATTATCATATATGATTCTTCCCTTGGAAAATTCCCCCTCTTTGCTGCATTTTCGCAATCGTACCCTGATGCCGCCTGTAACTGCCACGTACGTACGGTTTCCTAAGCTCTTGCTTCCAACATTTTTTGAAATTCTACGTAAAAAAAATGTTTCTCTCAAGAATGCAATAGAAATAATCCTGTCTTAATCCAGGGTTTTATACTGCTTGACGCAGCGAGAGAGGAACTATTGTCGCTCGACTATGATTCCTCGCTCCACTGTCAGTGCCTTTTCTGCATCAACATCCAAGAATGCTCTTAGATCACTCAAGCTGCAAGTCCACTGACTGATGCAAACAAGACTCCATTGGGGACTCCGTAAAAAAACTACACTCTCTCGAGCCTGCGTAAGGAAACCCTAATGCTCAACAGAATTATCCACGGATTTCTTCATGGTTATTTATGAAAACAAGAAGCAGTCCTCTACCACTGATAAGGCAATTGTTTCGGCGATTTAAGTTCCTGAATATTTGCTATAAAGGACAAAATACTGGCTCCGTTTCTGCGACCTGGCATTTGAGGGAAAAAAAGCATTATGCATCAAGACCAAATTTTCGCTAGGTTTTTCCATCTACAAGCATGTAAAAAGCATGGATGCAGTGGGCTTAGTATTCGAGTTGCTAGCGGACCAGTCAACCTACGAGGCTATCAATGCCATCATTCCTCGTCACCTTTAGCTCTTTCTTCATCATCGATAACATAAATTCCTGAGGAATACAACCCTAGTGCGGCAAAAGCTCACAACTCTCCTTCGACAGTTCTGAGACGCCGCCGGTGCCAACTTCTTGGCTGCACAGCTAAGACAGGATTTTCTCAGTCGTCTCTCCATTCATGTAATACATATTCTTGTGGCACTGGAAGAAATTCAACCGGGTGAAAGCTCTGCAGAAATTGCCGATTACCTATTAACTCGAGATGCGTTAGGTAGCCAGAAACAAGTAGCCGGGTCCGCCTACAATACTCCGACCTACTCAGATTTGCACCGTTCTCCCGCCGCACTGGATTCCCTTTCGCTAGAAGACAAGATGGGAAAACTTATCGGACGGTCGGG
The DNA here is from genome assembly GCA_963969495.1 of Ceratothoa steindachneri. Lineage (NCBI taxonomy): Eukaryota > Metazoa > Arthropoda > Malacostraca > Isopoda > Cymothoidae > Ceratothoa > Ceratothoa steindachneri. The sequence continues at coordinate 60,526,452 of OZ018338.1, read as the reverse complement.
AATAGTCCTGGCTTCCACTCCCGCTCTCCTTCCTCAACTCAATCTGGTTCTTCTCGCACGGAAGATCCAGAAAGTGAGTCATCTTGCTCATTCAGGTTAAACCAGGAGTTGAAATGTGAGACCGATCGCTGCTGCTCGCCTAGTGGCTCCCGTGTGGAAGGAAGCCAATGACAATCTATCTTCTAGTGCTTTTCCGAAGGGGTCACTACGTACGTCCTTCCCACTTTGCCTGAATGAGGTTCTCGATAACAAAGAGCTGCAAAAGATACGCAGTCTCTTATATTTTTTCCTCAGGTTTACTTCAGAACATTTACATTATTGGATATGACCCCAAAGCATTGGATGTAATAAATAAGAATTTTACTTACTCTTATATAGATCTCCTTTTAAGGCAGACGAGCTCTGTCTTCGTAGATTCGAGGGTCGAAGGGACGTTTCTCTACATTTTTGTTGGTGAAATGATTTGCTTATCACTCAGTTAACTGGGTAGCTGGGCATATCATCTGTCATGCCAACTATGTAGGAACCCTTGCAAGAGGTCTTTTACCAAAACTTAAGATATCCTTTTCCCATTTTGTATACAAGAATGCCTCATTTGGGTAGGCACCGTTGCAACCACGGTTGCTGTTCTCCTAGATTTGCCCTTCCCTTCGAAATGCTAAAAAATTCCTCCTTAATTAGCTGGAGTGAGTTGTAGGGCCCTTTTTAAGTTGCATCTGTTTAGGGGAGCCGGTGTATAGTCTTACTTTATATAGACGACAGGTGACAGCGCGTTGCTTCATGAGAGTTGGTGCATCCTAGGTTTGGTCGTCCTGACGTAGAGAAGATAAATACAGATACAGAACTGAATGCTAAAGAGATTTATCTTGGTGCGGAAGAAATAATAACATTAATCGAAGTCCCACTCCACGGGAGATGCGGTTGGAACTTGCTGCAGCTCAAGTACTTCAAAAACATAAAAGGATAAAAGGAAAAATGAGCTCCTCCATCTGACGCAGCCTATGGATACGACAGTTAATCTTTCCCAATGTATACGCCTGACTTAGCTAGGATAACTGGCATTGGGGCCTACTCGTAGCATTCTTGAGACCACCTTGGGAGAGAACCAAACATATGTCATCCTTTCTCACGGAGTGAAAAATGATTCGCCGGTTACACCAGACAACTTTATTTTTCAATAAACCCCTTTTCTTCTCAGTTGTGAATTAATTTGGCATTGGAAAGTATTATGCAAAAGCGCTTATTATTATTAGCTTAAATATTCTTAAAAACAGAATTATTGTTCTTTCTAACTTAAATAACAGCAAAGCATGGGAAATAACACATGTTACTATGAGATTCATTAATAAAATTTCTTCGTGTGCTGATATTAAATATCGATAATTAATTCTAAGTAAAAGTATAATTAAAACATAAGAGTATATTGATATATTTACGTTTAATTTTATACAATTGCATCTTATGAATGCAATTGTAACTTCTAAACATAGTTTCCATACCCATAAAAAGAAGTCGGAATGCTAAATTCAAAATTAGTTTTCCAAGCAACCAACCAATCAGGAAACAAATGATAACATAGGCCCTCCAACTTTCCATTAATTGGCCAGAAAAATCAATATTGCTAGGGGACATCTACTGATACCACCTGATTGGATACAAGAAATTTAGAGGGTTTTAGAGGGATATAATCGATTATCAATGACCAACCTCCACGGAGGTGTACATTTATTACAAGCTGCTATCATAAAGGAAACATTAACTCGTGAAACAACTTAAGGAAAGGAAAGATTCTGAATAATTGGTGGGAGAATATATGTATGGCAATTTGAGGCTAAGTCATATTGTGTTGTCTTATAAATTGCACATACATCTTTTCCTGCTTATGTGTAAGCGGTATGGTAGGAACATGAAATATAGTTACATGAGACGGCTCAAAACAGGATTAAGTTTCTCCTGGCGATAAAAATGACACAAATATTCCACTATTCAACCTTGACAATATTTATTTACTCCACTGTTTATGCAATCGGGAGGGATGCAAAACATGGCCAAGGTGATTAATGGAAAAAGTTCTTAATTGATATATTTAAAGGAGGAAACTAGGGAAATATACAATAATAAAAGAACTGTTGAGTGAAGTATAATTCAAAACTTGGTTGCCTTTTATATTATCTGTAACCCCCCCCAAAATATATCTTCTGAGGCCCCAAAGGTTTTCCTTTCTTTCTTTCTAGATATCGTATTTGATTTGAGAATTATTATAGGTGGCCGCTGTAGATTTATGGACTAGAAAAATTCTTTATATTTCCTTTAATTTTAAACTCAGTCAAAACGCCTAAAATATTATCTGATAAAATGAGACAAAATTAGCTTTTATTTAACTATTTTACTAGAAAAACTAGGGAATGGTAGCAAATTATCATGGTCAATAAGAAAAAAGAATGATTTAACTAATCCACTTAGTGTTATGCATTTAAATAAAAAACATTTTATCTTTGTATTTCTAAAAATAATTCCTCGGTATTATCCTTATTTTATTTTAGTTAATTGCTTCCACTTTTCTCTATCACTTTATCTAAAAAGATTCGTATCTCAGTTCCACTTATCATATCAACAATAGTGTAATAGAGTTAACTTTATAATATAAATACAGTGTTTCGAAAATAGAGGCTCTTCTCGGCCCGTCGAAACCACGAGGTCAAGGTCGAGGTCAGTCCACGTGAGCGAGGACCGTAAGAACAGTCAGAATATCGAACTGCTTTCCGCGATAACTGAGGGATTGGAATCTCAAACGGGCGCTGCTGTCATCTCCCAGGGTCTTATCAAGAAACCCACATGAGAGTGTCTCCCATACCTCAAGCGCCGTGTTGGTTCGTAAAGAGATTCCCCCACATGCACCCCCCCCCTTCCTCTTTGGCAGAGGCAGTGACGGATCTGGCCGTTCCCTATATATTGTTGGTCCCAATAGGGCATCCACAGTATAGGCCTGCCTCTTACCACGAAACATGTCATTCTCGATCGCGCTCTATTTTTTTTTCGACGAGCAGAAGACTAGAATTATACCGAAGGATCTGAGCCCCAGTCAATTGGCTCATCCTTGGTTTCGGTACATTTCGTTTGGCACCAATACTCCCTCCAGTTAGTGTTACTACTAGAGGTTAAACTCCCCGTGGTTAAAGCCCTTGAATAACCATTCGATCCCTCGTTTCATCTCATAAAGCCTCGAACCCAAGCAAGGCTGAGACGAATCATCTGTGGCTATTTCGGCCAGTCCTCCCTGTGCGTGTTTGTACAGAGAGTCGTATTGCCTCTTGCTCTTTCCCCCCTCCCCCGTAGAGCTTGCCCTGAGTAGCTCTATTAAGCTCGGTTCTTGTATTCATCGAGTATATATTGCCATTATTTTATTTATTCTATTTATTGAGTAGAACTGTGTCAATATTAAAGTATATTTTGTTCCTACTTTTTCATAAGCCACATAGCCGCAGCCTTTATTAGCTAATATCGGCCAACTGCACTCAATCTTTGGAATTTAAAATCGTTCACTCTCGTTCCCCCTTCCCCCTTACTTCTATCTCCGATCTCTGGCGTGACCCGAGTAGAATCAAGGTCACGCGTTGACCTTGAGCGACCACGCCTATTCGGTGGACGTGACGTATATGTCAGAGTAATTTTACGACACAGTGGAACCCTTTCTATACGACATTAATTTGCTTATATAAAGTTATTGCTTTTCCTATGACACTGTTCGTTTTGGACTGTGATTTTTATGATTTCGTTTATTGTTAATTTAGTTTTATTGCTTCCTTCTCAATGCGGAATAAATCTTGTAATCCTATTTGAGATTTATGATCAGAAGAAGCAAAATATTTTAGGACTACAGTATTTAGCTCCAGCTTCTTGCGCTAAGCTGTGAATTTAATACAAACAGATTTTTGTGCTTCAATCCTTAATTGCTGAAAGTGATTTGGTGTACGAGTGTAGATTTTTTTTTTTCTATTTTGTTGTATCAGGGAAAAATTCAAACAAAATTGCTGGATGTGTTTGATGATAAAAAATACTAAACGTTTAACCGCTTAAATCAAGCTTACTTGACACATTTTTTTATTATATTCAAATATTGCTAAAAAATATTAACGCCACAGATAAGAGAAAGAACAACCATTTCCCAAACTTTCTCTTGCTTCTCTTATTCTATGAGAATGAAGTGAATTAAAGATCAAAATTAGAAGGAAAGAAATGTAGGGTCTTTTTCTTACCTTTGGGATTGATATCCATTTTATTGTATCGAATTCTTAATTTAGACAAGTAGAGGGAAAAAAAATATAATTATGTCAATAGAAATATCATATGTACATCAGGCACTAGTAAATTGGGATATATAATCCTTCCCTCTCACCACATTTCTCTGGGTCTAATGAATTAATATACTAAAGCAATGAACAAAGAATGTGCTTTTATACACTACATATACGCAAATTTCTGGCCTCAGTTATAAAATAATACAAGATGGCTTGTTTGACTGGCCATAAATAAAAAAAAAATATTAGAGATCTACAATTCACTATCTTATTGAAACATTGCTCGTGCATTTTCATAGACTGGGTTGCAACATGAGTAGTAAGGGTAATTTCTCAATAAAAATTTTGATAATATTCCTGAAAATCTAGGCTACGTAAGTGATGATCGATCAATGTGAGGCGTCACTAAAATCTAAAATCGGTGTGAATCGGAGTGTTAATTTCTTGGGAAAAGCATCATTTTCGGAAAACATCTTTTGAAGCATTGGGTTAATTTGGCTACTCCAATTTGACAAATACTACATAGAAGTAGCCCTACCATTCCGTGTTATTATAGATTTATGGTAGGTAAGCTTCTTCGAGAGTGATGATTTGTAACTGAGTTTTGTTACCACCCTTGGGGCAGCCAAATGGGTTTCTTGACTCTGCTTGGCAGCTGCCTGTTTGCTTCTACTGTGAGTGCCTGGAATTCACAATGTACTGAATCCAAAAGATTAGAAAGCTCTCTTCTTTCTTGATTGTAGAATGAAGAAAGGTGATCGGAGATTTGGTTAAAGGTAGAAGGAACCATAGAGCTGGATTCAATATACTTTATTCGGTGAAAACTTGTACGTTTGTTAAGATAGCTTTTTTTGATAAGTAAATTCATTCTTAAACGCAGTTCAGCTTTCATTTTACATGCTTGGCACACATACAGGCAGCATCTTTACTATACTTTAATAGATTAATTTTTATGTATTTAATTAGTTTCCATATTAAATTTATTCACTCTACTTATATTAATTTATAGTAAAATTGTTTTATTTTAATTACAGATATTTTAATCTTACAGAAACAAAATAAATTCCTTATATTAAATATTTTCATATGAACCTATAGTTATCCCTTACATGGTTGCCAAATGTCACAATTTCTAACCATTTCAATTCTCATAAACATATATTCTTTTTTTATCGTCAATTAAACTCGATTTATTTTAAATATATAGAAAAGAGAAGATTGTAATTGATTTCTATATACTAGTACATTAATTATATTTACCACCCCAAAATAATTAAATTACAGCCATTCTTTAATTTTTTAAGTTATTTTAAAGTTTCTCAAAATAACGGAAATAAAAAAAATACTTACTAGTATAAAAAGGAAAGTGATTAATAGAATGACAATAATTTGGAGAAATAAAACTAAGCTTTTTTAAGAGGATTCATTATTCGGATTCCTTTTTCACGGAATATTATTTTGGTTCTAAGCTGCCTCATTATAAGACTTCTTGGAACTCAAAAGTGCTTATTTTGAGGTTTCTTTGATTGTCTCATTTGATCTTAAAATGTGAGCACTACACTATAACAGGACTAAGAGAATCCCATGATATAACCACCCATTACACAACGGCCTTCACGCCTCATGGTTTGGATCAGGCAATCACGATGAAACACTACTTTGAATGTCCTCCATTTTTTAATTATTATGGTGATTTTATGCGAGTTGTATTATTATTATTATTATTATTATTAGGTAGGTGAGGTTGCTGGAATATAGTACTTTACCAGTTATCGGGGTTGCTCCCTGAGCGGAATGCAGTTGTGAGATTTTCCACGGCCTGAGGGGTGAACCATAGATGTACTAATCTGACCCGATGTTGCTTAACAGTGACGATCTCTTTCCAGGGCCACCTACCAACCTAGGGCTGACCTGAAGCTGACTCCAATTGTTCGAAGGAAAATAATACTCTCCCTCGACTTCAGGTTAAGTAGGCTGGTTAAGAGGATCGATAGGGATTACGAGTAGGAAAGGAAATCCCAAACTGCGGAATTTCGCACTCTTTATTTTAGGGCGTAGAAATAGGGTTGCTTAGGCGTAAGATGAATTGGGGTTGGTAACTTAACTGACTGCGACTGATTGTAACTGTAATTCTTAAAATCCCCGTGACTCTGATTGACATAATTACTGCCAGACTGTTCTCCCACGATCTACCTAAGATGTATATCCGGTGCTGCACCCCGTGAGCGTAAATTACCATTAGCAATGATTTTGTTTGGACGGAGCCTAATCCACTTCATGTTAATTTGTTTGTCCAAGGAGATAGAGATTCATTATTTATCGAATTACAAAGAATGTGTCTTTCTGTTTCGCTATTTTACGCTAGCATCAATGGCTGCTACTATCATATTTTCTGCTACCAAGCTTGTTTGAACTGCCTACCTTTTAGTGTAACTTGGGAAATCGCTTTACTTTGTTTTACTCTGTGTGAGTGTGTACATTTGCACAGGAAACCAACGTGTGAACATCTCGAATTCATTATTATTATTTATGTAAACTGCTCTAATTATTTTAGATTATTGGCATGTGCATAGTTGTTAGCCTGCCTGTTACAAGCCTTCATATGATTCACATGATTCTCATGTGTGAGGCCTCATGTTCAAACCTATTCTACCTTGCCTATTGGCACAACAAAGCCCCCTTGCGAGACACGGAGTGTAACAAGATATAATTAATCTCTATGTGTTTATTTTATATATATTCCCAAAGAAATGTTGCTTAATACATTTAATTATGCGTTCCTTTCGCTCTCGAAGTCTTACGATACTTTATATATTTAGGAAATGAGGAGAATTTTTTATTTATATTTATACATTATATTACATAGTTTAGGGTGCTAATGAACTACCGTTGGGATACAAGTGAGCGCACCACAAATCGCTCTTACCTACATATGAATACAGGCGCCATATTGAAATTACTTTTACTGGCATGATTTGTTAACTTAGTTTACAATTAGGCACTCAGCCTCCTATAAGTAAAAAAATGAGGTGTTACCGGCAAACGTTACACGCCTCTTAGATCGCGTATAGATGTCAAATCATTATTCCTACTTCCGCAAGTAACCTGCGAAAATTCATTTTCGCCTTTGTCCTCTTAGCAATTCTTTGTTGAATGAAACATCCTTGTTCCGGCTTAGTTGCATGCTGTCTTCTGCTATTTTATCGAGAGCGGAAGTTTTGCTGGAATTACTGTCTAGCGAGACAGTGTCTCGCTTGCTAAGTGGGAAGTTCTAGCTTGTATATTTTATCGTCGCGCTCGACCACCGGGCAAGGGCCAGCATATGGCGCTTCTAATGGCCTACGAACACGATCGACTCTGACTCATACCTGCCTCGCATCACGCAGTTCTCTAAGAACCAGTAGTTTTGGCATTGCATGCAGGTGTCCTTCAGATAGCTGAGTGAATTCGATTTGCAACATTTCTTTGGCAAGTTCGGTGATGAACTTGAAATCGGCTTTTGATGAAGAGGACGACTTTAAAGGCTTTGAGCAGAGAAAAATAGTACTAAACTGCCAAGGCGAAAACCCATAATCGTTGGACAAGGAACTAATACCCAAAAGAACGAAGGATAGGGTTATTAACCATCATTGCGGACGAGCCATAATGCAACTCTTTAGAGTCTTGTGTTCTCTTCCCCTAGTTCCGTTTGCAGTTGGTCTGTACGCCCTGGTTTTCAGACGATGAGAGCCAACAAGTGCCAACAATTATTCTAAGAGTTCAGACTCGAATTGAGTATCTCTTTCCGTCATCATGAGTAATGGAACTCAAATTTGGAAATCCAGCCGTCTAAGAAGGTTAAAGCAAACGTTGTAGCACTGATATTTGGGATCGGTAATGCTTGTGGCTCGATCTATACACGGCCGAGAGTAGCGGTTATGTGACGCGTAGGAATGTCCAGGCAATTTGCGTGGCGACAGTGGGCCCACGGTGGCGATGAGCACTGTCTCTAACTTTGAATTGAGAATTTTGATAGGGTAAATTGGAGATTTGGGATGGCGATTAATCCTGTAGTCTTTGCACGAGAGTCCTTCTCGCGCCTAGGAACGGATGTCCCTTTCCATGTTGGGCTAGAAATATCTCGCCTTTTTTAACCAAAAAGATGCCTTAACTTAGGATGAGATAGTTATGTAATTGCCTGAACTTTCCATCGTGAAGGCTGTAGGTATAAATGATTGTTGGTATCCCCAAGAGGTTACTTCGCACCATAGCTGAATGTCCCCATAAAAGGGAAATGATTTTAATCATGACCGTACTGTCTTCATCTTTTCGTCATTTTTCTGTGCCGTTATCAGTGGTCCGAGGTTAAATGAGTCAATTTGGACCGAATTGACTTTCCGTAATAAGCAATAAGCAACTACGTTATTTTGTCCACGTTCGTATGCTGACATATTCCAATATCGCCGTCCAGTTCCGTTGCTGCCTGTTTCTTTTGGCACAGAGTGTGGAAGAAAAGGCTGACAATAACCATGCATAAAGTTACATAACGGCCTTCGATCATCTGCCGGAAATGGATCACAGCAAGATACGCCGCCAGAAGTTCCCTATCATAGGTGGGGTAAGATTGCTTCATTTGCTTAAGAAAAATACTACGAGTTGCGGGGATCCATTTACCATTTAGTGGAGGGAGGAACCTACTGCGTATTGGGAGCCGTCTGTCACTAATTGATACGGCGAGTCGTTAGGTAGCGTATGAAATAACTTGACTGAGTTTGTCAAAGTTGTTTTAGTTGTTTAAATGCTTCCCATGCAGCAGCATTCTAGATGAGATCCCGAGGCTTGGGTTAAATTCGCGCGAGTTCCGTTAAAGGCGCCGCAATTGCAGCAAAATTTGGTATCATTCTTTTGTAGTAGCCAAGCATGCCCGGGTGTCGGCGAAATCCCCGCAGTCCGTTGGAATTGGCATTTCGCTGAGCTCCTTATTTTCTTAGGTGGCAGGCGTACTCCCACAGCCGAAATACGATGACCCAGGAAATCGATTACTTCTTTTGCAAATTCACATTTCTCCCTCGATATGTGAACGTTGTTTTCAGCGAGTATTCTGAATACTTTGTTTAAGTGGTCTAAATGGTCATCCATGTTGCAAGAAAATATTAGAATATCGTCTAGATATATAAAGACAAGCTCTAATCCGCAAAATAAAATGTCTATGTGACACTGGATAGTGCACTATCCATTTCTGAGACCAAGAGGCAACTTCAAAAATTCCCACAAGTCAAATGGGGTTATCACAAACTTCTTCTCTATGTCTCTCTCATTCATTGGAATTTTAGGGAAGGCATGAACTATCTCTAATCAAGAGAAAAAATTCTTTTTATGGAGATGATTGGACATACTTTGGATGCTTAGCAAAGGATACCTGTCCGGCTTTGTGATCGAAAATCACCAACCACTTTATAATCTCCTGTGTTCTTCTTTGGCACCATGTGAAGTGGTCAGGCCCAAGGAGATTTTGAAGGGCGCACCACTCCATCCTGCAATAGTGCTCCTAACGTTGCTCTGTCAACTTGTAATTTCTCCATAGAAAGAGGCTTCGGTCGCGCCAAGTTTGGTGGTACACTGCCGGTCTCGACTATGTGTGCCACGGAGTTAGATGGTAGTGGGGCGGGATTAGTTGCCTCAGAGCTGCACAGGGCTTCATAGTTCTCTAATACAGCTTTGCAACTGGGTGGTAGAGGTCATTAATTGTAATTAATTCTACTGCAGGTTTCCGGATTGTTTTATTTTTGACATGAGCCTAGTTTGATTATCAATAAAGACGCCGCGCGCACAATACCAAGAGATTAAAGTGCCTCAGAAAGTCAATCCCTAATAATGGAGATTGGATAGAGTCCATCCAGAATATCTATCTAAAGGATCAAGGCAACCTGAGAATAACTATTTCCATCTGTACTTCAACGTAAACTTTTATTTTTCCTCCATTTGCAATTGCAATATTCACACTGCATTCGTGCATTTCACATGACTGCACCAAATTTACCAGTATTATAAACACAATTTCCCCTGTATCGATTAGGAATGCGCTGTTCACATTGTTTAACTTAGCAGCGATAGTGAGCGTGGTTGGCCTGCGGACAGTCGCATTCACAACGCCATGCCGTTTTAGTTTTCCGCGGGGGCCGGTGAGGATGGTCTGGAGGATGGTTGTATTTACACGTCTTCAGTCTGCTTTGTCCATCTACACAAGTTTCACAAAACTTTGGACTCTTACCGAAATATAAATGTCATCGACACACCACAGGCCTCAGATTACCGCGAAAAGTTATTATTCCAATCGGTGTATTATGCGTATTCACCGCTAAATTTAGGATTACCATCAGGGTACGCTCCCATGGGCACTGAACACGCATTATTTGAGTAGTGGACATGATTAGCCTAATTATCACTTCTATCATTTATATTTAACGCACTAATTTTTAGACCGGGTTAGCACTATTATTGTTACTTGTACCACTATTATATCTTCTAAAACACTGTTCTGTTAAACGGTATCAGTTGATCCGCGAGTTTACCTAATTATGCGAGGGTTAAGTCCTTTCGGATGGCGAGGATGGGCGCAATATTTTGAGATAAAGACTGAATGAATTTGTGCCTTAACAGTTCTTCTCAAACTCCGACTTGCAGCGCTGTCTTCCTCAATTCTTCTAGATTCACCGATGGTTGACCCAACAGTGAAGATGCTATGAGCTTCTCTAATAATTTTCGTTTGGTATTCTTGAAATACCCGATGACTTCTGACTTAAGGAGTTGGTAATTCTGTGCCGCAAGTACCGTAGTTGGAATTCAATCCAAAGTTTCGGGGGGTAGCACAACCGACTTATTCTTGAGATGTGAAATTGAGATTCCACTATCTTGAACTATCCCGATATTGCTGTTTCATGAAAAATTGGTGGCATGGTGGAGATCGCATTGACGGCTTCAGCTTACTTGTCTCTGTTCGCTGGCCGTTCATGAGTCCATTTTCCTTTTCGATACCTCTCCTTGTTCGAGTGAAGGGCTCACCAGTTATGAGTGTTTTGGTTGGTGGTAGTATTAGGTTTGGCCTATTAACTGATTATCAAGTTAAAGGTGACGTGCTAAGGCAGCCTCTTTATTTTTTTGATGCGGAATAGGCCAGCCAATCTTTTCCCTCTCTATCCTTTGAGGAGTCACTGGTCATGGATTTGTCTAGCTCTTTGGTAAAGGAGCACCACATACCCGGTTACAAGTAGGTCTTCTTCAGGCAAACTTAAAGATTACGATGGGGGCTATCTTTCTGACCCGCTGAATTACTGTCAGCCTGTCCTAATACGGTCTACCCAAAATGTATATACGGTGGCGCACGCCCTAGCATGGGTTATCATTTGCCAAGCGTTTTGTTTGGACAGAGCCTCCTCCACTTCGTGTTTATTTGTGTGATCATGAAGATGACCGCCGTCGTTCGTCGACATCAGAGGTGTTCAGAGATTAATTTGTGGTGCACAGAATATATAATCACACACAAACCCATCAAGTAGAAATGTGTACACTCTGCCAATGTAAATAAATTTATATGTGTCAAACGAAACAATAAAAGATGTAACAGGTTATTTTAGCACTATTCCCAATATTGATTTCACGATAAGACGAAAGTCGCAGTGAAAAGGTGAACTGGGAATGGGACAACCACAATATTATATTTCTATTCTGTTAAGGAAGACAGAAAAAGCCTTTGAGCAAATTTTACCGTTACAGTATATTTTCTCACGAGAGAAAAGGTTTTCAAAAGTATTATATATATATATATATATATATATATATATATATATATATATATATATATATATATAAATATATCTATATATATATATATATATATATATATATATATATATATATATATATATATATATATATATATATATATATATATATATATATGTTTGGAAATGTGTCCAAGTATAAAACGAGCAAATCGAGGAGGAGAGACATCATTCGAGACAAATCATTCATTCGAGATCATTCACTTTAGACAATCATTTCGAGGAGCAGTTTCACATATCGCTCGGGTCATATTAATCAAATCATTTACTCCGTATTAGGAGATAGCTTTCACGCAACTGATCTTACATCAAGACGAGTCTTATTTATTTATCGTACCAAAGCAACGAACAGTAAGAGAGTTGTATTTAAGCATCATGAAAGATAAGTCCGTGAAATCAATAATCAAACTAATTCGAACTCCTCCTCGATTTTCTAGCCAAAGCCACTAAATAAAAATAGAACTGCAGTCATCTTGTTCCCATTACCATATTTTGCTCATATCAGAATTTCTACTCATCGCCCAGCCAAGAATATTCATCCATTACTTTTTCTAGCCAGGTAATAATTTCTCGGAATGTTATCGTTTCACCCAAGTCTCGTTTAACGAACAACTTTCGCAACAATCTTATGGGGGGCACAATAGCAAAGAGGATCACAAAACGAGGTGGATTATAAATATATCAAGGTGATCCTCTCATCATCCAAATCACCACATCCCAAACCTTACAAAACCTCAGCCAACTATCATCAAGCCCCCCACCCCCATAATTTTTTAGCGAATTCCAAAAGATGCGTCTTTATGTTTCGCGGTTTCCTGCTACAAAATAATGGTCACCACTATCGTGTTTTCTGCACCACAGCTACTACCATGCTTGTTTCAACAGCTGACCCTATAGCCTGCCCTGGAAATCGATTTACTTCGTTTTACTGTGTATTTGTGTGCACATGTGCAAAAGTTTGCTAACGTGTGAACGTCTCCAATTCATTCTTCTTTCCTTGGATTTTGCGAGCAAAATATATATTATTTACATGGACTATTGGCATAGGTTCTTTTTTACAAAAGATATACATACTTAATTATTTTACAAAGATGTTACATATTATTTACACTCTCAGTTCTCATTATTTAGGAATACCAGTAGACTTAATTTAGATAATAGCAATGAGGATTCTTGTGAGCGGGACTGTTACAAGCCTTCGGAGGATTCACATGATGCTCATGTGTGAGGCCTCATTTTCAAACCCCTTTACAATTGTCGTTCTGAACCGAGTAGCGACATTCTCCTTTCACCTTTTGAAGATTGTAGCCACCCCTGAGGGTTACCAACAATGATTTAAAAAAAAAAATTAAGAGCTCATCTGGCGACTGCAAACTTGGGCATTAGTCGCCGTATTTAAAACTGCCTAGTGCTAGGCAACTTTAAAATCGTATGCAATAACACCAAAAAATACAAAAAACAACCTAAACACAACACCAAAAATTGAAAAAGGGGAAAAGGAAATAAGTAGTAAGCAAGCTCCTGTTTCGGGAAGGGAGGTGCCCCCGGCGCAGGATAGTGCAACCTAAAGGAAAAAAACAAAACCTAACAAAAAAAAAATGTTTAAATAATAGGGAGAAGGCCGGCCTCCCCCCAAAAGTCTATAAGTACACCAATCAATGTGCACGCACTCGTCCCGAGTACAAGGGACAGGCCGTAGAGACCCCGCCCTTCCCGGTACCAGGACGACAGGTAACGTGCGCGAAGATCACCTAGACTGGGACATTCCACAAGAATGTGCCGAACAGTCTGAAGGACGACGCAGCCGTCACAATAGGGCGCTGGTGAGCACTCAAAAAAATAGCAATGCGTCACACGAGTGTGTCCGATTCGGAGGAAACACAGAGCGACCTAAAGCCGTCGAGGCATTTGAGGATAGGTCCATGGGAACAGTCGCGGCACAATGCCACGCAACTTTCAGTTCTCTTTCACCGTCTCCCATCTTCTTTGCCACGCAGTCTGAAGAGCTTCCCTTATTCCTGCCATGTAGTCGGTGTGAGGAAGAGCGAAACGCTAGTCCTTGCTGACTCTTGGCCGCCCAAATCGGTGCGCTCATTCCCCGCAATTCCTACATGTCCAGGAAACCAGCAGAAGATAATCTCAACATCCGCCCGGCATGCCAAAACCGTGGTTTCACGGATATCGAGAACCAGAAAAGGCGGAGATTCCAATGCCCCGACAGCACTCAGGGCGTCTTATGAATCGCTATAGATCACAATCCGGTCTAAGAACCGGGGACGTAGCGTAATCGCCCGTACCGAGTGGTGTTTTGCCACCAGCTCGGCCGTGAAGACAGACGCAGCGCCTGGCAGAGCCCCGCTGACTTTAAACAGAGGGGATACGGCGTGGAAGCCTACGCCCCTCTTCGGAATTGGAGCCTTCCGTATACACTGGCAGGGTTCCAGCATGACACGAGGTGTGCTCCAAAAAGGTCGAACGCAATACTCCCGGCACTGTACAAGCTTTGGGAGCAGAGGCGTAGCGACAAATAGCCAAACGTGGTTCCCTCTAGGGTGGCGTCCTAGGCAGAACCAGGGGCGCCACCGGCCCGAGAGCTATACCTAGTTCTCGAAGGAGTTTCCTGGTCCTAAACCCAAAGAGCTTAGGGTATGTCTGGCTTCTCTTGGCGGCATAGGCACCGTCGAGATCAGCTGTGGATGAAGTGAGAGCTCTTGGCGACTGAGGGAAGCGCCGGGCTCAAGCGTACAGGCAAGGGATGCACTGCACGCGGCGTAGAGCGAGTGGCATCTTCCCAGCATCGACCAACAGGCTCTCAATGGGGGAAGCGCGGAAGGCACCGGTCGCAAGGCGAAGGCCGGTGTGGTGGATCGAGTCCACCTTCCACAAAAAACACTCGACTGCGAATGCATAAACCCTCATCCTTAGTCGAGCTTCGAACGAACAAAAGATCGATAAAAAAGTAAGGCAGTAGCCCTATCAGCGCCCCAAGCGCTGAACTTCACGGAACGGAGAATATCTATGACGCGGGTACAAGAGACCCTAAGGCTGCGAATATGAGCCTTCCAGGTGAGGCGTCGGTCAAATATAAGACCAAGGAAACGGTACGATTCAACGACTTCCAGGCGCACCACATTAAGAAACAAATCTCCGTCGGGATAGAGCCGTGGATGGTGACAGAACTGCACCACCTTAGTATTGGCCAAATAAAACCAAAACCTGTGCGCTTCGGCATAGTGAGAGACGCGGTTCAATGCCTGTTGGTGTCGAGGCTCCAGAGTTGGCATCTTGGCCACGACAAAAGAGATCGAAAAGGCGTCCACGTAGAGCGTAGCGCGAACATCTTCCAGAAGCACCGAGGTGATGCCGTTGATGCTCAGGGCAAATAGTGTGACAATGAGGACATCCTTTTCGTGCTCCTTTCGGCCTGAGAGGTCTACTCCAACCCGTACGCGGAATTGACGATCTCGAAAAAATTCAGATATAAACATTGGGAGGCGTCCCCTTGCCTCCATCGTGTGGCGAGTCCATGATACCGTATCGCCATGCGGTATCATAGGCCTTCTCCAGATCGAAAAAGACCGTGGCGTAGTGCTGTTTACGAATGAATGCCTCGCAGACGGCATTTTCCAGTCAGAGCAGAGCATCCGACGTGGGGTGGAACTTGCGAAGGCCACACTGTGTGGAAGACAGATGACCTCAGTTGTCCAGGAAAAAGGCTATTCTAACATTTACCAATTTCTCCATCAACTTGCACACGCAGGAGGTTAGAGAGATTGGGCAGAAACCGGCTGGAGTAGAGTGATCTCTCCCTGGTTTGCGAAAGGCGAGCACAGTAGTGATTCGTCAGGAATCTGGGAGGACACCCTTCACCCAAATCCTGTTGAACAAATCTATGAGAAAGGCCATGCCTAGTTCACCCATGTGTCGAGGCATGGCGTACGGGACATCGTACGGACCATAGGCGGTGTCCATGCACCAAGCCAGAGCGGAGCGCAACTCACTCACAGTAAACCTGTCGTGCAAGGGTCCTCCGCTTCTCGAAGTAAAGTCCAGCCGGCGGTCTTTTGCTACACCACGACGTGCATTGAATCCTGGCGGAGCAGCATCCGCGCTAGAAAATGCTGAGAAATCTGTGGCGAAGGATTCCACCACGGACGCGGGACCAAGATTGGTCCCATTCTCCTGAAGAACTGGAGGGGGATCCTGCGAGAACTTGCCACGAAACCTGTTGACTCGCTTCCACACCTTTGCCAGAGGGGTCTTCCCGTTAAGTGAAGACACGTATACAGGCCAAGAAAAGCGGTGGGCGTGCTTCGAATTATATCGGAACCTAGCCCTAGCCCGACGAAATTCACGGACAGTGAAATCGTTTGGGAGGCGCTGTTAGCCGGACAAAGCGCTGAAGGCGCTGTCACTTTCGAGGACTTATTGGGGGAGGTTGGGCTCGCCATGCGAGTCTTTTCCTCCCTCCTCCTCGAAACCTTAGGCGGGCGTTGCGGCTTCGGAGGCGGGGGTCCCTCTTTTCGAGGAACCACCGTCTCCGAGCCACTCGCTCCACCTTGTGCGTGGGCGAAGGAGCCGGAGCTCCTTTGTTGCTGTCTTCCTTTCAGGGAACAGCTTTAGGAACCCAGTAAGATGGCGTGGCGACCAGCCTCATGGGTATTGCCTCTTATCAGTCTAACGACTCGGTGGAGGCGCGTGGCCGTTTCGCCTTGCGGGAAACGGTGACACTTGGGGAAAGGGGGGAGCCCTGGTTTTAGCCGGGGTTGGGTGTGAACCCTTTTTGCCGTCTGCTTTACCAGGGGAGCGCCCGGGTTGAGTAGAACCTGCAGAAAGGCTCCAAACGGGCGCGGAAACAACACTGCTCGTTGGCCTGGATGAGCCAGGAGCAGAGAGTGCCTTTCTAACTATTGAGGCCTTTGACGTCCAAGGCGGAGGCGGGCGCGCCAGGACCAGCTCTTTAGCCTCTCGGAACGAGAGTCGATCCGGGGCCTAAACGGGCAGGATTTCTTTTTTAATGGAGATATGCACCACATTGCTTCGGAGAAGCGGGGTGTCGTTCTCCGCAATTGACACACTTGGCCACACACGATTTAGATTTATCGTGTGCGACCTTGGAGCAATTTACACAGACTTCGGGTGACCCCGACTTTGCACGTCTACATGAACGATTCGTATGGCCAAAGCAGTGACAGTTATAGCACCGCCACGGTAGTGGCACCAATGCCTTTACGCGGTAGCGGTACCACCCGGCACACACCCTCTCAGGTAGCTTGTCACAGTCGAAAGTGAAGGAGAGTGTAGGGATGGGTGTCGAGGCCCCTCCCTGTTTTCTTATCACACGTTCGACCTTGACCGCCCCATGGTCCGCCAGGTCTCAGGTGATGTCCTTTATGGAGTAATCCACGAGTTCCCTCGCATAAACTACTCCTTTCACAAAGTTCATGGTAGAGTGCGGCGTCACACTTACCGAGGTGCCATGAAGTGTCCGAAGAGCACTTATCTTGGCCGTCTCGGAGCGATCCGCCGCATTTGTCAGAAGTCACCCGTCCAAGAAACGGGTCACCTTCGGCTCTCTACCAATTAACCTAGCTAATGCTCTCCTCTGATGGATCATATTGCCCTTGGCTAACATAGTACCATCAGTTGAGCGAATAACGAGGAAGCGTTTGAAGCCAGCGGGCTCAAAAACGCCAGGTAACTCTGAATGATGGGCCCCGATGTTATCGAGCCTCCGCCATGCTCACTTTTAGTCTTAGGCGGGGCGTCCGCACCTGGAGGGGTAGAGGGGCCAGATGTGCCGATCTTGGCTTCGTCGCTTACCGTAGCAACAGACTTACCCGTCCCCGCAGCTCCTGCGGATGGAGAGGAGCCCCGAGTCTTCTTAGTCTTTTCCTGTTCTTTTTCTTTTTTGGAGAGAAGGGCGGGGAATGAACCCGCTTATCATCTCTGCCGGCAGGAGCCCCTAGGCCAGATGGACCGGCCTCAGCTAGGTCCTTCTTTGAAATGTACAAGGTTCTGGCAGTCGTGCGGGTCCCGGTCGTAGGAGACCCCTCCCCTCCTTGAACTGCCTCGGAAACCCTTACGTTTGAGGAGGAACTTGCATAGGGGTGGATTCGGGGTCGGTGCTTGGCGCCGAGCCCGGACTCCCCCACATGGAAGGCCCTACCGTCTGAGGCTGGGTTGCCTCAAGGACCATGTCTATCTCAGGAGGGGCCTCCAGTACGTCTTCTCCCAGGACATCGCAGGTCCCGTTGGCAGCGTCACCAGTCATGTGTGATGAGGCACAGTCCTTGACCCTGGCAAGGTTTAATATTGGTGCCAGCATGTCTTTTGAGGGAAGCGACCGAAGGGGCCTGGCTTCCGTCGAACCCCTAAGGAGGTTTGCCTTACCGAGCCTCTTTACTGAGGAGCGGTCGTCTATGATCTGCCTGCTGGTTTCTTGGCAGTCCCCTTGGAAAGAACAGAGGGGACTGCCGCTGGAAAAAGAAAGGTGCACGGAAGCACCTCCAGAGAACGGGGTGAGGGGGAGTCCCTTACACCCGTAGGCAAAGGAGAGGAGTAATTCTCTTCTCCGGTTAGAGAAATAATAAGGGTCCCCTGCGCTAGCACAGGGGGAGGGACCTCCTTTTTTGTGGAGCTGCCCGAGGGCGGCTCGGTCGATGGAACAGGGTAAGTTGAGGATTGATTTTTTATTTGTTCATCATTGGGCATGGTGACCCGCTATTTTATACGGGAAGCAATAGCTCATCACCCCTCTTTGTAGCCCGCCCAGCAAAGGATACTTACAGGCCTGGCAGAGTTAGGTGCCTTCCTTCAGGACCACCCCTCCAGCCTGGTGTCCTGGCAGTCCCTCGGCATGGTGGCTCCACCTTGGACACGGCGTAAAAATATAGATTGTGAAGTGAGAAGGAAAGGTGATGTGAGGAAGGTATGGGTGTGGATGAAGCAGGATGTTAAAAACCAACCATCTCAGACCGGACTTTAGGGGTTAGGGAACATTGTCCCCTCCCCCCTTAGCCCCGATCATGGACGGTTGGCTGAGAATAAGGTCAGCATCTACCCTGTGTAATTAGAAGCTGACCAGAGAAAGTTGTGGGAGAGGTTATATGAAAGCGACGAAGTAGATGAGAAATACAGGCTATCTGAGGCGAGGAAGAGAAGCAAATCTGGTGCTAGACGGAGCGCTGGATCCCCTCAACACGGTGACAGCATAGCAAATTGACGCACCCCTTGCGGGGTTACCAACATTGAGCAGAGCTACGTGGCATAGGGGCTGGCACCTGCGTTGGCCGCCACCACCTTCACGGTATGGATCCTGGTGTACCGGTGACCAGGTGATTGGAAGAAGCAGAAGTCACCATGCCCGTGTGGATAGAATGCGCCTGGTGGGCTCTCGAATCCATCGCTGGAGTCCTCAATTGGAGAGAGCGGTTTTATGTGACCCGCTCCAGGAGAGGCCTGGGTCTTGATGACCGCCGTCGCTTGGCGACATTAGAGGGGTTCAGTCTATTTTGTCTCCAATGACGGCCTCGAGTTTCCCCACCGCAAGCGGAACCTTAGATTCACATGCCGTCTTAATCTCTTAATCTTCATCAGGACACTCCGTCTTCTTTAGGCCTATCGTGACTAGGGGACATCTGTTTTTCTCCCACTCTCTTCAATCCTTAACTTCCCTTTGATCCACATATACCTTTCGTCCCATTGGTGACAGCTCCCCTCAGAGTCATCCCTTGATCGATGACATTCGCGAAGTAATCGATATTAACCTGGAAGACTATGTACAAATAAATATAACGGCCCTGTCACCAGTATCTGGTATCGCAAGTAGGCTGCTGACATCGGGCTAGAAAACCTCAAAGAGTTCTTAGAGAATACTGCCGCCACCCTTGGAGCTCTTCATATTTAGGAAAGTCTTTCACGAGGTCCTCAACTAATATTAGTATTGCCTCAGCCCTGGCTTGCGATCCAGGCCGTATTCAATATTTCCCCTACCACTCCTTCGCCATATCCCTGGCAAGAAGGTAATGGATAATGAGACATCGTCAGCGGCCCCGCGGACGCCGGCGGGAACCGAGAAAACGCTTGCGCGAACGGCGAGGCAAACGAGGAAAACACAGGATAGAATTCGTCAGGCCCAGCATAGATCCTCTGGTGTTGGACAAAGTACCCATATCCCCGAATGCAACACTCGATGTAACACCGCCGGGCAGTTTCGACTTGACACCACCACCAAAAGGATGTGTGAGGGTCTAACTATGTAAATGATACATATTCTGGCGCCACTCATGTCCCGCAGTGCTCCCGTTAGTGCTTCAGCTCTGGGGAAATGGATCTTTAGGGTCCCTAAACCCGAATGTACTGTGCGGCTCGTATACGACAAGAGCCCCGTCTTCGAAGCATACTCTCCGCTCTCGTTTCAGTAACCCTCCATTGATAATGTCCTGCAGAGGCTTAGGCAGAAAGATATGACGTACAAGATCGAACTTTAGGATGGGTTTCACCAACTCAAACTCAACTAACGGACCCGCCACGCCTTTGTCTTTACAGTCAACGGCAGACTGTTCAGATTCAAACGTATCCCAATGTGCTTCACTGAAGTCTTTACATAGTTTAAGCTACCCTCTAGGTTTTAGGCCTCCATGAACTTCCGGCGGGGCACAAAGAGGATGCCAGGCGCATACCTACCTCAAGGACGTGTTGTTATTGGGCTCTCAGAGTGCTCTGAGGAAGTGTCTTTGCTTAATTTTGAAAATCTCCCTTAACGTGAATAGGATAAAAAGTATCTTAAGGCCTACAAGTGTTCTTACCTATTTAGAAATTAGAGTGGAACTTAGGAGAAAGAAGGCGGCCATAACTAGCGACTTATCTGGTAAACTCAAACGTGCCCTTAAATAAGTTAGTGTTAACACGACCCCCAAAAGATATGGCGTAGAATGGGCGGCCTATTGAATTTTGTTGTCCCAATAGTCAAGATCCTCTTCTTTGGGTACAAATATGTTTCCTCCAGATAAGTCTCCTCCATCCACAGGATTTCTGTAGCCTTTCCTACTTTATAACCTGGAGGTGGAGTTGGTAGAGACGTTCCAAAACCTCCCCCCTCCTAGTGTATTGCGATGCCGTCCCCTCAGGCCTGGGGATCACGATCCTGGATGGCTTCCTCTCCATCGCCACGGCGGGACATGAACAGGGCAACATATTCTTGAAAGAATCTCTAGTCCTTTTTCTCTCCTGATCACACCCAGTAATATCGATTTTTAATCTGATTTTATTATACTTCACGCATGGTCGCAACAGAAAAGGCAAGAAATCTAGCAGGTATCCAGATCTTCACTCTGCTACTCGCCTTGTTCGAAATTCAAGTGCTGTTCCTGTACCACACTCGTCCTCTGAACTACCAAGCGATGACATGAGCAACTCAGACGATACAGAATATCAAGATACACCATATGTGGCACAGCTTGAATCTGACAAGAAACTACACCTAATCACCCAACCAGAACTCAATGATCTAGTTCCTGATATAACACTTACTAAGCAACAAAGTCAACTTCTGGCCTCACGTCTGCAACAATGGAAATATTTGTATGAACAAATATTTATTGTTTATTGTAATGATATCAGAGGCCTATTCCTTAACCTTGAGCTGACCAATGAACCGAATGAGTGGAGATTATTCATAGATGCATCCATTCACAACATGAAATCGGTTCTGTTGCACATTAGCAACACCATGACGTCAGTTTAAGTTGCTCACTTAGTCATTTTAAGAGAGACATATGAGAAACCTGATTTATTTTAAACCGCATAAGTGACAAGGAACACGAGTGGCTAATTTGTGCGGACTCCACAGTAGTAGCCCTACTTAATAGTCTACAAACTGGATACACCATGTATGTGTGCTTCCTTTGCAAGTGGCACAGTAGAGCCAGATCAGAAAATTATGTAAGCACACAATCGTTACCTCGGGAGAATATTATTTTGCCACCAGGCGTAGTGAAGCAATTTTTAAAAGCACTGCAACATAACAAGTTATGTTTCCAGTAACTCAAAGCGTTCCTTCCTAAAAAAGTGATGCCAAGTTTAAAGAAGGCATATTCGTAGACCTTCAGATTCGTAAACCAATAGCTGGTCAGGAGTTCGAGGAGACACTGGATGAAACTGAGCTAGCGGCCTGGCCTGCATTAAAAGATATATGCCCAGCACGTTTGGTAAAGCACCAAGGGGTGCTTTACCAAACGTGCTGGGCATATAGCTTTTAATGATATCCAGCGCGAGCGTATAGTTTAGAGCCTAATCAAATATGTCACTGAAGATATACATTTGTCATTCTCATTTTTCTTCATTTCCAGAGAATGCAGGAGATGTGAGTGATGAACATGGAGTGAGGTTTCATCAAAATATGCCATCAATGCTAGCTGACTTCTGCTGGAATCTGAAGCGTGACACACCTGAGAAGTCTTACAAACTAAGAAGTAAATATGTACTAAAATGTAGTATAATACATTATATAATGCTAACAAACATGCTGATTTATTTTATATTTATGAAGTAGTTACAATGGACACAATTAATCTAAGTTTGGAAGCAAAATACATTTATGGTATCGAGGAAATCGGTATCAATTTCATAATTATTATATTACAAGAAAATCTTACGTGATGGTAAATTCTTTTTATCAAATTGGAATTCAGCGCACTCAACTTCATAATAAAATGTACATGAGATCGATGTTTTTTTACACTGGAATTTGTTGTATGTACGGTGTTATATTACCAATTAATAAATTAAACTTATTTAAATACAAATAACTTCAAAGAGTTGTCTGATTTCTAAATGCCGAATTAGTTTTGGGATGACCTAATATATAAGATTTATTAAATGTGGGATTCTTATTTAAGTCTAAACTTTAGCGAAAAACGTAGTGGGGTACAAATATCACCTATAGAATTGAAAACTAATTGAATTCTTTAATTAATTTTATTTACTCGTTTTCCGTCCTTCGATAAAATATCCCTTAATGGAATAATTATTCAACCACACATTTCCCGTTCCAAAATAAAAAAAAACATTTTAAAGTTGAAGTGTATATGGGTTTTCTGCCTTGTAAACATTGCTGGTATGGAAATCAATTTATAATTCGAAGGCAGTTGAAAGTAGATGCTTGATCTCAGCTTACTAACATTTGCTTCTATTTAATTGTTATTTTGCAAATAGGAAGCTTTAAATCCGATTTCTCAGAATAGTAAGTGTATAATCAATTTTCAAGAGGTTGAGGTGGGCTACACAGGCTGGATATTCAACGATTTTAAGATATTTTGGGGGGACCCCACAAATAAATGCCCCAATTTTCATTGATTAACATCTTTAAGGACCTGAGAAAAATTCTGAGATCAAATTGAAACCAGTCCATAAAGAGAAATAATGGAGTTGAAGGAGATGCAAGCATATAAAAAAAAACTCATGTATCTTATGGTCTACTCTTAGATGTTATTCAATTTTAGTACATCATTAATCATTACACGAGCTTCTACTTCAGCAACATGGTGTTTAAAATTTTTTTATAGCCTATTCTTAAATATATTTCAACTAGGGATTTCACGACCTTTCCTGCAAGTCAGTTACATGCGTTGAACATTCTTTACGTCAAAATCTTTTTGTCTCTAATTTACATATAACCTTTGGCACGATTAGTGTTTTCGCAAAAGGAAAACAGCTTCCTATAATCCAGATTGTCAATGACAGGGAAAGTTTGGTACAAATTTAAATAGATGCCCTCACAACTTTCTTGTCTCTAATGAAAGAGTAGTTTTGTGAAACTAATGTGATAATTATTTTGCTTAATTGCTGGTATTAGTTTAATCGACCTCGCTTGCACTTTCTCTAGCTCAGAACGACTGTTTGGAAATAAGATGACAAAACCTATGGAAACTAGTGAAAATGTTAGCCTTACGAATAAATTAGACAATGGAAAGGAGATCTATTCCTTTAAAGTTGAAATTGTCGTTTGATGTATCTTAGTATCATATTTGGCTTTCTCAATCTCTAGACATAAGTCACTCGTGACAAAGACTTCTAGAATTTCTTGCTCTCTGATGTATATGAAGTTTAATCTAGTAATATATAGTCCTTCATTTGTTTGTTTGCCAAATATACATCACCACGCACTTCTCGACATTTCAGTTGTATTTGCCATGTGTCAGAACCCTTACCTACACTTTACAGGTAGAATCGGATTATAGATATATCTACAGATGTTTCCACGCTTCCTCCCATTTTAGTATCTTTCGCAAAATTAAAAATGTTAGCAAGAATTCCACTTGCTATTGTGACTCATCCTGATGCCAATTTATTGAACAATACCCTTCGTTCTCCTTTGCTTAGCTAATTTTCTCTCTCATCTACTAGTCTTGCCGAAATTCCAAACTTCTCAACAATTTGCATTGATATTTTATGGGGAGCCTTTTGAAGTCCTTTCTAAACTCGAGGGTAAAATTTACCACTGCTTTCTCCTCAGCATACATAGTAAATAGGTTTTAATAGAACTGAAAAAATGATTCGTCAAGCACGAATTTTGTTTCCTAAAACGCGCTGCAATTTTCTTGAAATGGCAGACCGTTTTTTTAAGCAATTATTGACTTAGGCATTTGCCCTACAAAAGAGGTTAAGCTAATTGTATACTAATTATCTTAATATTCTTTCAAACTAATTAAAATATTGGTGTTATATTTGCTATATTATAATCATTGGACAGGGTAGCGTTGAAAAGAGATTGGTTACATATATTTTTGAATGATGGACCTTCTTATTGCTTAAGTCCCATAAAAACAAGACAAAATTTCATCAAGAATTGATAACTAGAGCTTATTCACTTTATTCTATTTGTTTTGAAATTTCATACTGGGTTGCTTCAGTCTCAAAGTGTTCAATATCTGTGTAACTCTGGGCGAAAATAATTTCTGAGCTATTATCTATACTGTGAAGTATTTTGTTAATATGATAAAAGAATTTTCCTAAAGTCTTTTGCTGATCTAAATCAACTAAAAACTCTTACCTTAAACTAGAGAAACCGTTTATTATTTTAAAGGTCTAGATGTGCAATGCTGACAAACGAATATTTTCCAGTGAAAAACAATTAAGTTCCAAACCGTTTAATTTCATAAACTTTATTTCTACTGTTGTAAAATAATTTTGTTTCTCAAAAATTGTACGCTTTTAAGTTTAAGATATCATTTTGACTATAAGTAGAACAAAATTGAGTTGCATATTCACATATATATATACACGATTAACCAAACGTATACATAGAGGATACAATGGAATAATTCATAAAATGTAATTAGACATTTAGGGCGAATAAATTCAGTTGCCTGTAGCTTCATTACAGGCGACTAAACTTATAGGATTAATGGTTAAATACTAAGCATTAAAATCGAAAGGTAATTTTCTTTACATTAAGAAAGCGATTATAAGTTCTCGCTTGGTCTAAGCGTTGCAAAAGTAGAATGAAATAATGACACAAAACGAATTAAAATTAATTACACAAATATTTAGATTTTATTACGAGGAAAAAAGGAAAACGAATATAAAATATCGCTAATAAAACCTGGAATTTATCTTGTATTTTCCAAATATGGTCTAGCTGATTATATAAAAGGAACGATAGAGTGAGACGACGATAGCGCAGCAATCTTTAGGCTATTTCCACTCAAAATGATCATTTATAAGTTAATTTCGAAATGGGGGCGAAGGCCCCAACACTCCAACTTAATTGTAGGTGGTTGCATCACCACATACCCCGTAATTTTCAAATAAACTAGTAATATTCCTAATTCGAAAGCCTAACATTAGATTCGAATTCAAAAGTCGATTGCTAAATGTCGTTAGGCCTCTAGTTTTTCTATCGCGTTCCATGACATCGGAAATATAAGCCTCACTCCCGAATGCTAATTAAACCAATCATATTTTCTATAAAATTGATTAATATGAAATCTCTATATCATATTTTAATTCTAAAAAAATTCGCATCAAAATGATATATAATATGATGCAATTCCTATTAACATTGGAATCTATTTCTTTTTGTCAGAACTTAGAAAGAGTAACAAGGTATCGATAAAGTTAATTTAATCATAATTGAACCAAAAACGGCTATTTCTATATAATTTGATGAGCTTAATAACATTTATTATATAACTTTTATTGATTAGAAGGCTCTAAAACCCTGTGAATGACGGCGCCATCGTCATCTAAATTTACCGGGGAAACGAATAATTTTTGTGATCGATTTTATAAAGGAAAATATAATCTCGGAGCTGGAGATAAAAATCAGCCGAGAACTAACACTCATCTAACAATGACCACCAAAGGGGCATAAATAATGCATATTTATCCATATTAATTTCAAAGATCAAAAAGAGAAAAATATATGAAACATTCCATATATAAACAAGTTAATTTATCAGCACAGATGTCTAAATCATCCACCTGAAAAAATCCTAATCCTTAGGACACCTTTCTCTAAAATTCATGAGCCGACATCCCTTATGAACCTTTGATTTTCTAGGTAGTTCAAATACTTTGTCTGCAGAAACCGAGAGAAGCAATGGTTGCTCGAAAAGCTTAGCAATTTTATCGTTTTTTTTCCGGAGTTTTTATGTGCATAGATATCCACAAAATAAACAGTCACCCTTATTTTATTATAAAAAATTCTTATTCAATTGTTTTCATTATTTTGACTATTATTTTTTTATGGATTTTAAAATAGGGCAGATGTTTAGTAATCTTAAGTTTGTTTACTACATAAGAATCTTGGGTCAAATTTAAGAAAACCAACGCCCTATTTTTAGTATTAAAAAAGTAGTAATGGTCGTCAAAGTACATATTTTTGAGATACTACGCATTGTTCGGGTTAATATTGAAATTAAAAAGAGTCCGCTTTACCTTCTCACGATGATACCAGAAAGCATGAATTTCCCATTTCGGCAACATTAAATTTAAACTTAATTCATACATTGTCAACTCTAGATGCAAGAACTTATATGAGCGCTGATTTTGCGCCAAAGCCCGTTTTTCAAGCATTCATTATGTTTGTGTTCTTTGCCTAATTAGTTTCACTAATTGTGTACTACTTGCTCCTGAGGCCCGAGTGAAGCGAGCGTCTTGGTATGGGGAGGTAGAACCCCCATAATGGCAACAATAGCTCGGCTCGATAACCGCTTCGAGTAACCAAACGCTATGGTGTTTTTACTCATTTCGATCACTATTTACGGCTTTGTTTTGTCTCGGAGAGCAGTTATTTTTAAGATAGAATAATGACAACCTATAGGTTGGCTCGATAACCGGTTTCAGTAACCAAACCTCGTGTTTTTATTAGTAAAAAATAGTACTACTTGTGTTTTTAGGCATTTAAGTCATCATTTACGGCTTTGTTTTGGCGCGGAAAGCAGTTAGTTTTAAGATAGTATCACTGCAAATAGAGCCCTACTGAGAGTGCTAGTATCTTAAAAATATGTGCTTTCCGTGCCTAACCGAAGCCGTAAATGACGACTAGTTTGCCTAAAAACACCATTAGTAGTTTTTTTACTACAAAAAACACAGCGTAGGTCTTCTGAAGTTTCACCGAATCTTGAAATATCACATCTTCCTTTAATAAAGTTCAACTTAAAGAAAAGATTAAAATATCAACTGAGTCACTAACTTTTCCATTGTTCCAATAATTGTTCCATTGAGAACAATTGCCGGTTAAATTACCAATAATTTATTTACATTATTGACGTGTAGCCATGAGTAAGCCTCTTTTAACTATAACTAATATTATGATGAAAAATGATTTACCTGAAATAATTAACGACTCTCCTTCGTAACTTGTCATAGCATACTTTTTTTCCGACCAAATTAGGTTTGCTCAAATTTTAGACAGGAGAACTATAGGGATTGGAAATGGTAACAAAGGTGAAAATTGCTGTTCTAGTGTGTGGAGTAATATGGAATGAGAGAATTTCAGAGTTAATCGAGTATGATAGACATATAAATTAAAAAAATACATATTTAGCCTTATAGAGTTTCTAATTGTTTTAAATGGAAAAAAAGGTTGGGCAATATACTTGGCTTTCATACTGCCAAACTATGAAGAGAATGAGATTACCAAAGGAGGATCAAAACAACATGGGTGGATAATGCTAGAAATGCTAAATGGAAAGTCACTAAAATCTGGAACGCTGTTTAAAATGCTGAATGTAATTCGTCAAACCTGTTCGAAAATATCACAGACCAACGTGAGTCGATGTACTTTCATTCATTCTTTAAAGCATATTTCATTCTTTACATTTACAAATAAAGTTATTCAATTATTTATTGTATGTCTAAATTTTCTTTCATATTTCTATATATTTACTGGGACAATGGATAGATAAATTTCATAAATCTCCCAAAAATAGCCCGAGGAGTTTTAGGCAGATTGTGTAGTTCTATAAACTTTAAAAGAATAAAATAAGAATTAAATTATGCATCCATGAGGCGTCTTCGTCATGCTCTATTTATTTTACACTCTTTCCACGTCTCTTCACAATGAAGCAAAGTAAAGGAGAGGGAAAATAAAATAAATAATGCCATTACCATTTTAAAATACAAAAATAAAACGTCGGCACATAAGCTGTAGGATGTTCATTCTTTCACGAAATGATATACATAAAATCATCGGAGGATTGCAATTGTCCCACACCCAGGAAAATTAAAAAGATTAAAAAAATAAAAGCAGAAAAATGTTACAGAAAAACATATCTCTAGCAATTACGCTGTCATAGGTCTCACGTATGCTAAGGTGGATGATCCCCACGATGAAACACTGAAAAAGTATTATGGAGTGAGGAAGCCAAAATAGAACTATTTAGCCATAACTGCAGAGATTTTGGTATATGCTTTAAAAAGCACCAAATCAAGCATATTTCATCAAATTAAGCATATAGCAGTGGAAGAAACATAATATTAACGGTTTAATTTTGCGTTAATGTTAAGGTAACACTTAATAAAATCAATAGAATCATAAAAAAAAGTATTTTTAGTCGCGTTCGACTCTATATCTCACTATGGCGTCGGTCCGTTGGTCCTTCTGTCGGTGCTCGTTTTACTTTATTGTTTTGGTAATAACATTGTAACTATTCGGTAGATTCTAACGAAATTTGAGACTCTTATGTTGTTCTACGAGTACATTCCTTTTCGAATAATATAATTAACAAAGTCGTCCCAAGGTTAGCCGAGGAATTATTGAAAGTTTTGAAGGTCGTAGGTGAGAGCACGCGACTTTGATCAGCAAGGAAAAGGAAATTAGGTCGGCATTTCTAATTGAAACAGGAAATCAAGCTAAAAAGAAATGGTGGAGTTCAAAATTACTGTTTTGAAATGGCCATCAAAAGCCAAGAACTGAAACCCAAAACAAAGGTGCGGGAGGAAGTAAAATAAAAAGCTCAAAACATAAAACAACAACTAATAAGAATGTGTTGTTTATACTTAGTTATTTGGTAATGTTGCCGTCGCTTTTCAATCATGAATAAGTTCTCCTTAAAGATAATGATATCGACATAATGATTAGACTGAGTATCGCTGGCGAGCCGTTACTCACTATGAGCCGGTCTTGTTAGGAGCTGAATTTTCAGAAAAGCGATTTGTCTGGTGATTACAGACCCCAAAGTTATATAAAATGCCTTCGAGCCCAAAGGAAGATGACAGTTATGGGTTATGAAAAAACAAAGCAGTGTTGTGTTTAGCCATGTGTGGAAACGCAGGTGGAAAGAGTTAACTTTCTCCGCCACAGCTCAGTGGTGGCTGCCCCCAAGCAAGTGGCAAAATCTTTTGGGGTCCCTATCTCCGTCTTTTATACAAAACGAAGATTTTGGAGGCACTTTTATTATACATTTTTTAAGGAGAAATATGGAAAGTGTTGATAAATTCTTGCTGCACGTTTTTAGGAAAGTATAAAACTCCATTTATTCAGTTTATATGCTTACAAATATCTTTGGCTCGAAATACTAAATAATCTCTTTATTTTTTTAGGTAAATCATTGTGTTATGTTGATTTCTTCAAAATTGCTGAAATTATTTATTTCATCGTGGAGAAACAGTTTGATTTTAATTTTTTATTAACCA
Organism: Ceratothoa steindachneri; assembly: GCA_963969495.1. Classification (NCBI taxonomy): domain Eukaryota; kingdom Metazoa; phylum Arthropoda; class Malacostraca; order Isopoda; family Cymothoidae; genus Ceratothoa; species Ceratothoa steindachneri. The sequence goes on along the minus strand of OZ018338.1, from coordinate 60,496,190 downwards.
AAGGATGAGAATACAATGTTCCTAAAATCACCGCTATTCAACCAAATATGAAAACGTCTACAATATACAAGGACCTTCCCATGATATTAAAATTGAATATCTCGTGATTTCGAGTCGTTGACTTCTATTTCGAAATTTAAGAAGTACAGACCAGCTTAAATTCTTGAGTGGATGAGGTTCTCTCAGCGAACCAAGTTCCAGATCTCAATGGAATGAATTTGCAGCGCAAGAAAACCAGCTGATGAAACTCCTTGTGTCAGACCCATCTCCGGAGACATAAAATATGTTCACTCGATCTGCAAGCTTGTCTCTACTGAAAAAGTATCTCAAACTTCTCTCGAAATAACGAAGATTCGGAAGTTTCTCAGATGTAACCTTCCTTCTGCGATGAAATTATGCCCATGATTTCTTTAATTATATCACCCATGACACCGAAAAATCATGACGCCATCGAGTTACACGTCATACAATTTCCGACGCGGGAAAGTAAGGAAGGATTATTCAGCGCTCATCCACGGCGATTTTATTTGTATGAAAATCAGGATAATTTCATCATCATACTTCGCTTCTTTCTCACAATGTTGCATTAGAGCTCGTCAAAATCAGTGTTATTTTCGATCGCATGAAAAAATGTTTCGGGTGCGACTATTGCCGGGGCGGGGGTCCCCTATCTGGGATTAGTTTAATTTTACAACACATGCCGGAAAACGATATGGAGGATCTGTATTAACTCGCATACAGATTTAGTTATGGAGATGAAACCTAATTGAAATATGTGATTATAATTGGTTGTTAGCCATTGTTGTATAAAAAATCAGAATAGGAGGGAATCTTTAATACCCCTTGATTTTCCAACCAATATCTATATAAGAAATCTTAGCACCATCATACTTATTATACCAAATCATTTGTGCCTAAATTTGCTAATATTTAGTTTTAACTTTTCCTTATTATGTCCCGCTTTTCTCTTTATTTTCCCCAATCAGGAGATTAAACTTAGAAATTCCTATATGGGTTGAAGCATTATGTATTATTATTATTGCTCTTTAATTGAATATGCCTTAGAAAATTTTGTTTATTAAACATTTTAAACTTTTACTCCCAGCGAACAACAAGCACATAATCGAATCATTTCTCATACGAATTTAACTTTGTAAATAAAAATATTGCTAAGTTTTAATCATTGTTCTGTCCAAAAATAATACTATTTCCCACTATAACTATACTTGTGTTCACAAAGCGTTTGTGCCCTCAATCTTCAAATTCCTTCCACCCTCCCTCTATTTCTCGCTTCTGAGCATTATATCCCATATATTATTTTTGGCAATATTTACGCTTGATAATTTTCAAGAATCTATACAAAGTATCAATTTCTCTTTAAAAAATTCATACTTTTAGGAAATATTGTTGAAAATTAACCGTTTTATAAGTGACCATAAATTCAAAGTTTACTAATTTTTATCCTCAATTGTAGTCATAAATCTTGTGTCCTCTCGAGCCAGAGAATTTTTAATTATTCAAACAACCTGGAAGAAAGTTGGGGAATTTACGCCAAATTTTTTGCGTATTTTTTTAGAATTTCAAGTTTTATTAACAGAAATTATACGAAGGTAGACTAAGAAGAAATTATTTATATACCCATACCAGTTTGGTGCTAGGAAGTAACTAGCAGAATGAATAAATAAATATGGTAATGCGTTATAAAATCAAATTCTGAAGATTCTAAATAAAATTCAAGAATCTTGCAATATTTTAAGCAAAAATTAGTATGAATGATAATTTTAAAATAATAAATTTCCTCTAGTAAGAAAGAAAGAACATTGAAATTTTACAACACCTTTTTTTTCTACAAAAAGTATAAATAAATCTGATTTTCTTGTGTTTTTTTTAGAAGGGTGATTTTTGGAAAAAGGAAAAATCATGTAGAGCCTGAGGCATTTTTACCTTTTCAAAAACAGAAACTTGGTATTCGGTAACAAAGCTAATTTAAAAGTGGCTCTGTTTCAAGAAATTGGCGATGAAGAATCTATACAAAGTATCAATTTCTCTTTAAAAAATTCATACTTTTAGGAAATATTTGTTGAAAATTAACCGTTTTATAAGTGACCATAAATTCAAAGTTTACTAATTTTTATCCTCAATTGTAGTCATAAATCTTGTGTCCTCTCGAGCCAGAGAATTTTTAATTATTCAAACAACCTGGAAGAAAGTTGGGGAATTTACGCCAAATTTTTTGCGTATTTTTTTAGAATTTCAAGTTTTATTAACAGAAATTATACGAAGGTAGACTAAGAAGAAATTATTTATATACCCATACCAGTTTGGTGCTAGGAAGTAACTAGCAGAATAAATAAATAAATATGGTAATGCGTTATAAAATCAAATTCTGAAGATTCTAAATAAAATTCAAGAATCTTGCAATATTTTAAGCAAAAATTAGTATGAATGATAATTTTAAAATAATAAATTTCCCCTAGTAAGAAAGAAAGAACATTGAAATTTTACAACACCTTTTTTTTCTACAAAAACTATAAATGAATCTGATTTTCTTGTTTTTTTTTTAGAAGGGTGATTTTTGGAAAAAGGAATAATCGTGTAGAGCTTAAGGCATTTTTACCTTTTCAAAAACAGAAACTTGGTATTCGGTAACAAAGCTAATTTAAAAGTGGCTCTGTTTCAAGAAATTGGCGATGAAGTAAAAACTATATGCAAAAGAACCTGAAAAATTACCAAAATAGGAAGTTGATTTATATCAATAATAATATACACTCTATGTATTTTGTTAAGAGCGACAAACTATTTATTTGAGGAAGAGGTTAAACCTCACTCTTACGAGTATCTGAATAGTTCGTGTAAGAATTTTATTTGCTATTCTAAATCCTCTCTGTAGTAAGAAGGAAACACTATAACGAATAATTAGGCGGAATGCATCAAATAATTCAAGTTATCGTTATAGATAAGATCATTTGAATGACCAACTACATAGATTCGCCAGATAATTCGTTAAAACTTGCTAGGTAGTAATTATAAGTGGTACCATTTTTCTAAACAACAGATATTAAAATTTTGTCTTCAATTCCCCTTTTGTGATTTAAGAATTTTAAGGAATGTTTTATTATTGGCAAATTTGCTGTGAATTTGGTTTCACTCCAATGAATCAACAACTAATAAAATGATCTAATGATGTGAATTTAGTTAAAAATTACTTAAGAAGTGATCAAAGTCATGTTCTTTGCGTTTTGAACATGAAAATCGTATCACTTTTCGCATCTCATTTCCCATTACCTCCTTGCTCCCTTTTCTCTCCATCTGCTGGATTTATTATAACCATCTTTTCTATTTAAATAACGCTATTTTGGAGTGTTTTTCATATCTATGAAATTAGGTATCTATATCCTAACGGATAACCGTTTCCTGGCTAACACCAATACTAATCTAAGTTTTCTATCCTCCTGGATATTAATTAATCCACATTACTAATTGTTAAAGTTAATGCTAATTTGCAGCTGTATAGATTATTAGTTTATATACGGTTGCAACTACCTAAACACTGTTGATGTTCTATTCCACACCCGTTTGCTTAGGAAATCTTTCAAATCGATTTTGTGAACAGCGGACCCGATCATCGAACTGAGAGTCTATTTAATGACTTATGTAGGTGAAGTGGTGATCCTAACTTTCATTAACATTTACAGTCATTTACTAATAATAATAAATGGTTTATTTCCCCAAAAGTTACAAAAAAATCCTAAGATTTTGGAACATAGCGACTTGATTAACAAAATTCAACTTATATATTATTAATTTTCTTATTCTTGGAGATTTTAGATACCCAATTCCACTTTCTAATATTTTATAAAGTTTATTCTCTCAAATGTTTTACCCGCGAACACACACACATATTAAAAATAGATGATCTTATTGATTCTGCGTTCACAATTAATGGGCCCAGCATAACAGATCCCCTTCCACGGCCACTGCGCTTTCAGACTAATTCCTTATCCATTCTTTTAACTTTTGCTTTCAAAAAACCCTCGCATAACCTCTACCAACTAGAGTTGTCGTCGGCGCTCCTCAATTGATTAGAAACTGGTGACAAGGCATTTAGCCTCACTCCTTCCATTGCTTAATTCCTATAGCACCACTATAGAATTAAAAGATTCGTTTGCTCTTTTCTTGGCTCATTTCCCCCTACATCGATGGGTGTGTTTCTATTCTCCCCACACCAAATCAATGACGTCGTACTTCTTAAATCTCCGACATTATTTTGTATGGGCATAAATACAACATAGCCTTTGAAAGGCGGAATTTGCCTGCTTACCCAAGTTGGATTGAGTCAGTCGCCCAATCATGCCTTACGGTTCTCGTGTTTTGCAGAAATTTTATTTATCTGCATTAAAATTTATTAGACATTATAATGCCTACATATTTGATTCCCCTACACTCTATTGGTGGGTTCGTAAATTTACTGAGATCATAATATTTAAATAAATATATATATATATATATATATACAAGGTGTCCCTAAAAAGGTTAACCGTACTTTGAATTAGTATAACTCAAAACCTATTAGAGATTTTTGAGTTCTGCAAAACGAATCAAATTTAAAAACTATTTATCTGTCTAGTCTAGAAATTTCCTTAAATTCCCTTTTACGATCTTGATACACTAATGGGTTTAGTGGAGGCTATCAAAAATATGTTTGCGCAAGGAAGTAAAATATGGAAACTTCGAAGTTTAAAATCAACAAATATATTTAAATCCATTTTTAACAAAAAGACCTCTTCATATGGGTAATAAAATTCGGTTTTTAATTTTCTAAGCACCGTTTCTTTCCACATGTCCTCCATTTCTTTTCAAGCACAGTTGTGCCTTTGATCGCATTGATTGAACAACTTTTTTGATTAACTTGTGATTTTCCTTAAGTCTATTGACTTCACGTGTGATACTATCTATCTCTTAACTCGTTGATGCTTTGTGGGAAAGTAGAATACACTTAATTCTTTAGATATCCCCATAAGAAATAATCGTACGGTGTTAAGTCAGGGGATCTTGGGGGCCATTCAATTGCATGGGGTTGTCAAACGTTTCTCTTAGTTTTGTTCTTACAGCAAGCTGTTTATGAGCTGGTGCACCGTCCTGAATCCACCAAAGTCTATTGAATTAATTACCGTAAATTTGGCGTAGTTCCGGGAAGATCCTTTCGTTGATCATGATCAGGTAGGCAGCACCATTCAAGTTATTCTCGTAAGCAAATAGCCCGACAAGATAGCCATTCCCGCATATTCCATCCACAGAGACACTTTCTGCTAACAAATACGCGTGTCAAAGTAGAATTCTGGAAGGGAAGGGGGGGGGGGGGTCAGCGGCGCATATTGCCGAATGTTATAGCTATTTACCTTTCCAGTCATGAAAAAGGCTGCCTCGTCACCAATCACAATGTTTTCCAAGAAACGAGCAAGTTTATGGAGAAGCCATTCGACAAATTGTCTACGACGAGGAAAATCAGTTTCAAGAAGCTGGTGTCTTGCATGCATCTTATAGGGATGCTATTTTAAGTCATGTTTAATAATGCGGTTAATTGATGACTTTGACATTTGTAACCCATTCTTTCTGACTGATACATGTGGATTTTGAAGAATCGTCATCTAAACATTTTCGATATTTTCTCTTGTTCTTATGGTTCTCATACGACCCGAACTACCTTTATTTAGATTTAAGAATGTTCCTTCATGTTGGTATTTGCAAACATTTTTCCAAATTGTGGGCTTGCTTGGTGGGTGCCTACCCGAAAAACGTTGTTCAAATGGATCTTGTACTTGTTTAATACTGCCAGTCTTAATAAAGTTTGTGACTACAAATACGCGTTGATCTTTTGTTAAATGCATCATTAAAAAGGTCCTATGGAAGTAACCTTTTACACAGAAACGCTTTGATTTGTTTAGTAAGCAATAATGACGATACCAAAGAACAGCGTGGCTAAAAAGCCACTGTAAAATGGTCTATGCTTTACTTGAAGAATCGCACAGTGACCTAGTCTACCTAGGCTCCCTACGCTTCTCTTGAAAGTGCACGGTGGCCTAGCCTTCCTAGGCTTTGTTTCATTATTTTACTTCGTCGCGCAAACATAGTTTTGATAGCCTCCACTAAACCCATTAGTGTATCAATATCATAAAAGGGAATTTAATAAAATTCCCAAAATCGACAGAGAAATAGTTGTTGAATAAAACAATTTTTGCAAGATCCAAAAATCTCCAATACCCTTGAAGTTATGCTAATTCAAATTACGGTTAACTTTTTTCTGGGACACCCGGTATATATATAACGGGTGTTCTAATAACTTGGAACGATTTTAAGTGTGAGTTAAGTTTAAGCGTCTAATGATATTTTTCTTTTTCTTTCAGATTTAACAATTTCAGTCTTTGCTAATTTCAAGAATGGAAAGATTAACAATCGAACAACGTGTTTAAGTTATCGAAGCCTATTACGAAAATGGACGTTCAAACAGAAACGCATTTCGGGAACTTCGCGATTTTTTTGGTCAACATAATCCACCAACCAAGAGTGCAATTGGGAAAATTGTTCGTAAATTCAAACAAACGGGGTCGGTGGCAGATATAAAAACGCCATTGCGTGCTCGTTTACGCCGTTCAGCTGAAAAAATTGCTGCAGTGCGCGAGAATGTGGCCGATAATCCAGACACCTCTATTCGTCATCGCGCACAGGAATTAAACCTCTCCAAAACAACGTTACTTCGAATTTTGACAAAATATTTGTCTCTACACGCTTACAAAATTCAGTTGACACAAGAACTGAAGACTGCTTACCATTTGAAGTGCCTTACATTCATCAATTGGGTGCACGAGCAAAGACAAGCCGATGATGATTTTTCACAAAAATCATCTTTAGTGATGAAGCCCATTTTCATCTTGGTGGATTCGTTGATAAGCAGAATTGTCGCATTTGGGCCGTTGAAAATCACAGGAAAATCGTTGAAAAGCCACTGCATCCACAAAAGCTCACTGTTTGGTGTGCATTTTTTGCAGCGGAATCATTGGGCCGTATTTCTTCGAAAATGATGCCGGGAATTGTGTTACGGTGACAGGCGAGCGATACCGTGCCATGATTACAAACTTTTTATGGCCTGAATTGAATTCTATGGACGTCGAAGATTTGTGATTTCAACAGGACGGCGCCACATACCACACAGGCATTGCAACAATGGCTTTATTGAATGATAAGTTGCCAGGTCACTTCATCTCTCGAAACAGTGAAGTGAATTGGCCACCAAGATCGTGTGACTTAACGCCTTTAGATTTCTTTCTTTGGGGTCATCTCAAAAGTAAGGTCTATACCAACAAGCCAACAGTAATTCAACAGCTGAAGGATGAGATAATAAGGTATATTGGTGAGATCAAGGAGCAACTATGCAGAGACGTCATCAAAACTTTGACCATCGAGTGGAGGTGTGCCACCGAAGCCTTGGTGGACATCTAGGCAATATTATTTTCAGACATAATTGCCATGACTCAAATAACATGATCCGATAGTGAAGTCAATAAATTTTCACCAATAAAACTGATTTATTTACTGCTAACTTCAATCCATCTAAATTGAACACCCTTTATATATATATATATATATATATATATATATATATATATATATATATTTAGATATTAATGGAACAAATTAAAATAGAAATAAATTTTTTTCTCTGCACGAGTACTAACCTTATTACGGTGAAGCTGGGAGTAACCACTGATATTACGGACAGAATTAGGCAAAAAGAAAACTATTAAGGGGGATTTGGTTGGTTGTACATTTGTCTATATAGTGAATAATTTAAGGGATGATGAATAATCATTGAGTTCCGGGTTTATTTGTTTAATATAAAGTGATTCAAGAATTTTTAAATCCAGAGAAGAGGAGGCAGAAGAGAGTATACTAAAGGAATCAGGATCAAGCGGGTGGTTAAGTTTTAGTGAATGTTCTCGTATAGAGGAGTGTTCTCCGAAGCCAGCGCCTCCCCACACATTGCTCCCCAAATTTCCCAGCTCCCTTTCGCCCCCATTCTCCCCTTTCAACTGCCCCCATACCTCCCCCCTCCCTCCGTATCTAAACTCCTCCTTCCTCTAGCACTTTCTTTTTATAGTGTCTCCCCCCTTGCCACACACCGCTACTGTCTTCATTCTTCGTTCTACCTAATCCCTTGCACACCCTCCAACCTGCTCCCACCCTCTCTACTCCCTGCACCCTTTCTCCTACTAACCATACCACCATTTCCACCGTCTTTAATCTTTCACCAAGTCCATCACCTTTTCTACTCCCTCAACAAAACTTCCACACTAAACATCACCAATGCACACGAGACTGAAACGTGTGAAGGTATCCACATCCACCCCCACTCTCTGGGTAACCCAGGATACAGTGTAGAGGAAAGCGGCTGCCAGAAATCGCAATGTAATATCTCATCGCATATGCATGATTATCTCATCAGCGGCCATACTTATACTTATGTGCGCCACCTCTCTTTGACTAAAATAACACGAATTGAGAGTAGTTCAAAAGACACATACCCGAGAAAAGGCCACACCTCCTCAATCTGAAGAACACTAATCCAGAGCAAGTAGATGACCACTCGCGAAAAATAGGACACAATAGTCACAGGGCGCTGCTTACACACCTCACGTAAAAATTAAACACGTATAACGTATAAAACACTTCACGTTCTCTATAAAAACCAAGAGAATCATTACACAAAACAAAAACTATTACAACACAGCCACACGACAGGAAAATATAACAAAACTACGCGCCCGCATCGTACAGTGCTGGCAGCTAGTCCGGAACAGCCAGTAGCAAAAGGTTAACTGCATCATGGACGACAGTCACTGTACTGACGGTTTCAAATTTTAGTGGCGCATAAAGGGTATAGTATGCTCTATTTCATCCAAACATATCACCCTCCAAATCAACAATACAAATTTATTGACACAAATTAAAGCCTCGATGCAATTAGCCTCCACTGGAACACGGTCGATACACACAAGCCACCTAAACCACACGCACAAGAGCACCTACAGGATGTCCAGGAAGATGTCGAGTCCATACTCATGAGGTAAACACTGCCCCCCTTCCACGAATGAAGATGGTAGACAACACAACTAAAATAACTTCTTCCATCACCGTCGAAAAAACAAAACACTACATCAAATCAACAACCAGACGCGCACCAAGCACTTCTGGCCTACCAGCTACATTAATCCAGAACCTCCCAGAAAAACATCATTCCTGCCCTCATACATCCATTCTTTGTTTCACTTTCATCAAGTCACTTCTCCAAAACATTCAAAGTATCAATCAAAATAATTCTACACAAGATAAACAGACTTCAAAGCATCCAAACAACTACGGTCCTCTGCCATCTCCGGAGCTTCCTGAAAGAGAGGGACTGGTTGTCCCCCTACTTATACTGATTCAGGCAGGGCCGCTCCATTATAGCGGCTGTGAGCATAGTTCTTGACGTAATACAAAAAGCACGACTGGCAAAAAATACACTTTTTATTAGTAAGGATATGGAAAGGCTTTTGTTAAGGTGCGGCACGAGGGGCTCCTTTAAAAACTCGCTAACAACACGGAGCTACCATGTTGCATCACACGGCTCCTCTCTCACAACCTCACAGCCCGGAGGTGTCAGATATAATACAACAACACCACATTAAGCACATTTACATCACACTCAGGCGTGCCTTAGGCCAGCGTACTGGCACCCACATTCATAAATAAAACCATATCCTCACCCGAAATCTTCCGATACAATTATACGGAGTCCGATGCCAACGAAGAGACCATACTCGTCTGCGACAGGAAACCAGACAGGATCGCACGACATGCAAAATCAATACTAAATGAAAAGTGAGAGTACGAGAATAAGTTGCTCATCATCGCGAATATTCAAAATAAAAAGACGAAACTTTAAGGCGCAAATGATCATTATATGCAAAACCCACAAATTTACTCAAATACACCGAACCGCATCCACCTAGAGTACTGGTGGAATTATTATGGATTTTCGCCAAATTTAACTTTTTTGTACAAAAAAGCCAGTGAAACCAATTTCATTGATTGCAAATGGATTTATTTTATGCACTAAACCCGAGCAACTATTTATGTTTTATTTTCAAGATACTTAGGTTACTTTGCAACTAGAAATAGCAACACTGAAGGAACAATACTGCATTTGAACATTTCAATGAATTCACAACCAGTTGTGTCAGTCAGTTGCTATCTTGGCTTTAGAGTGCAAATAGGATGCTTTCTGTTATTTATTGACTGGCATTTTTTTCATTAATATGTTTATATTAACCTCTGTTTGTTAACAATTGTGTTCTTGTGTGTTTCAGGTAGTTTTTTAGCTATAAATTAATTCAACCAAAATGGGTAAACAGAGTGATATGAGTCCTCGGAAAATTCAAAGAATAAACATGTTAGAGGATGCCCCTCGAAGGACCACCGCGAGAAGAAGCCCCTCTAGAAGAAGCCCCTTGGCGTGGGAATTTAAGAATGAACGAGAAGGAAGCTGTCTCGCGCTGAGTTGCCTGAGCTGGCTGTATTTACTTAAGCGGGACACACACATCGCTCTCCCTCCCTCCGATAACGCTGAGTTCTCTCCCTATGCCTCGCAAACATTTACTTCACCCGCGAACGCGCCCGTACGAGCTCAACCCCATATCCTGAGGCAAACTTTGCTGTTTAACCAAACCCCTTATCTCGAAATAGGTTTTCAAAGACTATCGTCGTGAATTCTCTTGGGACGGCTATGCCCTGGGTTTATTTGACGGAATAGCCACCAGGTTATTAACGCTGTGTCCGTCACTCCTCGAGGAGATTAAGAGTCTGCTAGTCCATCCGTTCAGACTGTTTGTCTATTTCCCGCGAAGTTCGCAACCCCTGCTCGACTTGCATCTTGTCGTTAAGATCTCATCAGCAGATTGCCCTTAATGAAACTTTGCCCCCTGTTCAAAGGAAATCTCATCGACTCATCTTCTTTTCTGAGAACTGTGTGGCCCCTTCATCTCGCGCCTCTCTTGAAGACTCCCGTTTCCCGTTTCTCGACTCCTTGCCGTGCCGCAGGGAAATCTCATTCTTGTGTAAGAAGTTATCAAACCCTCACCTACGAATCCTCCTTGTCAGAGTCCTCAGTAGTGTCTCATCGAAGACCCGTGCCGTTGGTCTTCCCCTTCGAACAACTTTATGATTCAAGATAAAGCAATTTTGCTTGTAATCCAATTATTACATCCCCCGTAAGTCGTCGGTCGCCTGCATCCCCTTTTTAATTGAATCCCCGCTCAGACTTAAATAATATCCATTATTCGGGTTAACGATACTTTGGCACTCCCTGCCATTGTAAATTGTCCCGATCTAATTAATTATTCCTCTTAAAGCATAATTTGTTCCCATATATATATATATTGCCCCGTTTATTATTTATATTAAAATTATATTATGGGGGTCTTTATCTTTATATATCCTTGAACTGCAACCTGGAAAGCCAGTAGATAAATACCGGCCAATCGTAAACGCACTCAGCAAGGCGGTGGCCTTCCCCTCCTTTAATTGCTCCAAAGCCTATCGTAGACGGCATCTCGTGTCGGTTATATGCCCGTGCTAGTGTAAGCGCCCTTACACTGAAAGGGTATACACAGGTATACCTCGATAAAACTTTTTTATTGAAAGAAACTAAATTAAAACTGAACTCTAACATTCAGTGCTAATAATAAAAAATAAAATGATAACGGTCAAGATTTAAATTCAAAAAGGTTGGAAAATATGGTCTAAAACGAAAAACTACTCAAAGAACAGATAGAAATTTAATACAATAGGCTCTTAAGATAGAATAACATCTTGCAGGAAGATTTCTATCGATCTGGCAGCAGAGGGTTTTAGTCTTGCCTGAAGAACAGTGAATGACAGGCTTTTGTAAGCTTGATTGAAATCATATCGCCCGAGAAGAAGCCTCGACTCACGATCACAATGATGAATGCGCGATATTCCTGGGCAGAGAATCTTCCTACTGGACTTCAAAACAATCGGGAAAGGTAAGAATGACGAATCTAGCTAACCTGTTACCAGTAAATTATAAAAAAGCCTTAATGCCTACTAACTTTAACAGTCCCGCATTTTTGTAATGACCCCAATCTTTTCAAACCATAAACTTTATTTGATCATTCATTACTTAAATTGCTTTTCCAATACGTCTATGGCTTTCTAAATAGTTATGTTGTATTTTCAACTATTGCATTATTTATCTCTGACGAAACAACAATTGGAATGCTATCAACCACCACGCGAAGAGTGTAAGAAGGCGTCCTGGAGAACAATTTAGGACTGAATGTCTGAGGTAAACAGTAAAACTTCCAATCAAAATCATGGTGTGGCGAGCCACTTCGCTGCATGGAACACGACGGAAGTTTTAGATACCTTTAATAGCGAGAGCGGTCATTAATTTAAGAAGAATTATACTTTTTACATTTCTTTAAATTTCGTTCAAAATATACCGTTTACATCACTATGTGCAATAAGAACAGATAAACAAACTTCTTACATCTTTAGAAATTAATAAAACTACAGAGAACAAACATTTAATAAATAACTTACTCATAAATTCTATTTTTATTTTTGTAAATTTTTCTGTTGAAGAACATTTCTTGCAACTAATTATCTTGATTATATTGAATTTACAGGATCCACACAATTTGTTTCCATTTATGTCAAATTTTACAAGTGATATTTTGCTTGCACTTTCACAATTGACATTGTTTTCTTTTCCATGAAAATGTCATATCTGTTGAAATTTTCAAGCTAACTGCAAAAGAAAGTCACGACAAGTAACTTTCTTACCAGTAACTTCCCGATCTAGAAGAGCTGCATTGATTCCTGAGAGGTCCCAAATATTGTAGAAAACTTGAACTTGCAAACTTCTTGAGGCAGCATTTTTGCTGCATTTACAAGCCATTTGATCAACAATAGCCATCCATATTTCGTTGAATTCTAGAAGTCACGATATCAGGTTTTCTTTTCACAAAAACTTCAACTTAAACACAGCTATGTATGGTGCTCAGAAGAATCACATTTTTATTTATTGCCTTGATAAACAGTTAGCGTTGCTTGGTCATTCTTCAAAATATGAGTGTTTAACTTTTGTCTCGCAAATATTTTATGCCAATTGGCACTCCAATTCGGGCACTATTTACTGTCCCAATGAGGGTAGTATTTTTCTATTGCAATTATCGGCATAAACTCTGAAAAGTAAAAAGGTTGTCTGTCGTAACATTTCTTCCTTTGTACAGGCATAGTTTGACGAGTTCGACTACTATACACATAAGTTAGCAATATCATGAATGACGCGATTCCAGGTACAAGCACATGACTTTATTCAACAAATATCGTCCTACCACTCAGTCAAACTGATACCTCAAAAACACAAAATACACCACGCAACGGTGTCTAGCACCCGACCTGTTAACTCTCCTTATCTCTTTCAAGTTATTTCCGAGCCTATTCCTTTCTGACTACCTGATATTTGCTAACACAAAGCGAGCCATTTATATCCATTCTAAACACAAAGTAGTAGTAAAAACCTAAATCGAAGTCACTGAACTCAATACCCTCAACTTACTCCTCTTCTCGCCGCTGATTCTGGAGGCAAGAAAAGTGGAAACGTCTATTGGCCTTCAGAGCTCTGCAAAGAAATCACCCGACGCCGAGGAACATTGGACAGTACCAGCGTTAGCCCCTCGCGGTAGCCTCACGACCATTCAATCCCAGTGTGTTATATAACATTATTTTAGACATTACTAAACATGGCGGCTTGAATACCACCACCAACACAGCTCCCACCGAGCCAGATTTTCGCACCGTGACTGTGACTCCAATCATATAACCAAGTTAGAAGTATACCTTTCACATAGAAACACATAATTGAAGGCTTCGGAGAATGCAAAGTTGCAGTCTAAACCACTGCGAGCCATCCTGGATTTGGGCCAGAGTTACAACAGACGGGGAAAATACTACCCTCCACATCGGTCCGGTCAGTGCCACAGAAAGAATTTCGCCCGTCTCTGTGTATGCTGGGAGTAACGATGAAGTAGCCAGAAACCCGTTGGAGGGGTTTGAACCAACAGGTAAGTTTCATTGATTCGGCATTAATCCAACAGGTGTGCCATGTTTCACCCTCTGAGAAGCCCTTCCAGGTCCATCACATGGGGGTGTTATGGGATGAAAGTTGGAGGGGTGGGAAACCTCAGCTCTAAAAGAAAAAAGAAAAAACCTCCCCAATATCTGTGAGACTAACAAATTAAGAAAAGAAAACATGTACACTATTACGTTTAGAAACACTTAAGTTTTCCAATGCACAAACATAATCAATACTCCCAGAGCACAAATACTTGTAAGAAGGTCTTCCGTGGACGCTATGAAATTCCACACAAACGCTCAAACCTCACTTGTTGATAAGAAACACCACACAATCTGCCAAACTCCATTACCAATGAACACCAAATACGTATACAACGCACCGACATCCTTGCCGAAGGCTGACGCGTTTACGGCACGCCCCCAACAGTGCCTCCGCTGCTATAAAACAAGGTAAACGGCAATGACATATAAAGGGGAGCAGATGTGCTCGGGGTATACCGTAAAAGGTGACTTTTAAATTACCTGCATAAGCACGAATCTCCAATGCGTCAACAGCTGTGGTAACCACGCCGCACTGTACCTAATATGACCATAGCTCGTATAAAAGCTAGTAGCTGCCGTTACAAAGAGGCGCAGACCCCAACATCCCTTTACACGCTAACCTTATCCCAGCCTCACGCGACGTCACGACGTTCTTTGCCGCCGTATGTGGCGCCCAGGAAACCTCACAATTCACCGTTCTCCCTAAACACAAGCCTACAGCACGCACATACTTCTGTCTGCACACACCATCACAAGCTGTAGACACATATACTCCACCCACTCTCACAAATACAAGTTCCATAGACACAAAAACGCACATACACCACAAGTCAACTAAAAGTACAACTGCTCACCGTGCTTTCTATGTTAGCAAAAGACAGTTTGTAGGTAAACCCCGCTTCTATACTACAATACTCAACCAGATTTATGTTGCAAGCGGACTCAGGCAAATCGTCTTCCCAAAGAGTTTATTCCATCATTAACACCTGCTCTTCTATCGTACTGTATCCACTCCTACGCAGACTCCCACTCCTACACTTACTCCTACACCCACTCCTTCTTCTAAACCCACTCCTACTCTTACAATGACTACTATACCCCTTCTCCCTGGGCGCACTCCTATTGCTACATCCATTCCTAATCTACCTTTACTCCTACTCCTAACACATGCCTACCCTCCTCCCACGCCTCTCCTAAAAAAACGCACCTTCCTTAGTCCAGACGACGAGGATAGCACCACCATCTAACCCCACACACATTGTGTTATGGTCATTGCCACGCCCCCAACCATCCTGACGAAGGCCAAGAGACGGGAGACCGTGAACCTACACACGCAGTACGCTCTCACCCATGATAGGTTTCCTGAGCGTGGTACAATAAAGCTTACGCAGTCAGCACGGTGTTCACCATACAGTCTACAACTGGATACTGAACACACAACCCCCAGACTTAATCTTACTGAACTCCACTGGCCTACCCCATCCCCCTATTACTAGGCTTCGCGTTGCAAGCTACCGCACATACCTAAGCCAAAGGGGGCCTCATCTAGGATTGTCCATCCTAGTAAAATACCGTATAATCCATAACGACATAGACGCAAGAGACGACTCCTTCTCAGCCTTCAAAATGGACACAGAAACTAGCCAAATCATAGTTGCCACAAACTACCGACAAGCCCACCGGCAACTACACATGGATGTCCCACTCTGGGCGATACTAAACTACCTATTTCCACTCTTCCCCAGCAGCCTACACTATTTTCTAAGACAATAAACGATGCAAGAAGATATCTGGTCAATGTTCTGCGATGGTTACGTTGCGAGCACATCGGTCCGGCCTTTCATTCTTTCTTCAGTTTGCGCGCCGGGACTTCTTTCCCGACGTCATCCTCCGTAAAGATCACGCATCAAGACACCCCATCAAACAGACACGGGCCCCTACGTCCAATCCGACCACATCACTATCTGTCTCCTCTTTTCTACCGATGAAATTCTTATTCCTACACAGCCCTATACGACTACAAGAACGCAACTGGGTTGATTTCGGATACCACATAGCCACACACACAACACGTAACCTCAACCTCCACGTAACAATATCCTCACAACTAGACAACTAGTTGAAACTCATTGACACAAATGTAACAACCCATAATACGCACATGCCACGAAAAATATACACACATAAAACAGCTCACCTTTTCATTACGCACACAAAGACTCATCGCGATAAATAACAATCACTACGACACAAGACCCAGACAAACAAATATTACACGAATACGTACCCGCATCCTGCAGTGGGTGCGGCTTGCCAGGAACCGTCATTGAAGCGAGATCATCCGCTTTGCGGAGTATGATCCTTGCGCTGAACCATCCTGCTTCTGGGCAGGGAGCCCTCAAGCACATAAAATTATAAATAGATTATCAGACACTCACGAACAGGGATGACACCCTCCAAGCATTCAGCTCCCCCTGGGATCAAGTACACAGACATAGTCGACCCAAACTACACATCTAGGATTCTGGGAGTGGTTCCTGCTTCATTTTTAACAAACATGAACCAGACCCCCTGATCAATATAGATATGATGGGCAACTCAACTACATTAACCACTCTAATTAACATCGAGGAGCCAAAGTGCTACATAAAAATGACACCAAAACTAGCCACCAGCTCTTCTGACCTTACGACCACAAGCATAAAACTGTTGTTAGAAATTATTTATCCAAACTTAAAACACCTCTATAACGCCTTTCTACCATCTGGATACTTGTAGAAAGAATTCAAGGCCTCACACAACATTACATTGCACAACAAACATAAAGATTCCAAACAACTAAACAATTAAAAGCCTATTGCTTTTTTAGAGCACTTAAGAAAAATGCTTGAATGTATTGTATGCACACTCCTCCGGAATTTCTTGGAGCAGTAGGAATAGTTCTTCTCCTACCAAAATGAATTCAGAGGGGCTACTCTACCAGTGCAAGGACGTCGAGAAGTATTTAGAGAATGACTTTGATAAAGTGTGGAAGAATGAGAGGTTACGTTGGAAGCTCGCTAAAAGAGGTGGCAGCCTCTCTGCACTATGAGGCTCCTTTCGTACTACCTTACATACATGAAGTGATACATATGATACAATGACACAATATCACGATAATTTACACTACGCGCTGATCCATCGCAAGGCAGCGTGCTGGCACCCCACTCTTTATAATCTACACAAAGGATACCCCATGCCCACAATAAAATGCATACATAAACACACACATCCTTGTTCGGACGACGAGAACATCCTGGTCTACAGCGGACGCCCTAAAACTATCGCGCACCTGGCACAATACATACTCAACAGGAAGCATGATACGATGATAGGTGGTTCATAACCACCAATCCCATAAAGACGCAGGTGGAAAAATAACGGTGCGTCCGAAAACAACATGCACAACATATAAATATACGAACACACCCCTAACCAGAAGTAAAAACATAGAAGTAAAAACATAGAGAGGCCCCTATACCAGATACTAGTCAGACCAGAAATCACATACGCGCCAATCACACTAAGGGCTACAAACCACTCATGCTGAGAAGCGCACAACGCATTCAGAACTCTGCTCTGAAGAGAGCCTGTTGCTGTCCCCTGTTCACGAAAATATCTGCACTACACGACTCAAACAAACTCAGGCCACACGCCTCTCCAATATTCAACAGGCTGCTTTCCACATAAATACCTAGCAGCTCTCAAATACCCTATAGCTGCACCTATATACACCTAAGTGGCAGCATCGCGTGGCTATTTGATAATCCAAAAATCCATGCTACCTGTGCCTCAGCGTACTAGCAGCCTTGACGTTAGTCAAGTCCCTCTCTGCCTTGCCGACCCTTAAACCTCGCCAGTCAAACACCCTAGCAAAGAAGCCTACCAACCAATCGTATCTCATCTGAAGTTATTTCTGAAATTTTGCTCTTCGACTGCTGTTTGCTGGACTTGACAACAGCAATCGCTCCACTTTTCGTTTGATTCTAATCCTGACTTAACAACCTTGGCCATATATATATATATATATATATATATATATATATATATATATATATATATATATATATATATTCATATAATATAGTACAAGAGAAAGAGAAAATTGGACGCGAATGAGCAAATTAGACGAGAAAACGGAGTTTTTTAGAGGCAGAGAAAGGGACATTAGAAGAACCTAGAAACAAAGAGAGCATAGGGGGGCACAATGAAGGCGATACTCTACCGAGAAATAACGCCAGAGGGAAAAAAGTTTGGAAAATTCCTGGCCGGGACTCACCCGGATCTCCTGATTGCCGGTCAGATGCTCTACCGCTAAGCTACCAGGGACAGTAACCATATTGCACCCAAAGCGCTACCGCATTAAACCCTGTATCTCCCTAAGCTACGAACCTCCAAGGAATTTTATACCACATACTCTTACCCGCTCATTGTCCATGTCACATACAAAGAAAGAGCAAATACAAGTTCTGCGGCTGATAACAACAACCACCACATATATATATATATATATATATATATATATATATATATATATATATATATATATATATAAATATATCAGAACAATTGTTAAATCCAATGATAGATTCCAAATATGTTAATAAAATGCAGCCCCTACGTCAAAAATCTAATCTTAAAAGATATCCTTAATGTACTTAAATTCACACACCCTGATTAGGAACTCCAAATGGATCTCTGTAATAGATCTCTGCTCATCCACGGTCAGCTTCGTCGAGTTGATCGGTTGATTTTTTTCCGACTCCGAAGTTTCCGCTTCATTTCTTATGACCCTAGCTGCATCGTCCATTGGTCAGTCGGACGAACCCGTCCCGTTGATTAGTTGAACTGTCGGAAATAATATGCGCCGCTTCAATCATTCTTGTGAATTTTTTCTCAACCCCTATGAACTACTTTGATCCCAATACAATTAGGCAAATGATCGTATTCATCCACATGTATTACTATTGCTTCTGATATCCTATGGGCTCTAATGCTCCTATTACTCGTATGCTCATTAATCATAGTCTTAATATCTCTTCCTGACTCTCTGAGGTCGCATCTGTCAGAGGGTATTTGATAAATAATACCCATGTAGTTTTTTGCTGTCTAATTCCTATGCTTCACTAACTCCCCAACTCTGGTTCCCGCAGAGTTAGCTATCAAAGTACCTGCTTTCCTAAGGGACCTATTTAATCTCTCTGGGCATAGAGTACAGGGCAAACATGTACTTGACTCCTTCTATTCCCTTTTCAGCCAGCTCTGTGACCCTCGCCCTTCTACTTCTCTCCGCTATTTTTAATGCTTTTTAACTTAATTTTTTAAAAAGTCCTTTTGGATATTTTAGTTTCATGAATGCTTTCTTAATATCGTCAAATTCATCATTCAATAGGCTTTTGCTACACACGTGAATAGATCTTAAATCAAACCCAATGACTACCCCTGTTTTCTTTTTCCTACCATGTCTAGAGAGAAAATGAATAGAATCCTCCTTATTCGTGGCTTTCCTCTACACGCAAGGTATATATAGTCACTACTAATGGCCTGCGTGTCATCTGCCAGCTGGATGTATTGTGCAAAGTCATGAATGCGGCTATGTAGGTTGTGGAGGTATAGCGCATACAACTTAGAACTAAGACATTCTCCCTCAGGCACCCCTGTTACCAAGTCGAATGGCTCTCCTCCAATGTTGCTTATTCTTACAGCTGCTTGCCGATCTTCTAAATAGTCGAAGAAAATCTTTGTTATACTTTTACCATACCGAGGTCACTATAGCGCAGGTATCCATACCTTATCAATGGCAGCATCTGCGGTTGTCAATACTACATCTACGTTGCCGTCTTTAGCTTTGGCTTTAGTATTTTTTTGCTGCTATTGACGCCAATGCCATATTGGTGCCGATTCTTTTTCTGAAGCCGTGTTTCTGATTATTATATAATCATTGTCGTCTATTGTTAAGGTGTTTCTCTAGTAGCTTGCCCACAAATTCCAGAAGTGATATTGGCCTGTAACTACTGATCTTCTATTTTGGTTTGCCAGGTTTTAGCAGAATGTTATCACAGCCCTTTTGAATTGGTCAGGAAAATATCTGACGTTAATGCAAGTAATGAATAGCTTTAATCGGGCTTCAGTACTTTGGGAGAAGCCTTGTTTAAGTGTATTTTTGTAATGCCAGTTATTAATGGCGCCTTCATTTTGAAGCTCTTCATTCTTCTTTCGCATGGTGCAAATATATGATGTGATAGGGCGTGAGGTCAACCTCCAACTCTTTTATTCTTAAGAGAATTTCTTCTTCGTACCATGCATAAAAAATTCCATTTTATTTTTTTCTTCTTCTGAAAGCGTTTGTCAGTATTCTATGAATTATTTTAAAATTTGTTGATCCTCTGCCGATGCCGTTGATTTGGATGCTTATTCTTCTCGTAGGGAGAGTGTGTCGCAATCTAGAATTTCTTGGGGCCTCTTTTAGCTTCAATACTGGTTATAATGGCCTCCCATTTCTTGGTCCAGTTTTATATAATAAAATGTTTAATTTCGTCCCTTAATCCTATCAATTCCCGGTAGTAATACGCTGTATTCCCATACATACTTATTACGTTAATATAGTTTTTAGCTGTTTCATTTTGATGTGGATGTTTAAGTTTCATCTTGAAGCACGGAGTGTTTTGTAATCCGTCCAGGGGATAATTGTAAGGTCAGCTTCTATAATTGTTGTCATTTGGTCAAGCTTTTTTATCAACTCCTCAAATAAAGCGCATTCTTTTTCATCTATTTGCATATTCTGCACATGTTCTCAATATGCAGCTTTGGCCAGCTCGATGTAATTATACTGATGTTGGAGCGTTAGGTCCCTCAGTCATCGCGTGGTTCAGGGAGAAATTGGGATTTTTTGGTATTATATTTGGTGTGGTAGATGACGCTTGCGTGCGAAATGGGTAAAAATCAGGTTGGTGTACCCAGCCTCTCTATAAGGGTCATTTAGATCGCCAACAAGATGAGTGAGGTAGCTCTACTGAAAAGTCGGAGAAAATTTGGGATTTAAATGTATGGTAGCGTGGGTAGCTAGGACCCAACTGCAACCACTAGGTCATCATAAGTCATGCTGAAATGGGTAGGAACCCATTTTCAAGGATATAACATTAGCAATATTTACAAACCTAAGAAATCTTTAGGGAAGTTATCATATCCATAACCCTATTTTTTAAGAGGGATTTTTTGAAGGTTTGAATAAGATTTTTTCTTTTAGTTCGGTTGTCACCTAAGTAGATTTAATTTTTTATCAAAGTTATTTCTAATAATTCCTTTATAATATAAAAAAAATAAAATGGTAAAGTTCAGAAATAAATATAATTATCGAACTTTTGTGACTTTTTTAAAACTTAAAGAATAACAAATGGTAAAGTTTAGAAAATTTATTAAAATTTTGGCATGGAAATTATTATTTCAAATTTAGATGAAGAAAAGAAAAAAAAATCATGATAGGACAGAGGACACAGACCGAAGAAGAAGAAGATGAAGATGAAGATGAAAATGATGAGGAAGATGAAGATAAAGAAAAGGGTGTTCAGGGTGTTAAAATAAAGAGTCTATAAAGGGGATTAAAAAAGGCGGTTAAGATTAGCAAATAAGGCCGTAGGCAACACCCCGCAGGGATGCCTGTGTAACCAAGCTCTTCCTGTTAAGGAAGAGAACAACAGCTTGTATTTATAAATTGATTATATGGGAAATGGGAAGCAGCAGAGGTTGTAGTATTCAAATTATAAAAGTGCGCACATTTAGGCATCAGCAACAGCACTGGAGACCCAATCACTACTCACGAATTCTCCCCTTTCCGAATACACGACGAAAACAGACAGCCAGACCAATAAACCGAACTTAATTCATTTTTCAATTTAAGAGACAGCAAACACCGAGAACCAAATACATACAGTCACTGTAATCTCTTTATATTAAATTTAAAAATCCCTCTTTAAACTCCTACGCAACCTCATTTGCCCTTTTACTACAAATATAATCCTCCACGAATCAATCACACACGCCCCCCCCCCCCAAAAAAAAACATATTGATCAAATATTTCCATTATCTCCCTTTTTTACAGCGAATACACCCAAAACTAATTAATCTCAGTTTTTATTTGAAAAACAAAAGCATATTTCCCATTCCCTAATAGTTAAAAGCCCTGCATTTTTATAATTTGAATATTACCACCTCTGCTGCTTCCCATTTCCCTTATAACTAATCTATAAATATCTGATAACATCTCTAGAAATTTCTTAGGTTTGTAGATATTCCTAAAGTCATATCCTGGAAAATGGGTTGCTACCCGAAACGTCGGTACCAAGAAGTTAAAATATAATAATGAACTTCATAAATGCAGCTTACTTATTTATCCAAAAATACGTATACGCTTGGGAACGTGGAACCCCTCTGCTCTCTTAATATATATATATATATATATATATATATATATATATATATATATATATATATTTTTATATATATATATATATATATATATATATATATATATATATATATATATATATATATATATATATATATATATATATATATATATATATAAATTTATATATACCAGGCAATTGTTTCGCTTCGCTACTAAGATTAAAATTTAAAATCTAAAAAAAAGCAGCCATGGTTAAATTTTTAGAAATTTTCTGAACTTCGCCAATTATAATAATTTAAAAAGGAGCTCTAAACTAAATTTCCCCCCTTTCAAAATATCACGTTGCTAAAATATAGTTATAGAAGAAGATATATAAAAATAAATTTTCTCAACTTCACCATTTGTAATTTTGGGGGTTTTAAAAAATTCCCAAAATTTCAATACTTATATTTATTTCTGAATTTCACCATTTTGTTTTTTGATATTATAAAAGGGGTATTAGAAATAACTTTGATAAAAAGAAATATAAGTCATAACCAAACTAAGATGAAATTATTATTCAAATACTAAAAATATCCCCTTCTTGAATTATAGAGTTAGTGATAATGATATATATATATATATATGTTATAGATAGGCCATGTTGTATATAGTAATTGTTATATTTTAGAGCAGAAGAGGATTTTATAAGTTTCTTAACCTTTTTACTTTTCTTAAATGACTATCCCTTAAAATAAATGGGATCATAAATATACGAGTAATTCTAAATCATCTTTTATTTTTCTCCTGCGGCGCCTTTCAACCACAATGGTGATCTTCTGGTGCTATATTGATAAACAAAAAGAATTTCTGCTAAAAACAAAATATATGTAGATATTTTTCAAGTTTTGAGGAGCAACATTGAATCTCTTCTTTAAATAAAAATAAATTTGAAATCAAAATGAAAAATTTAGAGTTTCAAATCTAACGGAAAAACCGAAAAAATTAGCACATCTCTTCCAGAAATAATACTTAATTTCACGCCCATCTACCTAAAGTTTCGAAGTTTACAGTCATTGATTTTAAATAAATGTTGGTAGAAAGACATACATATCTCGTACTTTTTTTCGTCAGAGATAATGTGAGCTTCAGACGCAATTTCCTCCTGAAATATTTTGACTGCAAATATGATTAAAAAAAATAACATGAAAAAACATAAAAAATAACACCTTTCTTTCAGAAATTAGACTTGTTGACACTCGTATGTACCTAAAGTTACGATGTTACGGTCACGTTTTGAAATGAATATAGGTACATAGACTTAGACCTCTTGTAGTTATTTTCTTCATCGAGAAGTTCAACCTTAGACCTGAGTTCCTCTTGAATTTTCTTTTCTTATTTGTTCTAAGTTAATATTATAACTCTGAGCATCGTTCTTTGTCAGTCAATCGCTGATTGTCGGCCTGGCTGGAATCAGTATATATTATAAAGAGGCCATGTGGTATATAGTAATTGTTATATTTTACAGAAGAAGAGGCGTTTTAAGTTTCTTGCTAACTTTTTAATTTTCATAAATGACTATTCCTTAAAAGAAATGGGATCATAAATATAATTCTAAATTATTTTTTATTTTTCGCCCGAGGCGCTTTTTAACAACATTAGTCATCTTCTCTGGCTATACTAATAAATTGAGTCTTGAGTCTTGAAAAAGTAAGAAAAATAAAGTATATAGTAGAAGTTGAGTCGATAGAGATTGTAGAGTAAAGTACCAATATACCTAAAGTTTCGATGCTTACAGTCATCGATTTGAAATAAGTGTTGGCAAGAAGCGTAAATTTCTAGTACTTTTTTACGTCATAGATAATCTGAGCTACAAATGTAATTTCCCCTTGAAATATTTTGACTTCATTTATACGGGTAGAGTTAAACTGATCTACATTGCCAGAATGTTCGTAATCCACGTTGCCACAATGCTCTAGAAATTCTTTAAACATATAAAATCATTGTCATAGCCACAAAAGCAAAGATTAGAAATTAATTTTCTTTTATTTTATTTTATAAAACCATAAACAATTGGGGAATAACACTTTTATCCAAAGGACAATACAAAAGCAAAATTTTGTTACATAGTGTAATTTAACAATAAGACAGAAATATAGTTATAATATAAAAATTACTCACTTCATTTATACATGAACTCCAGTCGTCGTGGTTTAATGGCTGTTACTTCCTTCATCATGTCCACTTAAAGGCAACTCTTGTTTACATAGGTATAACACTGCATTTATTAACTGCTTTAAATATTGTCTATTTTCCTTGGCCTCTTTGTTATGCCGTTCTTTTTCTAGTTTGGCAGTGTCAGAAAGAGATATAACCCCACGAGTAATGCCTTGGAACGGCCGTGAGCCCCACGTGTACATACAGGACCTGGGAACTGGGGCACTTCCGGCGCAAATAACGAGAGCGTTCGAAGCAAGGTGAGTTAAAACAGATCGGAAACTCCGCGAGACTGTTAGAATCCACGCATGACGCGCCGCGTCTGATAAGACCCGCTCCCTCCCGGCGCCTCGGGCCATGCACTTCTGCTGCGGCCACATAAATACTCAGACAAGGGCACCAGAATTTCAGCTTAGCAACGAACAGGGAACTGGCTATGGCGCGATCCCGACACCCCCAACCCTGCTTACGTTCCACCACCGCCATGGAAGCTCCCCGCCGCCGACTTCCCTGCCACACAGCTGCTCGCCAGCAAAGCGCATAGCCTAAACGAGGAGCTGCACCAGCACGCCCTTAGAACCATGTCTGAGGTCACGGAGCCAGGCAGCGCAGTCTACTTCATTGACGGCTTCGTCGACCCCGACAGCGGGAGATCCGGCGCCGCCTTGGTCACGAGCGGCCTAACGCAGGCGTGGAGGACATCAGACCACTGCTTCACCCTCCAGACAGAGCTGATAGAAATCCTGCACGCCCTCCAACACGCTCTACTCCGCCTGGAGGCAACTGTGGTGATACACACGGACTCTCGGTCGGGGCTGCAGACGCTGAAGCACGCCCACGCCCACACCAGAGAAAACATCCACCTCACTATCACCATCCTGTGCACCTGGCAGCTCAGGGCAGGCGTGTCCGGCTCTACTGGATTCCCAGCCACGTTGGCGTGCGCAGCAATAAAATTTTGTCACTTTACAAAATCTTATTGTAAACAAATAGTTGCCACATTTGCACATGCTAAAAAAAATCTTTAAATGGTATTGTTAATATAACATCACTAATAAGTTATATTTCTATGATTTCTTCACTAATCTCCATGGTTTCAGAAAGTCTCCCTCTCCCCCGAAATTTGGTAAGTTTTATAAATATTTTAAAGTTCACTTCGGACGTGACCTCACTTTAACAATACCATTTAGAGAGTTTTTATAACGAATTTCTTTTGCTGCCCATAATTAAAGAATTATGTTTCTGCAAATAAACTTTAGCACTTTCACCGCATCTCAGGATATCCCTGGTATGACTCACCAGCATCTTTTACAAACGAGCATAAAGGCAGTTACACGTAAGGCAGCGAAGGATGAGGTTGTGTCCTTTTCAATAGAGTTAAGAACAATTGCATTATGTGATAAAAGTAGTAACTCATATCTGGCACATGTTGTGAAAAGTTAAAAAATCTTTATTCTCTGCATCGTGCGCTCTATAAACCGGCCAAACGTTCAGTGCCAAAGAGCTTTATGTAAGGCGTTTATGAATATTTTTTCTTTCTAATATTAAAAATAACTTAACCTAACCTAACCTAATGGGGGAGGTGTCGCTATTGTAAAGAAGACTCTTATTTTGTAATTATATTATCTGAAATTATTTTACTGAAATCATTCTAATATAATTATATTATTCTTTTCAATCCCCTCGATTCTTCTTCAATCTATGGAAATGAGCTGCACTGCATGGAGGGAAATGTAAGTGAAATTTCATCTGATTCAGATGTCTATTGAGATCTTGATCTCAGCTTCATTGCAAACTCTTCTGACAATTCAGATGATAGTTCATCACATCATTCATCTCTAATGGATAGTGAATCGAGCAGTGTTGATAAAGATAGTGTTGAGGAAGAGAATAAAGATATTTGGAAACCAATTGTAGCACTGCAAATATTAATTTCATTTTCTGGGAACAACCAATTCCTAGGAATTGTCACAACCAATTCCTAGTGGTCCGAATTGCAAAGTTTTACCTGATGATGTGCATCATTTGTTTGTATCAGATGAAGTTATATTACATATTGTTGAAGAAACACATAGATATTAAGAGCAATGTGCAGCATCACAATAAGTCACTAGAAAATCATAATTAGCAAAGGAGAAAGGAAGAGGTTCTTAGGCATTATCATTGCCATGCGATGCGTGCCATTGCCAACAATTGAATTGTACTGGTCAAAGAATCAAGTGTATAACTATTCATTTGTGAGGGATAATATCATATGAGAAATATTTTTCATGCTTTTGGAATTTGTACACTTGAATGACAATGAGAAGTTTGAGCAAAATAAAAGACTACATAAGATTCAATCTCTTTTAGACATGCTGGCATAAAGATTTAACAGCTGCGCTGCCATTGAGTGTTCTCCCGAACCGTGAGAAAGTCCTGTGTGTTTTGTAGTATCACGCAAAGCTAAACCCACGTGATTTGACTTTCTCTGTTCGGCAGACGGGACTCAAAGTTGAATATCAGTACTACAAAGCAAATGTTCCGACAATTGATCCGTGTGACATCCATAAGAAAGTACGTCATCTGCACGAAGAGTACAATGGATTAAAGAAATCAAAATTGCGGAAAACAAAACAATTTGAGGAAAACCGAGCCAATTTCGTTGCTTCCCTGAAAAATTTGTTCTAGGTAGTCCATCGCAACACCATGTACTTGATGAAGATCATGGAGGACCGCGAGTTTATTGAAGTTCAGAGGAAGCCGGACAGGCAAGGGAAGATCAGCGGTGTAGATCCTTCATGAGTGGAAAAGAGAAATGGACACTGAAGTGGGGGAGGGGGACGATGAAAGAAGTCAAGCTGCAAAGGAAACTCAGGTTTTCGCACAAAGGCAGGCCACCATTGAACTAGAGTCTTCGACCTCGCGCGCTTGGTCTAAGGAGCAAGGAGTGATAGTAACTCCTCCGGAAAACTTTTCCGCCCCGCCCAATCGAAGAAGAAAATCATCTTCCCGCAAGTTTTCGCTGCTCTGGACCGGACCAACATAAGTGACTGTCCAGCTGCACACGTGTTGCTTCCATTCGCCGAAGAGCTGGGGGCGAACGGTGGAGAATTGTCGTTGATCGCGAGCACGATCAATCGGCAGCGAAGACATCTTCGCCAGGAAAAGGCTGCAAAGCTGAAAGAAAACTTTGATACTGATGTACCGCTTACACTCCACTGGGATAGAAAACTTATGCCCTCCCTCACAAACGAAGGCCTTGTGGACCAACTGCCGATTCTCGTTTCTGGAAAAGGCGTGGAGAAGATCCTCGCAGTTCCCATTATTGATGACAAAGCGTAACAATTCTGTAAAATCCCATTAGGCTATTTCCGATCGAATTCAAGCGCTGTGCTTGGACAAAACGGCGACTAATACGGGATCCAAGGATCAAGATTTGCTGCATCTGGACTGTCGCCATCATGTGCTGCATATTCTGCTGGAAGCTGTTTTCTCGACCCTCATCCCAAAAGCATCTCAAAGTCCAGATATTGCTGTCTCTGTCCGTTTTCGAGAGTTCTAGCAGTTTGTTGATCAAAACCAGTACATACTGCAAAACAAACAAAAAACTCAAGGAGGACTGGGTGGACGACGTCCTCAAACTCTGACAAGGCTACCTCCAACAGTACCACCCACGTGACTACTACTGGGAACTGCTAGAACTAGCCGTTGTGTTATTTGGTTAAATCCGTCATGGACGCAAGAAGATCTCTTTCCACAAGCCGGGAGCAGTCCATCGGGCTCGATGGATGGCAAAAGCGAGTTACGCTCTGAAAATGTGGATCTTCGCGCCTCAGTTCACAGATTATAACAAACAGCGGCCGTCTACTTCTCGGGCAGTAAAGGGTTCCATTCATCAATAGCTGGGCGACTCTTGCGTCTTAATCATACGATACTACATTAGAGCGTGGTTCTCAGCTGCATGTTCAGCAAAAGCCCCCCCAAAGACCTTGACATTTACAAAGCCCTCGTGAACGAGAAGAGTGAGGCAATCAGAGTCACGGCTAAAACCGATGGGAAGTCACATGTGGTAGCTGTCGGAAGTGACAGTTAGTCTTGTGCTTTTTGACGATGAGCTGGCATTGTATAAGAAGCAGAATAATGTTGCCGAACTTCGAAACGTGGAGGCATCAGAGGAACCTCCACCCAAAGTTCGCGTCGAGGAGGCTGACTTAGACAACAAGACCATTGCCTCCTTCGTCACGAAAAACACTGAGTAATTCCTGGATCTGCTGGAAATCGACAAAGGGTTCCTCGACGTCGATCTTGCCCTATGGGGGACAAACCCCATATACAAGGACGGGATAACGCGAGTATGTGGCCTTCTCGTCTCCAACGACGCCGCGAAATGAGGGGTCCCTCTGGTTCAGGATTTCACTTAGAACCCTCGCACGAACTCGGAGGACAAGCTGCAATTCCTCCAGCATGTTGGCGAAGAACACGGGAAATGTATCCGATGGACAAGAAAGGAAGCCTGACGAAGCCGAAGCACTGATTACTGATTTGTGTAATGTAACGAAATTGCTCCCGTCCACCAGGAAAAGTATGATGACTAAAGATATCGTGCAAACAAAATTAAATTTCTCTAATTTTTTTTCTGTTGAAAAAGAAAAATAATAAAGAGTTAGCATCATTTCATTTTGAAGAAATACCACCCCTATTGACGTGTCGCACCCTAATATATATATATATATATATACATATATATATATATATATATATATATATATATATATATATATATATATGGAGAGAAAGAGACAGAATGACAGACAGACAGACTAACAGATAGGTAGAGAAGAGAGAAGGTGAAAATGTTTGGTGAATATGACACTTCGTGTTTCTCTCAGAAAGGTGAGAGTTGAAATGGACAAAGTGAAATATATATATATATATATATATATATATATATATATATATATATATATATATATATATATATAATATATATATATATTGTATTGGCAACCTTCTGTTTCCTAAGACAATGGAGGTTACGCCATGGAAGTCAGTCTGAGGTGGAATAACAGCGCCGGCTGTGACTATAACATCCCAATTCTTGAACGGTAGGTCCTTTTGCAGTTGCTACATGTGAAGACAGTGTCGTCCGAGGGCAATGGCTCTGCTCTCTCTCATCTGCGCGCTCTTCTTTGTTCCAATATCTCCTGTCGCCTGTGCTCTGTTGTATTCATGGTTAACTTGGTGGCAGGTTGCCAGTTGCCTCGGCTTGCAGTCCCAGCTTCAAAGCTTGCCGGCGCAATTCCACACGCCTTGAGATCCCACTTGCACGCGTCTTTGTAGCGGAGTATGAGCCTTCCCCCGGATCTGGAACCAGTGGACGTGATCCTACCTTTAAATGACGAGAATCCTTCTGAGGCAGCGTAGATTAAAGCTGTTGAGCCTGAATTTTGGCGAGCCTACACAGTCGAGCTCTCGCTTCCCTAGAGCAGTGTACTCAGCCCGCCGGCTGAGGAAAAAAAAATTTCTTAAACGTGTGAAATTATTTTAAAATATGAAAACCACCCTGCTAGAACCAAATTAATCTCCTCCAATATTTTAAGCCGAGAGAAATATGCATCTATTTATAATACGATTGAACGGGAAGAGTACTCTTTATGAGTGTTGTAGGTTGGGTATATGCTCACAAATGGGGATGGGCGCATAGGTAGCTTTAGGATCGGTAAAATTTGTTACAGCTTAAGATGTCAGTTTGGGCTATAATTCAAATAAAAGTCTAATTTAAATTGTTATAGACATATTTCACTGTTTCCTGCTATGAAAATATACTGTGAAATTGAGGAATAAATTTAAACATATAAATTTGATGTTCTTAATAAAGTTGCTGAGATAAATATTCAATTAGTGAAACCAAATAAATTATGGAAGAAAACTCAGCAAATTATAAAATATGCTAAGAATATGATGTACTAATTAGATAATAAGGGAATTTTAAAATTAAATTTATAGGGGCCAGAGATTTGTAGAAAAATTTGTCACACATTTAAAATTCTGTGCTTTAATAGCTAAACTAATTTAATAGCCTAATTTTTATTTTTGCTGTGTGATTAAAATTTAATTTGCTACCTTTAGAATTTATTGGCATTCATGTCATTATCAGTAAAGTCGTCATTTTTGCAAAAAGCAAAGAAAATTCATAACTTTCCATTTGTGAAAAAGTTTAAGAGTGATTTTCCATAGAGACAAGTTTCCAATTTGGACGACTATCTTTTTTGGCTTCGTAAATAGCTCTGAGAGAAGCATCTTCAGAGCATTTTCTCCCTTTGGAAAAGGGTTTTATTGCATATCTGGATTTCGTCTTTGAGAAAGACAATCTTGGTTGATTTTGGGGTCTCCAATTATTGTATTCTTAAAATAAACAAATTGAATATGTAATGCAAAATTCCTAGTTTTCTGCCTAGTTTTTAATTTCAAGAGCATTCTTTTATTTTGAGGTCCATTTTAAACTGGTGATATTTAGCTACACCATGCTGAAAAATTTATGTTAATACTATTTAATATATCTCTATTAACATTTTCTAAGTTTTAGGACTTCTTATTTTAAAATGACCTCAGATTTGTTACAGCAGTACAAAATTTTACCATTTTTCCTTATTTTTTTGTATTAACAAAATGCAATAAGTAGTAATGACCATACTTTGATCCAAATGTCAATAATTTGTTTAACCATAACAATAAAACGAGTTTATTTTATTATTTCTTTGTTGTGAATCTGTGTATTTGTGTAGTTTTCACGATGCATTATTCATCAATAATCACAAAGTATAATGATATACAACAGTGACAAGTATCCCTATAATATATGGACGTGCACGTTTTCCCTCTTAATACTTTACTGTTACTAGATTTTTAACCCTTATCTTGTCTCGTGGGATTTTATGGCACAACTAGTCTCGTGGGATCATAATGACCCCATTTAAGATTATTACGTTTTCATTTATCTGTGGAATCAGAGGATTACATTAAACAAGATATCTTTATAAAACGTTTATAATATAAATATTTCCTGAAAACATTTTCTCAAAAAATGAAAAAAACGCACATAACAGAAGCATTATTTCAGAAGTGCACAGAACACGCAGACCAGAAAAGAAATTCAGGCAAAAATATTAGCACTTCATATTCTTCCTCATTGTGGCCAATTCTCGCCAAGCGCATTATCATCATCATTGCAGTCATTGCGTATGATATTCATATGCTCTTTGTATGTAAATGCATTGAATTTTGAACATGTGGTTGAATGTTTTTGGTCTTTACTTCTGGGGCATAATCTTCATTACTTTCTTGATTTTTCTGCTTGTAATAAAGGGCATGGTACAACCTCAGGTATACCTTGTTGAGATCGAATTCGATTTCTTAGATCTCGAGGAAGTAACTGTTCACTGGGTCGAGAAATTTGGTGTGGTCTTACCAAAGTACAGGATAAGTCTTTCAAAAAGGTTCTCCTTATTAGCTTTGCAGCCTCTCTTTTATTACTTCGATAAACAACAAGTGCATTGATGGTAGATACAATAAGAAAACCAAAGAATATAGCTAACGGCCATCAGGTTGTTCTTCTTCCCACATTATAGTTTGAACATAAGTGATCACATATGTCTACACCTCATTTCGTAGAACTGTATAGCGTTATGATTTTTGGCTTCCGTTGAATACCTGTTTTCATCAATTTTAGATCACGATGCATAGTTTAGAGTAGTATGACTGACTTCTCTTTTTTTCTGAACATATGATACTAAGGTTATATCTTCAGTAAATCCAAACATACTGCTGTAGATTTTTTTTATTCCTATTGGGAAGAAATTGTTTGGGAATTTCTGTGAGAAGTAACGTAGCTAATAATATACTTGTATACCAGTTGTCTGTAGTAATATTACGTACAATTCCTGTTACAGGGGCAACTAAATGCTTGTGAATAACCCGAGGTTTATTTTCTTTTGCAAAGGCTCAGGGGGTTGGATTCCCGCATAACCCTCAAATTTAACAAGTAATATGCCCTTGCATCTACTAAGGCAAACGCTTTTATGCAATATTTGTTTGGCTTATCTGAAGGTAAACAGGGAAACAACACTTACCTCAAAATGCACTAAGCTGTTCATCTATGGTAACATATTCCCCAGGGATGTATATTTTTTTAAAAATTTTCCGATAAAATACTAAGGAAGCTTCTTACTGTTGCTAGTTTATCAATTTATTTTCTATTTTCTCGAGTTGTAACATAATCAAAGCGCAAGCATCTTAGTAGAAAGGTGAGAGGAAATAGACAAACTCCTGTACCATCAGTTGCCCATAGATCTCCGTAATTTAGATGAGAAGCTCGCAACATTCCAGACATTATTAGAATTCCAAGAAACGCGACCATTTCATCTCTAATTACATCTTTTGCATCACGTTCTCTTTCGAAAGGATCTCGCAATCTCTGAATATATTTGTTAGTATTTTCTACCGGCAAGTAGAAAATACGATCATTAAAGAATAATAAGAAAGCTTCAAGAGGCGAGAGAGCATTCTTACCTGGTGCTCTTACGCCTGGAAAATGAGTCACTATATTATGCCTCCTAGTTCTTATATTTGTCTTAAGGATTAATTTCTTCCATCTTGTACCGTCCTTTCCTAAAAGGTAATCTGCATGCGTTGTCTCTTCATCACCGGTATCTTCTTCAGATGCACTTCCCTCTTCTGAGTAAGAAAGATGATAACTAAATTCCTCGTCATCCTCCTTCTTCAGACCCACCTACTTCAGCTTCACCTTCTTCTTCTTCGGGTGCCTGCCCCCCCCAATATGTATATATATATATATATATATATATATATATATATATATATATATATATATATATATATATATATATATTATATGTATATAGATATAGATATATATTCTAGAATAAATGCCTTCTAGGTCATTATGTAAAAAAAGTATATATTATAATTTTCAAAATATTATCAACATTTTGAAAAAGACAACTACCCCATAAGATTTAAGAAATTTTATTTAAAAATCTAAAAGTTTTAGTTAAAAGTTAAAACACAAACTTATTTCTAACCAATTAACATGATGCCTCTAATAAGCATACCTGCAAAATTACAAATTAGATGTACTCCGTAACGTGAACTAAATTTTAAACTTACCTTCCATAAAATGATCTCGTGTCTAATTTTCTGATACGTAAGTAGGCGCGTTGGGTCAGCACCAATAGAAAAAAGTTTCACAAATGGGCGCGTGTCGTCAGAGGATACAAGTAAACTCCTACACATCGCAGCTAATTACTCAGCTACTGTGGGCGTCTCCTTAAGGGGCGCGGTGATTTGCCATACTGGGCGCCGTACCGACGGGATCCATTTTTTTTAATTTTTTTTTTTTTATTCTATGGAGCCCATCTGGCAACTACCCACTTGGGCATAAGTCGCCGAAAAACACGACAGCCTAGAACTAGGCTACTTTAAAGTAAAAATATGAAAACTTAACAATGATATAAATTGGAAAAACTTAACAATCGAAGCAATCTCCGGCAGTGGGGGGAGGTCCCCCTCACCCCGGTGCAGGAGAGTGAAACCTACAAACAAAACAATAACAAAAAAAAGGAACCTTAAATAAAGGGGAGAAGGCCGGCCTCCCCCAAAAAGTCAATAAGTCCACCAGTCATGGTGCACGCACTCGTCCCGAGTACAAGGGACAGGCGGTAGCGACCCCGCCCATCCCGGTACCGAGACAGGTATCATGCGCGAAGATCACCCAGACTGGGACATTCGACAAGAATATGCCGAACAGTCTGGGGGACGACGCAGTCGTTGCAATAGGGCGCATGCGAGCGCTCCATCAAGTAGCAATGCGTCACACGAGTGTGTCCGATTCGAAGACGACAGAAAGCAACCTGAAGCCGCCGCGGCATTGGGGGATAGGTCCATGGGAACAGTCGCGGCGCAATGGCATGCAACTTTAAGTTCCCTTCGACCGTCTCCCATCTTCTTTGCCAAGCAGTCCGAAGAGCTGCCCGTATTCCTGCCATGTAGTCGGTGTGAGGAAGAGCGAAACGCTGGTCCGGTCGCAGAGTCCTCGCGGACTCTTTGGCGCCCTCATCGGCGCGCTCATTCCCCGCAATTCCTACATGTCCAGGAACCCAGCAGAAGATAATCTCGACATCTGCCCGGCTCGCCAAAACCGTGGCGTCACGGATATCGCGAACCAGGAGATGTGGAGATTCCAATGCCCCGAGAGCACTCAGGGCGCTTTGTGAGTCGCTATAGATCAAAATCCGGTCTCCGAACCGGGCACGTCGCGTAATCTCCCGTACCGAGTGATGTATTGCCACCAGCTCGGCCGTGAAGACAGAGGCAGCGCCTGGTAGAGCCCCGCTGACTTCAAACAGAGGGGATACGGCGTGGAAGCCGACACCCTCTTGGGACTTGGAGCCATCCGTATACACTGGCACGGTTCCAGCGTGACACGATGTGTGCTCCAAAAAGGTCGAACGCAATACTCCCGGCGCAGTACAAGCTTTGGGAGCAGAGGCGTGGCGACAAATAGCCAAATGTGGTACCCTCCAGGGTGGCGTCCTGGGCAAAACCAGGGGCGCCACCGGCCCGAGAGCGATATCTACCTCTCGAAGGAGTTTCCTGGCCCTAAACCCAAAAGGCTTAGGGTATGACTGGCGTCTCTCGACGGCATAGGCACCATCGAGATCAGCTGCGGATGCAGTGAGAGCTGTTGGCGACTGAGGGAGGCGCCGGGCTCGTGCGTACAGTCGAGTGATACACTGCACGCGGCGCAGAGCGAGTGGCATCTCCCCAGCATCGACCAACAGACTCTCAATGGGGGAAGTGCGAAAGGCACCGATCGCAAGGCGAAGGCCGGTGTGGTGGATTGAATCCACCTTCCGCAATAAACGCTCGGCTGCGGATGCATAAAACTCGCATCCGTAGTCGAGCTTCGAGCGAACAAAGGATCGATAAAAAAGTAAGGCAGTAGCCCTATCAGCGCCCCAAGCGCTGAACGTCACGGAACGGAGAATTTTCATGGCGCGGGTACAAGAGACCCTAAGGCTGCGAATATGAGCCTCCCAGGTGAGGCGTCGGATGAATACAAGACCAAGGAAACGGTGCGACTCAACCACATCCAGGCGCACCCCATTAAGAAACAAATCTGAGTCGGGGTGAAGCCGTGGATGGCGGCAGAAGTGCACCACCTTAGTCTTGGCCAAAGAAAACCGAAACCTGTGCGCTTCGGCATAGCGAGAGACGCGGTTCAATGCCTGTTGGAGTCGACGCTCCAGAGTTGGCATCTGGGCCACGCCAAAAGAGATCGAAAGGTCATCCACGTAGAGCTTAGCGAGAACATCTTCCAGCAGCACCGAGGTGATGCCGTTGATGCTCAGGGCAAATAGTGTGACACTGAGGACACTTCCCTGCGGGACACCCTCTTCCTGCTCCTTTGGGCCAGAGAGGGCTCCCCCTACCCGAACGCGGAATCGACGATCTCGCAAAAATTTAGATATAAAAATTGGGAGGCGTCCCCTCGCCCCCATCGTGTGGAGAGTCTCCATGATACCGTATCGCCATGCGGTATCATAGGCCTTCTCTAGATCAAAAAACACCGTGGCGTAGTGCTGTCTACGAAGGAAAGCCTCGCAGACGGCATTTTCCAGTCGGAGCAGAGCATCCGACGTGGAGTGGAACTTGCGGAAGCCGCACTGTGCTGAAGACAGATGGCCTCCGCTGTCCAGGAAAAAGGACAATCTAACATTTACCAATTTCTCCATCAAATTGCACACGCAAGAGGTTAGAGAGATTGGGCGGAAACCGGTCGGAGTAGAGTGATCTCTCCCCGGTTTGCGAAAGGCAAGCACAGTAGCGATTCGCCAGGAGTCTGGGAGAAAACCTTCCACCCAGATCCTGTTGAACAAATCCAACAGAAAGGCCATGCCTTGCTCACCTAGGTGTCGAAGCATGGCGTACGGGACATCGTCCGGACCATAGGCGGTGTCCGCGCACGAAGCGAGAGCGGAACGCAACTCGCTTACAGTAAACTTGTCGTTGAAGGGTTCTCCGCCTCTGGAGGTAAAGTCCAGCCGGCGGCCTTCCGCGACATCACGACGTGCATTGAATGCTGGCGGAGCAGCATCACGGCTAGAGAATGCAGAAAAAGCGGTCGCGAAGGATTCCGCCACAGACGCGGGGTCCGAGATTGCGGTCCCATTCTCGTGGAGAACGGGAGGGGGGTCCTGCGAGAACTTGCCCCGAATCCTTTTGATTGGCTTCCACACCTCAGCTAAAGGGGTCTTCCCGTTAAGTGAAGACACGTATGCCCGCCAAGAAGAGCAACGGGCGTGCTTTGAAATATACCGGAACCTAGCCCTAGCCCGACAAAATTCAGCGACAGTGAAATCGTTCATGCGGCGCTTATAGCGCATGTAGGCATAACGCTTCTGTTTGAGGGCCGTCTCACACTCGGCCGACCACCACGGGAGCGGTCGGCGTGCAAAACGGCCAGACGTCCTAGGAATAGTAGTCAGGCCCACGGCGATGAGGTTGCCGGAGAAGAACTCAACGGCCTCATCTACCGACCTAAACTCCTCGACTGAGATAGAGAATTCAGTCATTTACTGAAATGCAGGCCACCGCGCCCGCGCCAACCACCACCGAGGTGGGCTCTTAGGCGGCAGTTGCCCTGAAAATGATATTTGAATGGGAAAGTCATCACTACCATGGAGGTCATCGACCACCCCCCAATCAAAATCAGGCTGTGCATCCGAAGAGCACAAAGATAGGTCAAGGCAAGAAAATGAAGCGGTTCTCGGACAGTGATGCGTAAACTCATCCACGTTTAGGACACCCATCTCAAGCTCTTCGATCAGATCGGCAAGGACTTGTCCCCTGGGATTTATGGAGTTATCTCCCCAGAGAGGATGCTTGCCGTTCAGATCTCCAACAAGAGATAGGGCCTCGGCAACCATGCCACGACGCGGCGGAAGTCCCCGGCGTCGAAGTCAGCTGACGGTGGAATGTACGCAGAAATGATAGTATACCTCCTATCCAGGTGCAGCTGCACAGCCACTGCCTGAAAGGAGGTATCTAAGGAGAAAGGAAGAACGGAGACATCATGCCGGGTGTAAACCGCACATCCCCCAGCCCGGCCATCCCGCGGTGGTGGGGTCGCAAGACCCTTATACCCCGGGAGGGCAGGCATGGGGCACGCGCCTAGCATGGTCTCCTGCAAAAAATAGCTAACGGGGAACGGGACGAGGCGAGCCTCCGCAGCTCCTACCAGTTGGCCCGGAGTCCACGGCAATTCCATTGAAGGAATATGCCCTCCAGGCCTAGCTCGGAAGAGAAGCGGGGGCCCTCCTCGAATTGAAAACCCTCACGGGAATGGCCGTACGCTTCCCGGGGGCAGAATCCCGGGCGCTGTTGGCCGGCCAAAGCGCTGGAGGCGCTGTGGCCTTCGAGGACTTATTGTGGGAGGTTGGGCTCGCCATGCGAGTCTTTTCCTCCCTTCGCCTCGAAACCTTAGGCGGGCGCTGCGGCTTCGGAGGCGGGGGGACCTCTTTTCGAGGAACCACCGTTTGCGAGCCACTCGCTCCACCTCGGGGCGTGGGCGAAGGAGCTGAAGCTCCTTTGTTACTGTCCTTCTTTCGGGAAACAGCTTTAGCAACCCCCGAAGATGGCCTAGCGACCATCTTCAGGAGTGTTGCCTCCTGTGAGTCTAACGACTCTGTGGAGGCGCGTGGCCGTTTCGCCTTGCGGGAAACGGTCACGCTGGGGGAAGAGGGGGGAGCCCTGGTTTTAGCCGGGGCTGGGTATGAACTCTTTTTGCCGCCAGCTTTACCAGGGGAGCGCCCGGGTTGGGTAGAGCCCGCAGAAGGGCTCCGAATGGGCGCGGAAACAACCGTGCTCGTTGGCCTGGATGGGCCAGGAGCAGAGGGTGCCTTTCGAACTACTGAGGCATATGACGTCCCAGGCAGAGCTGGGCGCGCCATGACCAAGTCCTTAGCCTCGCGGAATGCGAGTCTACCCTGGGCCTGAACGGCCAGGATTTCTTTCTCCAGGAGATATGCACCACATTGCTTCGAAGAAGCAGGGTGCGGCTCTCCACAATTGGCACACTTGGCCACACACGATTTGGACTTATCGTGTGCGACCTTGGAGCAATTTACACAGACTTCGGGTGACCCCGACTTTGCACGTCTACATGAGCGATTCGTATGGCCGAAGCGGTGACAGTAATAGCACCGCCGCGGCAGTGGCACGAATGCCTTCACGCGGTAGCGGTACCAACCGGCACGCACCGACTCAGGGAGCTTGTCACAGTCGAACGTGACGAAGAGTGTAGGGGTGGGTCTCGAAGCCCCTTCCTGTTTTCTCATCACACGTTCGACCTTGACCGCCCCATGGTCGGCCAGCTCTAGGGTGATGTCCTCAATGGAATAGTCAACGAGTTCCCTCGCATAAACTACTCCTTTCACAAAGTTCATGGTAGAGTGCGGTGTCACACTCACCGGGGTGCCATGAAGTGTCCGAAGAGCACTTATCTTGGCCGCCTCAGCGGGATTTGCTGCATTCGCCAGAAGGCTGCCGTCCGAGAAACGGGTCACCTTCGGCTCTCTACCAATTGCACTAGCTAATCCTCTCCTCTGATGGATCATGTTGCCCTTGGAAGACATGGTGCCATCAGTGGAGCGAATAACGAGGAAGCGTTTGAAGCCAGCGGGCTCGAAAACGCCAGGTAACCTCTGAATCAGGGGCCCCGATCTCATCGAGGCTCCGCCCTGTGCACTCTTGGTATTAGTTTTCTTTGTCAGGGGCTCCGCAACCGGGGGGGCAGAGGGGGCGGATGTGCCGATCTTGGCTTGGTCGTTTGCCAGAGTGGCAGCAGACCCATCCGTCCCCGCAGCCCCCGCGGATGGAGAGGAGCCCCGATTCTTTTTTGTCTTTTTAGTCTTTTTCTTTTTTTTTCGGAGAGGAGGGCGGGGAATGAACCCCCTTCTCACCTCCGCCGGAAGAAGCCCCCAGGCCAGATGGACCGGCCTCAGCCAGGTCATTCTCTGAAATGGAGTAGGTCCTGGTAGTCGTGGGGGCACCGGTCGGCGGAGATCCCTCCCCTCCTTGTACTGCTTCGGAAACCACAGCCGTTTGAGGAGGACCTTGCATCGGGGCGGATTCGGGTTCGGTGCTTGGCGCCGAGCCCAGATTCCCCCCCATGGAAGGCCCTACCGTCTGAGGCTGGGTTTCCTCAAGGACCATGTCTATCTTAGGGGGGGCCTCCAGTTGGCCACCCCCCCCAAGACATCGCAGGTCCCGTTGGCAGTATCGTCACTAGTCTTCTTTGGGGAGGCACAGGCCTTGACCCCGGCAAGGTTCAGTATTCTTGCCAGCAGGTCTTTTGAGGGAAGCGACCGAAGGGGCCTGGCTTCCCTCTCCCCCCTAAGGGAGTTTGCCCTACCGAGCCGCTTCGATGTGGAGCGGCTGGCTAAGGACTGCCTGCTGGCTTTCTTGGCAGTCCCCTTGGAAAGAACAGAGGGGACTGCCGCTGGTAAAAGGGAGGCGCCCGAAAGCACCTCCAGAGAAGGGGGTGAGGGGGAGTCCCCTACACCCGTAAGCGAAGGAGAGGAGTAAGCCTCCTCTCCGGTTAGAGATATATGGAGGGTCCACTGAGCAAGCACAGGGGGGGGGACCTTCATTTTTTTGCTGAAGCTGCCCAAGGGCGGCTCCGTCGATGTTATAGGGGAAGTTGGGGGTTGGGGGTTTTTTTAAACTCATCATTGGGCATGGTGACCCTCTTTTTGACACGGGACGCAATCGCGCATCACCTCTCGCAGTAGCCCGCGCTGCGAGAGGTGCTTACAAGCCCGGCAGAGCCAGGCGCCGCCATTTGGGACCACCCCTCCCGCCTGGAGGCCTGGCAGTCCATCGGCATGGCGGCTCCACCTTGGACACGGCGTAAAAAATAATAGATTGTGAAGAGGAGAGGAAAAGGGATGTGAGGAAGGTATGGGTGGGGATGAAGCAGGTTGTTAAAAATCAGCCACCCCAGACCGGAGCTGAGGGGTTAGGGAACATTGTCCACCACCCCCTCAGCCCCGATGCGGGACAGTTGGCTGAAAGGAAGGTCAGCATCTACCCTGTGAAATTAGAGGCTGACCAGAGAAAGTTGTGGGAGAGGTTGTGTGAAAAGAGAGGAAACAAGTATTTTGAAGGAATGAAGAGAGGCTAAGCTGGGGCCGGACGGAGCGCTGGATCCCGTCAGCACAGCGGCCAGGATGGCAAATCGCCGCGCCCCTTACGGGGCCGACGGCATCCAGCGCTCTGTCCGGCCCCAGCTTAGCCTTCCTTCCTTCCTTCAGATAACCTCTATTTCTGCCCGACTTAGTCGCTTTTCATACAACCTCTCTCACAAATTTCTCTGGTCAGCCTCTAACTTCACAGGGTAAATGCTGAACTTCTTCTCAGCCAACCATCCCGGATCGGGGCTGAGGTGGGAGGGGACAATGTTCCCTAACCCCTGAGCTCCGGTCTGGGGTGGTTTGTTTTGAAAAACCTGCTTCATCCCCATCCATACCTTCCTCACATCCCTTTTCCTTTCCTCTAAGGTAAAGCCGCTATGCCGATGGACTGCCAGGCCACCAGGCGATAGGGGTGGTCCTGAATGGCGGCACCTGGCTCTGCCAGGCCTGTACGCACCCCTTGCAGGGTGGGCTACTGCGAGGGGTGATGAGCTATTGCATCCCGTGAAGCAAATAGGGTCAACATGCCCAATGACGAGAAAATTCAAAATCTCCCCTTAATTCCCCCTAGGTCACTCCACAGAAAAAAATGTAGGTCATCCCCCCCTGTGCTTGCGCAAGGGACCCTCCATATTTCTCTAACCGGAGGGGAGGCTTACTCATCTCCTTTGCCTACACGTGTAAGGGACTCCCCTTTACTCCCTTCTCTGGAGGTGCTTTCGGGCACCTCCATTTATCCAGCGGCAGTCCCCTCTTTTCTTTCCAAGGGGACTGCCAAGTACGCTATCAGCCAGCCCATTGCTGACCGCTCCCCATTGAAGCGGCTGGGTAGGGCAAACTCCCTTAGGGGAAAGAGGGAAGCCAGGCCCCTTCGGTCGCTTCCCTCAAAAGACCTGCTGGCAAGAATATTGAACCTTGCCGGGTTCAAGGCCTGTGCCTCCCCACACATGATTGGTGACGCTGCCAACGGGACCTGCGATGTCCTGGGAGGGGATGGTTAACTGGAGGCCCCTCCTGTGATAGACATGGTCCTTGAGGCAACCCAGACTCAGAAGGTAGGGCATTCCATGGGGGAGTATCCGGGCTCCGCGACAAGCCCCGAACCCGAATCCGCCCCTATGCAAGGTCCTCTTCAAACGGCTGGGGGCTCCGAGACAGTACAAGAAGTGAAGGGATCTCCTGAAACCGATGCCCCTGCGACCACCAGGACCTTCTTTATTTCGAAGAAGGAACTGGCTGAGGTCGGTCCATCTGGCCTGGGGGCTCCTGCCGGCGGAGAGGAGAAGCGGGTTCATTTCCCACCCTCCTCTCCTAAAAAGAAAAAGAAAAAGAACAGGAGTAAGACGAAAATGACTCGGGACTCCTCTCCATCCGTGGGGACTGCGGGGATGTATGGGTCTGCTGCAACTTTGGTAAGCAACCAAGCCAAGATCGGCACATCCGCCCCATCTACCCCCCCCTCCCCGTGTGCGGAGCCCGTGAGTATGACTAAGACCAAAGGGGCACAGGGCGGAGCCTCGATAACATCGGGGCCCCTCATTCAGAGGTTACTTGGCGTTTTCAAGCCCGCTGGCTTGAAACGCTTTCTCGTTATTCGCTCCAATGATGACAGCATGTTGGCCAAGGGCAACATGATCCATCAGAGAAGAACATTAGCTAGTGAAATTAGTAGAGAGCCCGAGGTGACCCGTTTCTCGGACGGGAGCCTTAGGGCGAATGCGGCGAATGCGGCGAATCTCGCCAAGGCGGCCAAGATAAGTGCTCTTCGGACAATTCATACACTACGGTAAGTGTTACGCCGCACTCTACCATGAACTTTGTGAAATGAGTAGTTTATGCGAGGGAACTCTTTGAATACTCCATAGAGGACATCACCTTAAAGCTGGCCGCGCATGGGTGGTCAAGGTCGAACTTGTTATAAGAAAACAGGGAGAGGCCTCGAGACCAAACCCCGACACTCCTCGTCACGTTCGACTGTGACAAGCTCCCTGAGTCGGTGCGTGCCGGTTGGGACCGCTACCGCGTGAAGGCTTCGTGCCACTGTCGCGGCGGTGATACTACTGTCAGCGCTTCGGCCATACGAATCGCTCTTGTAGACGTGCAAAGTCGGGGTTACCCGAAGTCTGTTTAAATTTCTTCAATGCCGCACACGATAAGTCTAAATCGTGTGTGGCCAAGTGTATCAATTGCGGAGAGCCGCACCCAGCTTCTTGAAAGCAATGTAGTGCATATCTCCTTGTGAAGAAAGTCCTGGCCGTTCAGGCACAGGATCGACTCTTATTCCACGAGGCTAAGGAATGGGTCCTGGTGCGCCCGGCTCTGCCTGGGACGTCTTATGCCTCAATAGTTAGAAAGTCACCCGCTGCTTCTGGCCCATCCAGGCCCACGAGCACGGTTGTTTCCACGCCCACTCGGAGCCATTCTGTGGGCTCTACTCAACCCGGGCACTCCCCTGGTAAAGCTGGCGGCAAAAGGGGTGAATACCCAACCCCGGCTAAAACCAGGGCTCCACCCTCTTCCCCCAGCGTGACCGTTTTTCGTAAGGGGAAAAGGCCACGCGCCTCCACGCGAGTCGTTAGACTCACAGGAGGCAACAGCCTTGAAGTTAGTCACCACACCATATTGCCGGGTTCTTGAAGCTGTCCCCTGAAAGAAGGACAGCAACAAAGGAGCTACGGCTTCTTCGCCCACCCCTAGTGGTGGGCTGAGTGGCTGGGAGACGCTGGTTTCTCGAAAAAAGAGCCCCTCACCACCAAAGCCGCAACGCCCGCCTAAGGTTTCGAGGCGGAGAGAGGAAAAGACTCGCATGGCGAGCCCAACCTCCCCTAATTAGTGCTCGAAGGCGACTGCGCCTTCAGCGCTTTGTCCGGCCAACAGCGCCTGGGGTTCTGCCTCCGGGAAGCATGGGGCCATTACCGTGAGTGTCTTCTGTTTGAAAAGGGCCTGGAGGGCATATTCCTTGAATGGAATTGCCGTGGACTCCGAGCAAACTGGGACGAGCTGCGGAGGCTCGTCTCGTCCCGTTTCCTGTTAGATATTTTTTCGCAGGAGACCATGCTAGGCACGTGCCGCCTGCCAACCCTCACGAGGTATAAGGGTCTTGCGACCACACCACCAAGGGAAGTCCGGGCTAAGGGATGCGCGGTTTACACCCGGCATGATGTCTCCGTATTTCCTTTCACTTTAGATATCTTATTACAGGCAGTGGCTGTGCAGCTTCACTTGGATAGGAGGTATACTATCATTTCTGCGTACATTCCACCGTCAGATGACTTCGACGCGGGGGAATTCCGCCGCGTCGTGGCACGGTAGCCGAGGCACTTTCTCTTGCTTAGAGATCTGAACGGC
This sequence comes from Ceratothoa steindachneri, assembly GCA_963969495.1. Taxonomy (NCBI): domain Eukaryota; kingdom Metazoa; phylum Arthropoda; class Malacostraca; order Isopoda; family Cymothoidae; genus Ceratothoa; species Ceratothoa steindachneri. Next base: position 60,451,702 of record OZ018338.1, on the reverse strand, counting down.
AGGCATCCTCTCTGGTGAGATTACTCAATAAATCCTAGGGGACAAGTCCTTGCCGATCTGATCGAAGAGCTTGAGATGGGTGTCCTAAACGTGGATGAGTTTACGCATCACTGTCCGAGAACCGCTTCATTTTCTTGCCTTGACCTATCTTTGTGCTCTTTGGATGCACAGCCTGATTTTGATTGGGGGTTGGTCGATGACCTCCATGGTAGTGATGACTTTCCCATTCAAATATCATTTTCAGGGCAACTGCCGCCTGAGAGCCCACCTCGGTGGTGCTTGGTGCGGGCGCGGTGGCCTGCATTTCAGGAAATGACTGAATTCTCTATCTCAGTCAAGGAGTTTAGGTCGGTAGAGGAGGCCGTTGAGGTCTTCTCCGGCAATCTAATCCCCGCGGGCCTGACTACTATTCCTAGAACATCTGGCCGTTTTGCACGCTGACCTCTCCCATGGTGGTCGGGCGAGTGTGAGACGGCCCGTAAACAGAAGCCTTATGTCTACTTGCGATATAAGCGCCGCGCAAACAATTTCACTGTCGTTGAATTTCATCGGGCTAGGGCTAGGTTCCGGTATATTTCGAAGCACGCCCGCCGCTCTTCTTGGCGGGCATACGTGTCTTCACTCAACGGGAAGACCCCTCTTGCAGAGGCCGTCTGCGAGGCCTTTCCTAGTGGAGAGCACTACGCCACGGTGTTTTTTGATCTGTAGAAGGCCTATGATACTGCATGGCGAAACCGTATCATGGAGACTCTCTACACGATGGGGGCGAGGGGACGGCTCCAATGTTTATATCTGAATTTTTGCGAGATCGTCGATTCCGTATAAGGGTGGGCATGATCCCTCTCCTGCCTAAAGGAGCAGGAAGAGGGTGTCCCGCAGAGAAGTGTCCTCAGTGTCACACTCTTTGCTCTAAGAATCAACGGAATCACCTCGGTGATGCCGTAAGATGTTCTCGCTACGTGCTACGTGGACGACCTTTCGATCTATTTTATCGTGCCCCAGATGCCAACTCTGGAGCGTCGACTCGAACAGGCTTTGATCCGCGTCTCTCGCTAGTTTGAAGCAGACAGGTTTCTGTTTTCTTTGGCCAAGACTAAGGTGGTGCAATTCTGCTGCTATCCACGGCTCCACCCCGACCCAGATTTTTTTCTTAATGGGGTGCGCCTGGAAGTGGTTCAATCGCACCGTTTACTTCGTTTTGTATTTGACCGACGCTTCACCTGGGAGTGTCTTATTCGCAGCTTTAGGGTCTCTTGTACGTACGCCATGGATATTCTCCGTTCCGTGACGTTCAGCGCTTGGGACGCTGGTAGGGCTACTGCCTTACTTATTTATCCATCCCTTACTCGTTCGAAGTGCGACGACCGATGCAAATTTTATGCATCCGCAGCCGAACGTTTATTGCGGAAGGTGGACTCGATCTACCACACCAGCCTTCGCCTGGTGACCGGTACCTTTAACACTTCCCCCATTCAAAGCCTATTGGTCGAGGCTTGGGAGATGCCACTCGCTCTACGCTGCCTGCAGTGCATCACTCGTCTCTACACGCGAGCCCGGCACCTACCTCAGTCGCCAACAGCTATCACTGCATCCGCAGCTGATCTCGACAGAGCCTATGCCACCAAGAGACGCCAGTAATACCCTTAGCCCGTTAGGTTGAGAGCCAGGAAACTCCTTCGCGGTCTAGGTATAGCTTTCGGGCCAGTGGCGCCCCTGGTTCTGCTTAGGACGCCACCCTTGAAGGTACCACATCTGACGATTTGTCGCCACACCTCTGCTCCCAAAGCTTGTACAGCGCCGTGAGTATTGCGTTAAAACCTTTTGGAGCACACATCGTGACACGCTGGAACCGTGCCAGTGTATACGGATGGCTCTAACTCCGAAGAGAGGGTCGGATTCCACGCCGTATCTTCTATGTTTGAAGTCAGCGGGGGTTGCCAGGCGCTGCGTCTGTCTTCACGACCGAGCTGGTGGCAATACATCACTCGGTACGGGAGATTACGTGACGTGCCTAGTTTGGAGACTGGATTGTGATCTGTAGCGTCTCACAAAGCGCTCTGAGTGCTTTCGGAGCATTGGAATCTCCGCATCCCCTGGTTCGCGATATATCCATGATGCTACGGTTTTGGCGAGCCTGGCGGATGTCGAGATTATCTTCTGCTGGGTTCCTGGACATGTAGGAATTGCGGGGAATGAGCGCGCCGATGAGGGCGCCAAAGAGTTTCGCCAGGACTCTGCGACCAGACCAGCGTTTCGCTTTTCCTCACATTGACTATAGAGCAGGATTATGGGCAGCTCTCTGACTGCTTGACAAAGAAGATGGGAGACGGTTGATGGGGACTTAAAGTTGTGTGCTATTGCGCCGCGACTGTTCCCATGGACTTAGCTCCCAATGCCGCCAAGGCTTCATGTCGCTTTCTGTCGTCTCCGAATCAGGCACACTCGTGTGACGCTTTTCCACTGGATGGAGCGCTCGCCATTGCCCTATTGTGACGACTGCGTCCTCCCCCACACTGTTCGGGACATTCTTGTCTAATGTCCCAGTCTAAGTGATCTTCGCGCAAGTCACCTGTCCCGGTACCGGGATGGGCGGGGTCGCTACCGCCTGTCCCTTGTATTCGCGACGAGTTCGTGCACATTGACTGGTGGACTTATAGACTTTTGGGGGTAGGCCGGCCTTCTCACCTTTATTTATCTAGGTTTTATTATGTTTATTGTTCTTTTCTTTGTAGGGCGCACGCTCCTGCGCAGGGGTGAGGGGTACTTCCACACTACGCCAGAGATTGCTTCCTAATTGTTACGATCTTCCCCTTTTTTTGTTGTATTTTCATATTCTTATTTTAAAGTAGCCTAGTGCTAGGCTGTTGTGATTCCGGCGACTTATGCCCAAGTGAGCAGTCGCCAGATAGGCTCCTAAAAAAAAAAAAAATCCCAACAACCCGAAATCTCCCGACTTCTGTTCAATCCACTCCTGGATAGCGAGCTTGACATCTTCATTGTCCCCAAACCGGCGTCCACGCAGTGCAGCCTTGAGCTGGCGAAATAAAAAGTAGTCGCTTTGGGCGAAATCTGGACTGTAGGGGGAATGGTTGAGCTTCTTGAATCCGCCCTCGGGCAGGGCAACTTGTGCAACTTTGGCCTTGTGGGAAGGGGCATTGTCGTGGAGGAGCAGGACACCGCGTGTCAACTTGCCGCGACGCTTCTGAATGATGCTCTTCTTTACCCAGCCAGTTCCTCGGCGTAATATTGACCTGTGATAGTCCTTTTACGAAGCGCATAGTCCACCATCAACACTCTTTCAGAATCCCGGCTGAGGGTTAGGTTTGGAACTTACTTGATGGGGGTTGGAGAGCCCCTGTGCTTCCAGGCCATGCTTTTGAGCTTGGTCTCAGTATCCCAGTGATGGGCCCAGGTTTCATCACCTGTCACTATGCGTGACTCGAATCCCGCCAAGGCTTGGTGTACAGGAGCAGCAGCCCCTCCGAACTTTAATGACGTTGAATTTGATCATGGGGCGTGTGGTTTCGTGAGGTTTCTATGGACCCAACGGGCAGAGGAGTTTATCATGGCCAAATTGTCGACCTTCACCCACCAATTTTTGAGGATCATCCTCACCACACGGGCCACATTTTCCTCGTTGGTCACGTCTGACGGGCGTCCTGAACAAGGTTCATCTTCAAGGGACTCACTAACATGGCGGAACTCCCTATTCCAGCGATCAATGGTTGCCTAGGAAGGGGCGGTGTCGGTGTACACTGCAACCATTCGTTCATGGTTCTCTTTTGCATTCTTACCTTCCTTGGTCAAAAACTTGGTCACTGCGCGGTGCTCTACGAAAAATTTGTTACTGACGATCTGCAATCAGCTACTGTTTCTTAAAGAGACGAGGTAGGGGCGTGCGGCTGCAGGGCCTGACTTGTCATAACATTTCCTAATACCCCCACAAATAGCCATCCCGTTTCCTCTGTTTTGCCCTAACGATTTGCAAAACTTATTGAACGCCCCTCGAGAACTATGGGATAGTGGAGAATTTTATTGCAGCCAGTAACAACCGTCATAACCATTCAGGACGCCCCAGGAAGCGTACAGCTGAGCTGTTTGAGAGCGCGAGAGAGTCAGTTCAGCAAAGTAAAAAACGCTCTGTGAGCAGGGTCAAATCAGTCCCTTGGTATATCGTGTGAAACTTGCAGCAGAGTGCTAGTAATGGATATCAATGCCTACCCTAACATAATAAAGACGAAGTACACCTTTACAGCCTCAGACAAGGAGCAGAAAAAGCCTATGTCAGTCAAGATACTGAAGAAGCTTCAGGAGACCCCAACTCTCCTTAACCTCCTTTTGACCTCAGATTAGGCTCACTTCTATCTTGAAGGAAAGGTAAACTCGAAGACAAATGTTTTCTGGGGTCCTCCAGACTAAATGTGGTAGTGACCAAGCCCCTACACTCCCCTAGTTGCACGGTATGGACTGTAATCTCAGACTGCGGCATCATCTGACCATTCTTCTTCGAGGAATCTGGAGCGACAGTGACAGTCACCAAGGAGCGCTATGTTGAGGTCCTCAAAACATTCAAGAGAGGGCTGCAGACGCTCTTCCCGTCTCTTATGGGGAAATTCTGGTTTCAGAAAGATCGATCAAGCTCTCACACCTCAAACCTGTCCCGAGATTGGCTGAAAGATAACTTTGGTGGCTGTGTGATCAGTCTCAAGACTGATTTTGCACGGGCACTTCACAGTCCAGACCTTAGCCCCCAGGTTTCTTTCTCTTGAGCTACCTTGAAGACAGAGTGCACGCAGGGAGACACAAAACCATAACGGAGCTCAAGAAAGCCATCGGAGAGGAGATCAGAGCTACTAGTCGGTCGGTTTGTAAGGACGTTGTAGGGGAATAGTCACTCCCCCCCCCCGTTCACTCGCGGGGCAGTCTCAAGGCGGTTACCGCAAAGACATCTGGCCCAGGCATCGGCGGGTCCATTGCGTAACCGCAGCGCGGCACAACTCGGTGCCCTAAAAAACCCTAAAGGTCAAAATGTAAGATCTCCCCCAGGAGAGTGAGATCCAGTTTCACGTCAAATAAGAAATTGGAGACGTGCTTCTCCCAATCTCGAAGGCTAACGAGGAGCTGATGTTTGACTTCTTGGGAAAAACCGTTTGGAATAACAACTCTCTTGGGGCCATCCTCAAGCCCCTCCCACCCTTACCACTATCACAGTGGGGTGACGAGGTATAAATGAGGAGCTCTGAGGAAAATCAAGGTAGTATACGTCAGTCTCTAGGTGACGAGGTCTTCGGATCACACCAAACTACCGAGACTGGAGAGGTAGAGTACTTGGCTCGCCAGACCAAGAAGTACCCTGCAAGAGATGCAGGGCTACCTATCTTAAGGGGCTAAGAATAAGCTCATCCTCGAGCTAAGTCCCTGGTTATCAAACCAAACGTTAAGTTAACTTTGTTAAGTTAAACTTACTCTCGCCAGAGAGACTCCTCATATCCTGGTGCACTTTAAACACCAGGGGTATTCCTCGTCCTTGAGGAATTAAGAAAAAAAGAAGGTAAAGGCTCTCCCTCGAGCCCGTTATTCGGTGGCCACACCGAACTCCTAAGTAAACTTGGTAAGGAACCAAGTTCAAATTATTCTCGCCAGAGAAATCTCCCTCCGTTATACTTGCCCTTGAAGAAGACTGGAACTCGGAAGAAGCTCATCCTTGAGCTAGTTCCTTGGTTACCAAAGCGAACTTTAAGTAACTTATTTTTAACAGAGAAACCCCTTCTCATCGATCCTCGCCCTTGAAGAAGACCCTCCCCGAGTTCAGTCCTCGTCCATAAGGAAATAAGTAACGAAGGAGAAAAGCTCCTCCTCGAGCTCGTTACTCGGTGGTCACACCGCACTCCAAGTTAACTTGATTTAAGAACCAAGTTCGACTCACTCTCGCCAGAGAGACCACGACTGCTTAGCTGTTGCATAAAGCACCGTATTTGTTCTCGTCATTGAAGAATCCCCGCCGCGGAAGAACGTGTGGACCCCCCAGCTGCTCCCCTTGCCAAAACGACCGTGTGATATCGCCCAGCTACATCTGGCAAGTCGGCACGCGTCAGGAGTCAATAACATTTCTGAGTCCCTTTAAACTCCAGATCAGTCCGTAAGCCTAATTCTTATATTATTGTTGTGTGTAGAGAAATTAACCAATTTTTGTGGGTAAACTTATTCAATTAATTCTTGTTTAGGATAATATTCAGAGTATTGCTGTAGTAAATGTCTAGATGTTGTGTATTCAATGGTTAGAGTTAAAATATAAGTTTATTTTGGGATTATTTTGCGTTTCTCTTATATATCCTTACGTGTTTCGGAACAGCTCTGTTCTTTAAGATATCAAGATATCAAAATATATATTAGACTCTCTTACAAATCTTAGAATGAGACAAAAAGGAGGGGAATTCTACGACAGACGTCATGGACAACTTTTTGCTGCCCCTCAAGAAAGCATAGAGCTAAATGGAAGTCATCTCAAACACGTACTCTAGAATAAAAAAAAGTCCAAAGACTCATGATTGATGTTTTTAAACACAATAAACTACTTATCAAAAACGTTTTACTAAATCTTTGCAGAAAAGTAAGAAATTAGGCCTATCGAAAGTTGTGGCTCGTTTTGGGGGGGATGACCCTGTATTAATATACATATAATTTATCCTAATATTATTTTATTTCATTGTAATAATTATATCAATAAGATTCTCAGCGATATGTATATTTTATTTTCAGGTATTATTTATTATATTATCTTATAAAATATTTTTATTTGCTTCTTCATTTCAATTGAACTATAAAATAATTCATTGTTACCCATGTTTTCTTCTAGCTTATCTTCTTCACTTTTAGTTAGAACTGATTTTAGTCAAGCAGAAACAAATACATCAGGATAAAGTTCACTTTCATCTCCCTATTCAGATTAGGGAGATGAAAGCATTTCCTATGGTCTAATTCTATTTTTTTAGGGCGACACTATTGCATAAAATGATCATCTATTGTAGAGAACCGTTAAGCCTCGAGACACATTTAGTTGACACACTGCACAACAAGATGCTAAAAATCAACGAGAGACATTGGATGGAGGAAAGAGTGGGAATGGCAGAGAGGTGGACAGGGGAGACAATGTGACTCCCGACTCTAAATACTTAGACTTTGAAGTACATACCAGTCACCAATTTACAGTTCTATTTTACATGGAATTAACATAATTCTGTTAGGCATCCGACGTAAATTCGAAGCAAATATTATTTATAATTGTTTGGCACAAACGCCTAAATATATATTCATGTTAAACACTAAAAATATGTAATTAAAAATAAAGAACGTACTATATTCCAAGTACATAAAAAAGAGGTTGATCCAAGTGAGCCTTCAAGAGTAGTCAAAATGACTACATGTGGCATTCTAATGTTAATTCCTCCGTGATTTTCCTGAAATTTTCATCGGGATTCTTTACCATCTATTTTATTTTTTTACTAGGAAACAATTGTTATTCGAGTAACTCATTGTACTGAATAAAGTAATAAACAGTTTTAGAACAGTATAATATGGTTTTATTTAAGTAAGAAAAGTATGTCACTTGAAATAACTATGGTATGAGGAAACAGTGAATTACCTATTATAAAATTACTTAACTTACAAATAATTTATCTCCCTTATCCTCTACAGCACCTGAGTCATTATGATAAAGAAAAAGATTGTAATTATATAAATGTATATACAAAATATTAATTAAAAAACAATAGAACATATGATTTATATTCGATATACGAGTATATTACCTTTACATTTTTCGCTTCTGTCCTTTTTGTACCTTCTTTTTCCTTACCTTGCCTTGCTTCCTTGTTTCCTTTCTTCGAACAAACCTGGAGAGGAAAACAGATATTCGACGGTCCGTAATTTTGAATTTATGTACAAAGCTTCAAAAGAATACGAAATGTCCATGGGAAGAAGAAATCGTTTTTGACTCTTTGCATAATATTTATTAGTAATATTTATATACACTCTTTTGAATATTATATGTAATATTATTGAGATTCTAGATCATCAGACCTTGCCAACCTGATTGATTTAATATTACTTTAGGGAATTTCACAGAAGCCGAGCCTTGTGCGAATTAACTTCATATTTCTTTTACTTCAGGTAGAAAGCATTTTTACATTAAATGCCAAACATAAATCTTGTCTTGGTTAACTGAAGAGAATATTTCAAGCGTCAAACCGTTAGGAAACATAATCTGACTTTCATCGCGTATCAATCAGAATTGAAATGTTTATTAACAAGGACTATAGAAATTCAAATGTTATTTATTCTAAGTCCAATTTAGGTTAACTAGAAAAATAAGCGAATATAAGAACCTACAAATTAAAAAAACAGGTAAATGAGAAAGAAAATCGTCATAGAAAATGCCAAATATAGAAGAGTTAGTTAGTAACATCTTAAAAAATGTTTTTCCGTGGAAAATCCAATCCCTCGCGTATCTCAGAGCTTTATTTCTTTTCAAAAGTACCATGAGGTATAAAGTACGAATACAAAAGAAAATTGTGTTACATAAGATGATCAAGATGGGATGCATAAAAGAAGAGGTAGAGATGAATCGAGGAAATAGATTTTTCAGAATGTCAGATAAAATGGAAGAGGTGATGAAAGGAGGATGAAAGGATATGGCAAAGCCAATTAAATGAAAGGAAGGCTTTGAAGGAGGTTATAGTGAACGTTACATACAGTTTTATATCTAATTATTTTATATACATACATGGAGATCTATTTTAAAGTCCTTGCAAGTTGTTTTAAATATAACTCACTTTATACACAGTCCAACGAGTGGTTATAAGTATGTAATTTATAAAATTGATATATTATATCTGTTTTGACGAAATGGGATATAATACAGATCTCCATTCATTAAAGATGCTTTTATAGCTTACTCGGGAGCTGCTCTTTGACACGGATTACCAACCAAGCGTATCTATGGCGTATGGCAGCGGTTGTGAAGTCAATCCGAAACGGACACCATCAGACGCCTAATTTCACGAAAACTGGAAGCGGTATTTTCACTCGGCCAAGACGTACTCCATTATATACAGCTCCGGCCACAAGTTTTCTGACTCCTGGAATTTTTCATATTCCTTAGGTATATCTATGAATGTGTTGGTGTAGTTTGGTATGCAGGTGTACAATACAACTGGAAAGCAAACGCAATGCACAATCTTCATTAATGTTTTTTAAATAACTAAAATGGAGATTGACTTGAAATGTATGAAAGTCTAACATCGCTATGCAGTAATTTACAGTCAACGGCTCTTCATAAAACAACATATATGTTGATTAATATAATATGTCATGTTTACATGATATAATATTCATATGAAAATTAGGAAAAACGTAGATATACTGCGGAAGAAAGAAGTCTGATAAACATGATGGAAGAGGAGAGTCTCAGCTTTTGAGTAATCCCCCGTAGCGTCAGCGGGATCACCTTTCAGTTTTGAAGAATTAATGAAGAACAGACGAGAATTTGGGAACATCCAAGACCGCTCTCTTTTAAGACGACCTAGGGTTAGTAAATACCGTGACGACAGTTCTCTGCGTCGGATGAGGCATCGTGATAGTAAGAATAGTGCAGTCAGTTGCAACACAAATGCACAGAGGAAAACTCCGTTAACGTATAGGAAAAGGGAAACTGATCAGAAAACCAGGTGTCCAAAGTCCTCAAGGAATGATCAGTCATGGGAAGCTTAACATCTTAATATGATGTGAATGCAGATAAGGCTGCAACGGCCAAATGCAACCGGTTGTCCTTGCTTGCGCTGCTACTGTTTACCAGCATCAGACCGCCAAGATGGTGTAAAGGCTAGTCTAACCCTGTGTTGTTTCCACCTTAAAGGATGACCTGAATAGGCACAGGCTTCTTGTGTGCGAACATGGTGACAACGAATAGAAGCGAAGAGAGTGTCGGCATGCGAAAGATGCTAACCCAACCCAACGCTGGGGCAACAACTTTCCCCCGCATCATCTGTGGAACGTTCAAGAAAAATACCGGTCGCGACTGGGCCTCTTCAGCTACCTAATGACCCAAAGGCTTGATTGCCACCCGGAGAACGTCATCTGCACTTGCGAGTGAGAGCCGAAGACGACCCTGTTAAAGCATCCGTCCCAAAAGATTGCACAAAGCATGGAATCAGGTAAATCCCGTCCAAATCCGCTGATGATCCTTCAGCAGAAGCAAGGTCAACTGACCTGGACACAAAATCACCGCAACTGGACTATGCGCCTGTGTGGACATATATTTGGGCTTACGATTATATCTTCTAGGTGTTCTCGAAGTAACGTTAAGTTACATTCCTCAGGAGGCTAGGGGAGCAGTGAAATCGAGAGCGCCTATTAGCAGCAGTAAAGCATGGAGACCGTTATTGAGGAACAGCATTGCAAGTTAAGCAAGACTGCCTCCACAATACAGTGGTCCAGGGACAATATATTCAAGCTGATGGAGTGTCCATCTGATTCTCTGGATATAAATTCCCTGTAAAACCTCAGGCAGGAACTGAAAGTCGCTGTAGGATCTCGTCATATTTACAATATAAGCAGAATGATAGCTCGAGAGGAAGCTTAAGAATACCAAAAGAAAGAGTATAGCTATAAACAGTAACTTAACAAAAACTTAGCATTTGGAAAACAATAACACACTTCTATCAGTCGATATATAACTCTACTGATGTAAAGTGACTGAGTGCGTGATAATAGATAATGAGCATACCATCTAGGGACGGTTGGAGTGACAACACCTTAATTGAGGAAGGCAAAGCATAAAAACGGTGTCACCTACAGTATAAAATGGTGCCCAGAGTTCAAGAAATACCTGAATGGAAGCCGAAACAATATTGGTCTAACGAAGAAGATGGTTATTTACATGCCTGATAGATTATTTGGTACTGTTACCTGTATTATAATCAGACTATTTAATATCAACAACTTTAAAGGAGGAAAAGTTACTTAGAAACTCTATTGGCACCAACCTTTCTAAAACTTTATAAAGGAACAGAAGTTGGGAGATTTAGTAAAATATTCTTTATTCTTTTGGGTTCTGGTTAGATATTTTTTGATTGGGAGACTATCAGTCAATATGTGGTAGATCTTAACGATATCACTCATATGAACAAAAATATCAAAAAAGGAACTGACCGTCGAGACATGGAAGAGATACCAGAAAGACAAGCCTATTATATTCTAATTTGATAAGACGTAGGTAGGTTTTTTAGTTGAGACAGTGGAGTGAGAAATAAATTTGAGAGGGCAAACGGTGGGTAAGGTTAATTGGTATAAAAGGACAGAAGCGGCATGAATCGCAAACTAAATGTGAATTGTTTTTCTTTAGGAATAATATCAAACCTGAATGGGTGATGAGAGAAGGAGACTAAGAAGAGAGACGAACAACCAAGTGAACCGTGTATGTACATAGATTAAATTTGTTGTCAGCAAGGTTACATAGCCGTTAGATATATGTGTATCATTCTGAATAGTAGTCTAGAGGTAAGTAGCAAAGGAGTAGGGTAGGGAAGCATTTTCCCTCTCTGTACAGCGAAAGCAGGCACCCTGAAGGGGCCTATCAAAGGTTCTACTTTGTTTCGTTTTAACTCTCCTAGTGTTTTGAAACAAAGGGACATGCTGTCTGGAAGAGAAGCAATTGAGAAAAGTGACATAAATCTTAACAGGTGTGATAAAGGTAATGTATCGTTTTATTGAGGACGAAATTGGGACAGCAAAGTTTTCAACAGAGCCGACGATGTTAATATTTAGAAAAATTATTTATGTGAGCAAATTAAAAAAAATGGATGAGGGAATGGTCACTAATTGCTCTTCTGGTTTAAAATTATTGAAGTGTCAGAGATAAGAGGTAGTAGTAGGTTTGGTGGATTTAAATCACCAAGAAAATGAGCACTTGCATAGAGGTTAGATTGAGAAAGCCATGTCGATAAACTCGTAGAAGCTCTCGGATGGACATCCTCGTTTGTGTTAGATAAGTGCAGTTATGGAGGAATGTTTACTTTCAACAGGCTAACGATCCACAACATCCTGCAGCATTCGTGAAAAAATATTCTTAATATGTCGAAAATAACCTGAGACATGAAGACCATCGAAAGAAAAAAGCGCGTCCGCCAAAGAGATAGAAGTCCAAAATATAAAGAAAAGTTGTAGATGAACCGAAAGTTAATTACTTGTTAAATTTCTAACGAATAACTGCAAATCTATATATTTATGAGAGTGGTAATTTCTAACATACTATTTTTTCTTCCTGTTTGAAAAGCTTTCCTTGTTGTTTAGTTACTAAACTATTTAAATATTAAACGAAAAATATTCTTACTTCTACTTTTCATATCTTAGTGGAATAATAATCCAAGAATTGTTTTGTGAGCTTTGGGAGGCATATATCACACCATTCGTTTCCAATTATTTGCCATGTAGTGTCCGTTTTCTATAAATCATACAAATATATTATATATTTTTTGCTATTTTCTAGAGTTCAAATTTAATTTATTTACTGATTTTGTCACTTCATACTCTTTCTGAACTGGTACTATTAGTGTTTGACGCCTGCAAAGATAATTAATTTTTCTATTTAATGCCTTCAAATGTGACCTAGAAAGTAATCAATATTTCCGCCTCTTTGAGGAAGTTATGTTCATCATGAGCCAGGAGGATAGGCAACAACCCACAAGACATTTGTAAGAAACCTGGAAAAAACAACTTAATTACGTTCTTTCATCAAAGAATCTTCGGTTGAATGAAAACTAAACGAAAATCGAAAAGGTCATTCTGAGCTTTTCTTCGTCTCCGCACTCTAATCTTCTTTCACATACATGAGGTGAGCACTAAAAATCATTGATAAAGAAGATATAAACATTGACCAAACGAGAGAAGAGAATTAGTGTTTGTTATACATACGAGTATGTACAATTGAATGCTCAAATGAACAAATTATAGAGTGCGGCAAAACTCTGAGCGACCAAGAGACTAGCAAACAATAGCGCCATCCTCCACTCTTCTTCGCTTCTAATAGAATAAAATCTTCTACCATAAAATGAATAGGGGGAAAAATTTTATCGTATGCAATTCAATTTTTTATTATAGAAAAGGAGAAACTATGGTTTAGACTCTTTCAATCTGCTGCCGTTATATAACCGAAGGCTTACAATGAAAATGACCCGAAACCACTTCCAAAATTGCATCAAATGATTGATCCAACAATCTTACATCAGCCGAGATTCTCTCTCTGAAGAATTATTTGCTTCATCCATTACTTAAATCAAGCGACATTATATTGCTGACAGAAAAAAGTTTATTTCTAGGAGGCTGCGACACCGCGTAAATAAGAGCGAAACGACAAAATTTGTACCTTAACTTTTAACAAATTTCTAATATCGACTCTAATCTGTCAGTATCAAACGAGAAACATCAAATTAAATTTCTCTAATTTATATATCACCTACTTCGTTAAATTTCCAATAAGATTTGGATTTGTGAAACACTTTCGATTTTCCTCAACATAAGCTTATTTCCTCAGATTAACAACCTTAACCATTGATTTCGTTTTATCTAATATCTCTGCTCATTTCTGTCCAGGTCAACAAAAATGAATTTTCTGGTGAGAAGATAATATGTTTATCAATAAAACCAATAGTGTTTTTCACACTTATATGCTGACGGAGAAACAACTGAATTGTGAAAGTGTCTTTCGTCATGATTCAAGTTAACTAGGCGCTCTAGGAACATCTGATACAGCACTACTTAATCATTATTCATCCTTTATTATTAGTCTCTACCGGAATATATTTATGCATACGTTAGCAGCCTAAAAGAAACACATGAGTTTTGCTTTTCTAATACTGATACAATAAGTAAGGAATGATGTAACAATGTTTGCTGATCAAAGGTCATGTGCCGTCACTTTTGCTGATTTACGATATACAAAACTTTCAAAAATTCACGGACTAACCTTGAGAGGGCACTGGGCAATTATATCCTTCGAAAGAGAATGTAAAACAACAATTTAAGAATATCAAGTTTCGTTAGCATCGGCCGAACAGTTATGATTTTATTGCCAAATAATTCCCCCGCTCACCTTGGGAGAACTTTAGCAATTATATCATTAGAATCGGCCAAATAGTCACAATGTTATTACCAAAATAAAAAAAGAGAAAAACGGGGAACGACCGACATAGTGAGATATACAGTCACCCACGACTGGAATGGGTCTGTACGAGAACGCGTCCACATAGCACCAATGACTTTTTAAAAAGAAAACTCAATCAGTATCCAAAATCCATCCATCAAAGTTCCCCAATATCAGCTCGATGCTATTCCATTAAATACATCCTGCATGTTCAGTCTGACTTCCATCCTTAGAAATTTGAGGTTTTCCACAAAACTTTCAAAGAGAGTTAATCTCATGCTGTTTTTAAGCCATTTAACACAAACACTATAAGTGAAGTTAAAATTAATTCAACGAGGAAAGCAACAGGGATAATTTGCATCATTCATCAGTAAAGTAAAAGATATCAAAATATGGGTTCGAGAATAAAATTATTAAATTATTAAAAATAAAATAATACAAGTATTGAATTCGGGAACAAAAGCTTTTTGCGCTAAAGTAAAAATATCATTTCTCTAACAAATATTGTAAAGTAAAAGTTGTTTTCAAAGATGTGTGATTGTACTATAGGAATCCGATTTCTTAAGAGATGGTGGGAGACCATGCCAAATAGGCACAGACCGATATATTAAAGAATCTTGAGATATAGATTTGATCAATTTAATCCTATTAAATCATATACTAGTGCTTAAAACGATCTACATTGCCTGGACATTATTTCGGAAAGTTTGTTTATAGAGAGTAAGGTCAGATTGCTAAAGTTTGAGCTAGACAAGGAAGTCGGTTGAAATGATTTGGTGTAGAGTTATTTATGCCTATATACTAGCAACCTCGGACCAATAGGTCAAAATGAGAATGGGGAATCGTGGAGATCATTAAAATTAACCCAAATTGTAATTGAGTCGTTGCAATGCGATATCAATACAAGAAATCCTCGCAGAAATTTGATATAATATATCTAGCAATTTGTTGGCACTTGGGGATAATGGGATTAAGTTTATATTAGTGGTAACGAGATTGAAAATCAATATAAATATATATATATATATATATATATATATATATATATATATATATATATATATATATATATATATATATATCACTAGCTTAATATTATTTGGAGAAATTTGGAATGGAAAAGAAATAGAACACATTCGAGTGCAGTGTTTGCTATCATTTGAGATCGAAATCTTTATTTTAAGATTTTTGCTACTGGTTTTAGGGGCATCAAAACCACAGTTTTAAAGTTAGACGGAATCTAAATTGCCCACCAGTTAGCTCACATAAATCCTTTTATTTTCCATATTCAGAACTTTGAAATATATTTACCAGTTCAGATTTATGGTGTCACCTTATAAAAAAAGGGGGGGTTTTTTTACGGATCGTGACCATGTAGGACACACTCCGTAGGCCCTTGATACAATTCTTTTTAATTTTTTTTTATTTTACAAGACTGAAATTAAAGAATATACTACTACTAAATGATGGACAAATGTTATGAAAAGACATATAATATAAAATATAGTTTTACATTGGTATAAAAAATAATATAAAAAAATAATTAATTACTTTATTTTATAGAACATTTGTCGAGCAAGTAATGCACAGCCTTCATTGTTTATCATTACATAATTATATTTATAAACCTATTTGGTAGTGTAAAACCCCATCTTACTACATTAATGCAACTGGAAAATTGAAAATTTAAATTCACAAAAATGAATACAAAATAACCAACAAAATGATAAATGCCACTAAAATGAAAATTACTTTACTAGCCTACAATACGATGAATTAAGCAATTACTTAATACACTTAGCATGCCACTGTCTATAGTTAAATCATTTACTACTGCTGAAAACGATCTACATTAACGGAATTCTTTTATAAGAACATTAAAGAGAGACTTGATTAATTAAGCCACTATTTCAGGAGGTTTAGGTACAGAGAGTGAGGTCAAATTGCTTAGGTTTGATCTAGCGCAGGAAGTCAGTTAAAATGATTTTTGGTAAGTCATTTACGCCTAAATACTAGCAACCTCGGATAAATAGGTAAAAATAAGAATGGGGAATCGTGGAGACCATTACAATTATGTCGCTTTTTCACATATAAAACACAAAACAACGTTACGGGATCAACATACAGTAGATTGAAAACGAAATATTCATTAGTATAATTTTCTCGAATTTCTAAATTTTGTACGGATCGTGTACTATGCGCCACGCTGGTCGACGTTTTGAAATCACACTCATTTTCCTTTACAATGATTATATTCACGACGAAACCATAACCAGTGGAATAACGTAATATTCGCGAACACCAAGGACTATAAGGTTGTAGTGATCGGATTATGTAGTAGGTAGGCTACTGGCATCGAATTGCAGGATTTAATAGACCTAGCGGAAACCTCAACCAAATGGACGCGCGGTGTTCTTATTAAATCTCAGCATATATAAAATAATATTTCTAAAATTGGAAAAAGGAAATAAGAATGTATAGATTAATTTGCATCTATGAATTTAAATACAAAAAAATAAGGAATGTAAATATATTCTTTAATGTATATATATAGAAGGCAAGCGAGTGTTGGAAGTTAGCGCGGGACAAAAAATCTAGGAACGCGTGAAAGGTCAAAAACACATGTGTCAATAAGATATCGAGTAAACAAGTATTTCTCGTCTAAGAATAGATTTATCGAAAGACGGAAATCTACGAAGCACCTGGGCAACCAGACTTCTTGACCAAAAGGAATTGTATCACAAAGTTGCGACAAGCATATCCTGTTATATTGGTAAAACCTGGGATTTGCAAGTAATTTTACTTAAACAGCTTTCGTTAGCTCCGCCTTTTGGGTGGAGGAAAAATGATTCTAGGCCACACCCTCTAGAAAATAAGCATATATATATACTCGGAGCAGCTCAGTTGGAATGATTATTATACTTTTAATATTAATAGTTTACTGGCGTTAAGAAGATTATCTCGTTCAAGTTACCATTTTAAATTCACCAAGTCTTGTCGCTCCAGAATTAAATACTCAATTTACCCTGAAACCTTCGGTAAGCTAAGCCAAAATAGGAACACAGTAAAGAAATCATCTTTGGAGTCAGATACAGAATTGATCTTCCTATAAACCACTAAAAATGTATTCTGCTATAAATTGGTAATTCTACTGCAACCCCCATATAAGTTAACTAGTAAAGATCGAATCAAACATGTAAAATATTAAAAAAACTTACCTAGCAAACAAAAAAAGCGTCGGAGCTCCGCGGGAAGAAACTGGATGTTACGTCACATCCGACCCATTTTCTATACCAAAGGTAAACTGAATCAAACTTATATTTTGGAAGGAGGGCTTTTGTACGGTCCGTGTCCATTTCACCGTAAATTCTGAGATTGAAATAATCATATGTGATCTCAGCAATAATATCTACGTCGTTATTGTCATATTCTGTATTAATGAATCACGCCGGTAAATTTGAACGGAGGTTTTAATTTATTATTTCGATGTAGCTGAGGAACACGCTTTAATATATGTTATTAAGGAATTAAATTAAGGTAATTGTAAGACAGATAAAGAGAAGCTTCGATAATGTGTAATAATATTGCAGCAATTAATTTTATGTATGCGAAGGGATTTTACTATATTTTAAGGTCTCTAGATATTATTGGTGCATAATTTAGATAATTATTAAATTAGAGATGCTATCAAGAGAAAAGGTGACCAGAAATGCCAGGTATGGGGGTTTTCACTCCAGACAGTCATACACCAGGCAAGTAAAGTAGCTCAGCGCAGGAGATTTAGGGCATCGTTGGAGTGATCACAATCGCTCGATCTAGAATTTGTTTTACCAATTTATTGAAATTTTTCAACGCACATCTTAAAATAGCGATGTATTTTTCATATCTAAAATGTTAGGTTATTTGAAAAATAAAAGTGATCAAACCACGAACATAATTAATTTTTTTTAACAAAATCGAAATAATTATAAAATTAAAACATTTAGTTTATTCTATGTATGGTTAAATTTGACTTACTTCCCTTTCTGTCAGCTTTGATAACTGAAGTTTAACATTAGCATATTTTCTCAGCAAATCATGCATCTAATTTTTCATATCTGTACTATTTACTTTCTTTCTTACAATCGCCTCTTTAGTCCACTTGTGTCATAAAGGACTGAGGATCTAATCCTGTTTCTATGCCCCCAAAACGCGCTCTTTCAATCAACTTTACTACTTAGGGGGTAAAAACCTTTTACACTATCACTTGAGCCTTGGGTAACGATATTTAGGGAAATCCCTCCCTCCAAATTACTTCTATTTTATTTTTCCTGATATTCCTTCATAATTCTCATAACTTATTATCAAGTTTTCATTTTGAAATTCAACATAAACTGTTTAGCCACGAAGTGGTCGTTTGCCCTTACAACCAAGTTCAAACCACATTACAGTTTTCCTTGGGAATATCAACGGTTTTGTGATTAAACTTCTATATTGCGAGGCACCATAAATTTCCTATCATCGACAAGGTGGTAGAACTATCCAAGTATCCGTCCATCAATTTTGCTCCAGTAAACAACATGAGGTCAGGCATTAATCCAGCCCACAAAGACCGTATGTACATGTTAATGGTACACAGGAATTCCTCAACCCCTAAACAATAGGATTACTTTGGGATTCAAACTACCGTTTTCGTTGAAGAATTCACTCTCCAGCGATCCTTTAACGTGGGACAGAATTTCAAAACAAATCAAATCTTCGTCCCAGTAAGTTAACCTTACTTTTATAAATATATATCACCTATAGCACAATATTTATCCGCCGTCTTGTATCTTGTAATTAAATAATGATTTTAATTCAGTGCAAAAATATCAGGCGCATAGCCATTAAAACTGTGCAAGAAAGGTTTTAGATAAATAACTCAGACAAACAGAAATTGCTAAAATTAGTTAAGACGCCACGATGTACTTTTAAATGAAATGCATTAGGTGGAATGGGAAATTAACTTCCTTTAATGAAACAAAGATAAACAAGTGTCCTTAAATAAAGCAAAAGACAAATAAGCGTCCTTAAATGAAGCTAAAGTCTTTATTAAAAGAATATTACGAGAGAGATTCCTAGCTGATTGCACTAAAGATAAGGGTAGATCGGAGAGGATGAATTATAGGTTAGAAATAATTCTTATTTGACATACAAAACACCCATTCACTCCATAAGATTAATTATACCAAAAAATATTGAGGTTCTCTTTCACACAATCAGAGATGTTAGATCCAAAACAGTATCCTTTCAAGAATATCTTTTGTGTTAAGTTCTCTAAACTTTCCCTCAATCATTTCATTAGTATAACCTCAATTTTAGTCGCGTGCGAGTCTAGTTGCGAGCGAATCTACATCTATCTTTGTCGGTCGGTCGGTCCCCGTTTTGCTTTTTTATGTAATGTAATAACTGTCACTATCCGACCCATTCTCCTGAAATTTGAAACACCTGTGTTGTTTTACATTCTGTTTCGAATGATATAATTGCGAAAGTCCTCCCATGATATAATTAACAAGGTCCTCCCAAGTTTAGCCCGGGAATTATTTTGTTTTGGCAATTCCATCATAAGTATTCGGCCCATTCAAACGAAATTTGAAACACTTACGTTGTTTTACATTTTCTTTCGAATAATAAAATTGCAAAAGTCCTCTCAAGGTTATCCCAGGAAATATTTTGTTTTTGGCAATAACTTCATAAGTATTCCGCCCATTCTAATAAAATTTGAAACCCCTATGTTGTTTTATATTCCCTTTTGAATGATTTAATTGCCAAAGTCATCCCAAAGGTAGCCCAGTAATTATTGTGTTTTGCTATTACATCATACCTGTTGGGCTGATTCTAGCGAAATTTGAAACCCTTGCAAATGATATAATTGCCAAAGTCCTCCCAAGGTTAGGCCGGGAATTATTTTGTTTGGGCAATAACATACTAACTATTCGGCCCATTCTAATGAATCTTGAAACCCTTGTGTTGTTTTACATTCTCTTTCGAATGGTATAATTGACAAGGTCATCCAAAGCAGAGCCCGGGAATTATTTTGTTTTGGTAATAACATCATACCTATTCGTCCAATACAAACGATATTTGGAACCCTTATATTGTTTTACAATCTCTTTCGAATGATATAATTTCCAAAGTCGTCCCAATGCCCGCCCTGGAATTATTTTGTTGCGCCAATATCATTGAAACTTATTTTGCCCATTCTAACGAAATTTGAAACTCTTATGTTATTTTACATTAGTCTGGGAATTATCGGAAGCTTTGAAGGTCGTAAGCTCTTTAATCAGAATAAGCGACAGCACGCGACTTATTGGTCAGAAGACGTTGTCTTTGTTACAACTATTATATTTAAGGTTTTCATTGAGAGCACACATGGTTTGGGGGATTTTATGTAAGCAAACCAATACGATTACTTTAATTAAAAGCAGATCAATTTACGCCTACACACGAAACGGATTTTTTCCAACTATGCATTTGTTCTGGTATCTGTGGCATTGGCTTCATAAGCCCTAGTCCGTCATGTTTCCCTAATGAATGCTTTACTATTCCCAATTTTTCATAATGTTAAATCATCTGGTTCATTTTAATTTATACCCATTAATTGCTTATTATTTACTTGTTGTTTATTATTCATTTGAAGCTAGTAAGTAAAAGTGCGCATAAAGGCATATTTGATTTGAATGATGTGTGAGTATCTGAACCTATACTGTTTTAAGCTAAGGTTAAATTGATTCTAGTATTAACTAAAAGACGTGGAGCTTAGAAATGATAGGAGAGTTTAAAGAAAATGTGTATTTAATAAGAAATAATGTAGAGAGTATGTGTGAAGTCTTGACATTACAATGAAAAAAATCAGTTCGAGCATGACGTATCAGCAAATTTGAAACAAATTTAATGAAGTGGTAATGAAGAGTACTAGGGCTGTTTAGATGTTCGAGAACTGTAAAAAAGAAGCTAATTCGTAAATAGTGGACTAAGCATGTGAAACTTGTATTGGTAGTCTAAAAAGAGACGTATTGCAAATTCTTAATACATCATGCAAATGAGGATGTCGAGACGATATGTTTGAAAGCAGACAAGGAGATGAAAGGAAAGTGAAACTAGTGATAAAACGGCTTATTGAAGAAGAAAATCAATAATTTGGACGAATGATGGATGAGGGTCGTGATGGGAACAGTAACATGTTCTGGAAGCAAGTCAGTAGGGTAATAAATCAAGAAGAGTATAACTGTGTGAGCATCAAGTATAAGAATAACAGGCTCCTTGGGAACAATGTCAAAAGTAGAGTGCGAGAGAACTTTACTGAGTTAGATAATGTGGAATTCGATGATGATGTAAATGTGATTGTTTGTTTTTGTGCACGTAATTCTGGTAATATACCAGGGTATGAATATATATGGATGTAACTGAATTTGAATACTGTGTGAACTAGATGCTAAACTGCGGTGGGGATTGTGTTATAGAATGGGATTCTAAGCCGTGAAGTGAGTCATTGCAAGTGAAACAGTTTCCTCCAAACTAAACTGCAGTTGTAAAGTTAAAGACTACACTTACAGTCGGATAGATCTGAGTATTGTGTTTAATTTGTATGTGAAAATTGTAAATGTAAGAATAATAATAAACGAGATTGTACCAGTAGGCTTGTGTGAATCAAATATTGGCACTGGCAACTATCCGCAAACATAGGATAAGCGGTAAGAGCCTATGCAGGATGCAAGGATCAAGAAATCTTTAATAATCAAGAAAAGAGAGAAGCGTTATAGCAGTAGTAACGAGATATGGAGTTATTGGTAAAATTGGATGGTGCGAAGAGAAATTTATTTAGTAAAAAATACTTTTTTTTAAGTCAGAGATAGTGACTAGGCAAATGTAAGGGAAGATAATATAAATTTGTGCGAGAACGCAAAAGTATCTTTTCTCTCTGTGCCTAGAGAACAGAGATGACTGCAGAAGAAAATAATGGAATGTTGGATTTGATTGATGCAGTTTGGTGATACATAATTACTATATTTTGTGTTTATGCTGATGGCTAGATTTGTGTGGGTGAGATTGAGAAGTAATTGAAAATGTGGAGAGAAGAGATTTAAAAGTTAATGAAGAAAAGCATAAACTAATTTTCTGTTGTTTTGAGAATGGGGTGGGGTGTGATATCCGCGTCGATGTTATCACCATTGAATAAGAACGATGTTTGAGGTATATAGGATGCATTTGCTTGCTGTCGTAGGTCAGGTATGAGTTCCCTGAACTTCGCTTCCCTCCCTGGATGCTGGAAAATGAGGCGAAAAGCAGGCGTGGAGGAATGCCTCTTTTTGGCGTGGGTCACAACGAAATTATATACGAGTGCTTATTCTGCCTTGGCTGGTTTCAGTCAAATGGCTATGTTGTTCTGGGAATCAAACAGGGGAGACAAAAATAATTTTTACTACTATAAAAACAATAAAATTTAACAACAAAGGAGACACTATGGCAAATATACGGGACTAATTGAAAATGTTTTACAATTTCCGTGGTGAGCAACGAAGGTTTGGATCGAGGGAGTATTGTCGTCAGAAGGAGCTGAGCTGGTTATTGCAGAAGAACGAGTCTTCACGTTGCTTGACTCTTGTTAATTCTGAATTCATGTTACTTGCCTGCTAGACTTTAGGGTGCGGGAGTCGCTCGAGAATTGGCACGTCGTATCCTTGTCTGGTGGGAACTATTTACGGAGGCGCCTGAAGCGAATTCGCTGGCCGACGTAAGCTGGTCCCAATCCATCTGAAAGGCCGTGGCTGACGTGAACTTCCCCCCCTCTCGCTGAGCTTTTCCCTGGCTCCCATTTGGCTCATATCAGCTCGTCTTATCACCCCGGAAGTTTATCCAAAGACGCCGATTCAAGGTCTTCTCCTCTGTGAGATACTCCCTAGGCATCAGCATCCGCGTGAATCTCTCTCTCTCTGACATCACCCCCCTCCCCTTAATATTGAACCTCCGGAAAAAGTGACATCCCGGGTAAAAAAAAGGTGTGCATAATAAATTTCCATCACAAAATAAGAAGAAAAAAAATAATATATTTTACTAAACTAAAAAAAGGAACACAAAATAACAAAATAAATATCAATAGAGGGACTGGGACAATATACATGGGATATTAAAGGAATCGTAGATACGACAGATATACTCCAAAGTATGTGTAGAGGAATTATAACATAGCTACACCCAGAAGGCCAAATGTACATATATGTTAAAGTTTCTCATCGGAGACAGCGAGAGAGACGTATCAAAAAAAGGAAGGGCGTGAGGATGTTAGTCGTCGGACTAACAGCCAAATGCCGAAGCTTTGATTTTCCCGCCAAATAGGTAGTCGGTGGCGAGCTGCTATACCAAGGTAACAACAAAAGGGCATTAAGCAGCTCTCAAAAGATCCGATTACCTACGAGGCCCAGAGATCCGCGGTTAAAGCGCCCCCCAAAGCGGTGCCAGATCAAAAAGAACACCAAAGATTGTGACGGTCGTTGGTGCCTCTAAGTAAGAAGCCAACCTGGTATCTGCGGTGTCACCCTCCCCTCACGCCTCCCCCTTCTTTCAGCGGCCTCGCTCCATTTCCCTAAGGTGGGGCAGTCGCAGGACTATAAATTAGCCCGTAAGGAAAGAAAAGGATTATTCTGTGAGAGACGATAAAGGACTAGATCGAGGAGATAGATCCCTCGCCTAGTTTCGAAATCGATATCTAAATCTTAGAAGATTGTCACGTCTTCGTATCGGTGCCATACCCAGTTATCCTTCACAGAGTTAGTAAGAAGTCTGGCTGGATCACAATTCCTAGTACCAAACAGGAATTTCGGGAGCAAAAGAAAAGAAGACACGTTCACCCTCGAATGACTCACATATTGCAATCTCAATAATTGAGAGAAGAAGCCCAAAACCCAGTTGGGCAACCCCTCGAAGAAGACGAGGATACTAACTGACTTCAAGAGCTACCCAGAAGAGTACTTCTTGAACTAGAGAGCACAACTCCTCTCTCCGTCTTTCAAACGTATAACCGGAAATAAAGGTTTAAGAAGATTTTTTGACATCGTATCTCCCCCTACTTCTCGTGGAGAAACTCCAGTCGGCCGCTGCAACTCAAAGAAGCGTGAAAATCCAATATAGCGACATCCATCAACCCCTGATCCTTTCAAGGTCATGTAAGTCCGACCAACAATTTATATTTGTTTTGATTGAGTGAGATTTTTAATACTGTACCCCAGCTAACTAAAGGAGCAATTATATTCAGTGACTCCTGTCTTATTGCTAGTTAAGATTAGTGCTACGTAAATTGTGGCTAAAACGCTATACTAAAAGGTCTCCATAAATTAACTAACTATAAATTGGTTTATTTACGTGGGGCCTATTTTGCGTTGGTCATGAATCTCGTCTGGAATAGGCCCATTCTCACTTCGTTTAAACCATATTAATCTTATATATGTTATTGTAAATATTTTTGAGTTAATGGATAAATTAAAAGGATATATTTTGGGTCAATTCATGGTGTTTCACTAGATCCTTACGTGTTTGACTGGCTCTTTTCTTAAAACGGATTAAACGTTGTGGCACTCATATATACATTAGTTAATAAGATCACTCAACCAACAGAGGAAGGGTTCTCCTTCCTAAGTAGAAGTATCAGACTGGGGCTCTAAAGTCCTTAAATATATAATTCTCTGGCAGAGAAGAATAAGGACCTAACAATTCCTCGATAGTATGAAATCATGAAGAACTCTGCCACAGTTATGCTTGAAATAAATCCATAATATCCATGTAGCAACCTATGTGTCTTGGGAGCCAGCAAGCCGCTTAACATTGTTACCTTACCTCCCCTTAAACTTTTATTTATACACAATTTACTGCAACATTACGCAATCAAAGGTGCTTTTTTCCTTTCTAAATCTGAAATCTAGTTTAATATCCAATGGGGAAATTGAGATGAAGAAGATAAAATGTGTTCTGCGATTAGAAAAATCTCCTTAGGGTCCAATAATTTGAGAATAATGTTTTACTCCATCTGACTCAAAATGCCAGACCATCGAGAATGAAAATACGAAGACAAATAACTCATTAACTTCCATTTATCTGCAGCTTGCGCAACTCTCTTAACATATTGTTGCGTCTCCTATCTCGGTTTCTAGGAGAAATATTATCGAAAAATATTTCATTATCAATTGAGAATTATACCAAAATAAAAATAAAATAGATTCAGATATGGAAATACCACATTCCAAGACAAATATTTGTTCTCAGGTCAATAATTTTAATCTCGGGCTTGTGGAGAAATACAAATGGCAAATTCTAGATCAATTCACTTGACAAATATTGGTTAACTTTCCACTAAAAAAATAGGAATTGGGTTTATTTGCATCTTTGGACACGCGATTAGGATGGTTAAGTTATGGTCTTACGCTTTATAAGTGAAACCCACCTGTCTGCTATAATAAAAAAAACTACCATGCTCAGGATGGGTGGTTTGTATCCCAGTTATATTTATAGTTCCTCACTCAGAAGTACAAGAAAATGGTAATGATTAGTAAAACTCCCAAATTAAGTTAATACGTCAAAGGGGTTTGAAGCATGAGAATTGATTTTAATTTGAAAGAACTCATCTGCTGGTCACTAACGTGGGTACAGATGCCAAAATTACAGAAAATGAAAATATAAAAATACACTAATAATAAACTAAATATATCAACAAAATCAAGAAAACAAAAATACCTAAAAAGCCGAAGGGGATGAAAAGGATACCAAGGAGCCGAAGGAGAACCTTGCCTGCCTGAGTGACACGTGCGAGCAAGCCACAATTCAAAAAATAAATAAAACCTGTAATGATTCCTTCCTTTTCTGTAAATCCTCTCTACTATGCAAGAGATATCCACAGCACGAGGATCAGACACTAGTAACAACACAATTTACGACAGTGAATGGGTGCTTCCAAATAAATTCACACTAACATTGATGTGCCTGATATTCAGTGACTAAAGTGTCTTTCCAGAAATGTACAATATGGCACTGCGTCTCTCAACTGTTTCCAATCTCAGAAAGAGAATGTAAAACAACTTTGGGGTTTCAAATTTCGTTAGAATCGGGCGAATAATTATGATGTTATTGCCCCCCAAAAGATAATTCCCATGTGAATCTTGGGAGGACATTGGCAACTATATCATTCGAAGGGAAATTTAAAACAGCATAGGCGTTTCAAATTCCGTTTTGAATCGGGCGAATAGTTATGATGTTATTGCCAAAATAAAATAATTCCTGGGCTAACCTTGGGAGAACTTTGGCACTTATAGAATAGCCTAGATTGGGAGGAACTTGGAAATTCTATCATTCAAAAGAGAATGTCAAAGAATATAATTTCTTTAAATTTCGTTAGAATCGGCCGGATATTTACAATCTTATTACATGAAAAAAAAAACCAAAAC
Organism: Ceratothoa steindachneri; assembly: GCA_963969495.1. Classification (NCBI taxonomy): domain Eukaryota; kingdom Metazoa; phylum Arthropoda; class Malacostraca; order Isopoda; family Cymothoidae; genus Ceratothoa; species Ceratothoa steindachneri. The sequence continues at coordinate 60,425,056 of OZ018338.1, read as the reverse complement.
GGGGACCGACCGACCGACCGATCGCTTGACCGACATATGTAGCAAGATGCAGAGTCGCCCGCGACTAATAAAACCGTGCGCGATGCTGTTGGCAATGAAAATTCCTGTAGATCGTGCTCTTACAGAAGCAGAGCATTTACCTATTGCTCTATCAATTTACACACGCAAGAGTTTTGGATAACATGAAAGAACTTTGCAGGAGTAAAACCATCACTTTCCAGTTTGCGAAAAACAAGTGCGATAGCCATTCTTTATGAGTATTGAAATATATCATCTGGCTTGATGCTGGTGAACTAGTGAACAGAAAGGCCCTAACCTCACTCTCTTTGGTTTGGAAACATGGCGTACGGGATATCCTCAGCATCTAGGGTTGTATAAGGATAAAATGTGAGCGGGTAGCGTAACTCGTTGATTAAGACGCTAGATATAAGGAAATGAAGATAGATGTAAAGCGGGTCGCTGAGTATGTTAACAACTTCAATTCTAAGTATAATTAAGCCAAAAGAGAATTAATGAAACTCTACGTCTTCTGGCATCGACCATTGATGTAGCGAAATATAGTCGGGGATTATCCTGTAAATATTGTCGCTGGTCAAGAGTGATAAGTAAGAATAGGCTTGAATATATTGGTAATAACGGCAAAATTGGATATACATACAGTCTTGATCCGAAGTATAGGACCAGTTGAAAAAATGTAAAATTGGACATCTCGCACCTTCAGATTCTTAAAAGGTTCTAAGTGAAGCTTTGATATAATAAAGCTAAGTTGTTACTGAGTCAAAGAAAGGTAGTTTAAACAAATTACAGAGAAAGACAGTTTACTCAAATGAGCTACTCATTATCTGGCATAGTATGATTTAGCCTAGACTAATCTAGCCTAGCCTAGCAGAGAATGTATAGTATGGCCTATCTTAGCCTAGAAACCATAGTGAAGCCTAGACTAACATAGCCTAGCACAGCCTAGACTAACATAGCCTAGTACAGCCTAGCATATATAGAATAGTAAAGCTTACCATAGTATATCATAGTATAGCCTATCGTAGTAAAGCCTAGCCTAGAATAGTATACTATAGCACAGCGTAACCTAGTATAGTTTAAAATAGTTTAACGTGGTATTGCCTGGCCTTGCAAAGCCTAGCATAGTATAACCTACCTTACTCTAATCTACCTTAGCATTGTATAGTATAAACATAGTATATCCTAGTCTAGCATAGTATAAACTAGTCTAGCATAATATAGCCTAGCTTAACATAGTACATCCTATCCTATTCTAGCATGGTATATCCTGTTATCACACACCCAGCCATAGTCTAGCCTATCCTAAACTAGCATATGCTAGATTAGCATGGTACACTATAATTTAGCCTAGTCTAGCGTAGTATAGTCCAGCATACCCTTGTATAGCCCAGCCTAGTATGTCATAGCATAGAATTGCCTAGAATAGCATAGTATATCCCATAGTATATACCCTAGCCTAGCCTAGTATAGACTTGCATATATAGCCTAGCATAGTTTATATTAGAATAACCTAGCTTAGTATAGTATACCTGAGCCTATCACAGTGTATCCTACCCTAGTCTACTAGCTTATCAAAGTATAGCCTAGCTTGGCTAGTAGAGTATAACCAAGTATAGCTTAGCGCAGCCCACAACTGTATTTTATAACTTAGTCTAGCCTAACTTTGCTTACCCTAGTCTAGTATAGCTTATCGTAGCATAGTTCACTGGAGCCTAGCCTAGTATATTATATTCTATTCTAGCATAGTTAGCATCTTCTAGCCTAGACTAGCATATCATAGTATAGTATATAATAGCCTAGCTTACCTTACCCTATCCTACCATAGTTAGTATAGTATAGTATATCATATAATTACCTAGCATAGACTAGATTATAAGATCTTAGCCTAGGTTTGCATAGCATGCATACCATAGCCTAGCCTACCCTAGCAAAGCCTCGCTTATACTAACTAGCCTGGTATAGCGAAGACTAGCCTAGGTTTGCATAGCTTTGTATATGATAGCCTAATTTAGCATACCATAGCGTAGTTTTGCCTAGTATAGCATTTCATGCCCTGCCTAGCCTAGTATAGCTTAGCCTAGCCCAGCATAGCATAGCCTAGCCTAAAATTACATATCCAATACATGTATAGCCTCTACTATACTCATAGCCTAGTCAAGCATAGCTATTAAAGTGAAGCCTAACATACTATATGCTATCCTAGCATACCATCTTATAGCCTAAATTAGCATAGTATATCTTCCGCTTGTACATTATATCTAAGCATAGCTTAGCATAGTATAGCCTAGCCTATAATATTCTAGCATAGCATAGCTTATTTTAAGCTTGCCTAGCAGAGTGTAGCCTATTATAACCTAGTTTAGTCTAGGTTATTGCCAAAACAAAATAAGCCTCGCTTATACTAACTAGCCTGGTATAGCGAAGACTAGCCTAGGTTTGCATAGCTTTGTATATGATAGCCTAATTTAGCATACCATAGCGTAGTTTTGCCTAGTATAGCATTTCATGCCCTGCCTAGCCTAGTATAGCTTAGCCTAGCCCAGCATAGCATAGCCTAGCCTAAAATTACATATCCAATACATGTATAGCCTCTACTATACTCATAGCCTAGTCAAGCATAGCTATTAAAGTGAAGCCTAACATACTATATGCTATCCTAGCATACCATCTTATAGCCTAAATTAGCATAGTATATCTTCCGCTTGTACATTATATCTAAGCATAGCTTAGCATAGTATAGCCTAGCCTATAATATTCTAGCATAGCATAGCTTATTTTAAGCTTGCCTAGCAGAGTGTAGCCTATTATAACCTAGTTTAGTCTAGGTTATTGCCAAAACAAAATAATTCCCGGGATAACCTTGGGAAGACTTTGGCCATTATATCATTCGAAACAGCGGAATAATTACAATGTTATAACAAAATATAAAAAGGAAAACGCGGACTGACCGACCGACATAGTGAGATGTAGAGTCGCTTGCGACCCGACTCACACGCAACTAAAAAAGACATTTTTTTAACAGTATTTTTCATGATTATTTACAATGTCTTCCTTCATTTAACGAAGCAGTGGACAGCTTGCTTGAAGAATTGACTCTGCATTGATGAATTATATGATATGATATCGTTTTCAATGCCTTCATATCAAAGTTAACTTTACTAAATAGAGGATGATGCATGAATTAAATAATAATAACCAAATCTTGCAAGATCTTTTAAATATAAAGGACGAGGTAAAGATTCGATACCTACTGCATTAATTTTGAGTTTGGTCGTACGAACTCGTGTGTATTGTCATTGAAAAAGAGGAGACCCTTTGGCTTGAATATGAAGGACATTTCTGTTACAGAGCTGAATTTGAACTTTGCATTAGTTGAACTAAAAAGTTCTATTATCTGTGTCCTCGAATGCTTAGGCACATGAAGAATACCACATCGAGGTGTTGGAGAAGGTTTTTGTAGCGAACAAGTCACTGATTTTGTACCCAATATTGCAGTAAAAACATCTTCATCCTCGAAATAAATCCTGCTCTGAGCTAACAGAATTATTGCAATATTAACATGTTGTAATCGTTATCATTCGCTTAACAAAAGTCCTAAGCATTGCTAAATTATAAAAGGCCTAGTAATCACTGCAGCTTTAAAAAGTTCAAACCTTCATTATTATCATCATCATCACTAACTCTTTAATTTAAGAAGGGGATTTTTTTGAATATTTTAATAATGATTTCATCTTGGGTTGGTTATGATTTATGTTTTTTTTTTCAAGTTATTTCTAATAATTCTTTTATAATATCAAAAAACAAAATGGTGAAGTTCAGAAATAATTATAGGTATCGAAATTTTGTGAATTTTTTAAAACCCCAAAATTACAAATGGTGAAATTCAGAAAATTTAATTAACTCCCCGCGTTATCACATCATATAAATCATACCAGCATTAAATGTTAGTAACCAGGTTATACTTTTCTAACCACATCCATGACGAAGGCCTGGAAAACTCTTCCAACCTTACAGAGCAGTACAACAAAACCAAAGAAATTTTGGAATTTGGACTAACCTCCTAAGAATTATATGTAAAAGTGAGGAATACAAATTTATTAGAATAAAATAACTGCCATTTGATCCATTGCAGAAGAAAATAGACTATAGTATGATAATAAATTCTCCCTATTAAGAGACGATATTCTCATCCACGAGCAGAAATTCCAGCATTTCGTTCTACTAAACCAGGAAAAATTCATAAACAAACTAATCAATATGTTCTCCACAACTCAAAATTAGATGAAGAAAGACCCAACTGAATAAATCCACAAAACTAAACAAAATAATATCCTATACCATTGAAATTTAACTACAAACTATCAATATTTAATAAAGCCCTGGATAAATCTATGTACACAAAGAGTAAAGTACAGACTCGAATAAACGTTCTAAATCCAATCATTTCTCAGGTCCCAACTCCAGAATATAAATTGCTAAATGTTGAAATAACATTGTTGTGCCATTGATCCACTCAAAATCTTCAATTCTAACAGTGATTTAGTCGATATCATTGGCCAAATTGCCAAAAGATGAAACTATGTAGTAAAATAACTATAACGTGAGTATATCAAAATCCTGATCTAGCTCCCTCACGAATGGAACCATACATCTTAAGTCATCTCTCAAGAATACCTATTTATAACTAGAGCTCCATTTTCGAGCCAAGATGAAAAAATAAGCGTTAACTCGACGGAATAAGATAGGGCTGCAATCAGGCCCAAAACTATTGATTTCCATATAGAAACCTCCAATAAATGTTCTTAACATATATAAAGAATCCGACAGAAATGTGCACGAGATTTTCTTATGATATTTTACTTAAAATAAATTAAGAACAGCAATTAGTGCAACGCATAAGGAGCTTAGAATCTCTTTTCTTTCTCAGTTTAACATAAGAGTTAAGAGTAAACGGACGTATTCCCTGCCTATATTCAAATGGACTGGCTTAGTTTGATAAAATAACACTAGGAATCAACTAGGAAATATGCTTAATGTGCTCCTACATAAGAAGATAGATAAAAAAATTTAAATTTTAACTGCCAAAGACGAAGAATTTAGACAATCCTAACAAATTCTAATTAACAATGGCTTATCCAATATAGATTTTGAATGCTGCTGCTCGGACGTTTCGTCACCGGACATTTCGTCGAACGGACATTTCATTGCTGGAGATTTCGTCGCCGGACATTTAGTCGAACAGGCAGCTCGTCGCTGGACATTTCGTCGCTTGATATTTCGTCGCTCGGCATTTCGTCGCCGGACATTTCGTCGAATCCTCAATATTTCCTTCCGCCCACCCACACAACAAGGTAATTATTTATACTCACTAACCACGTAATTGCGAATGAGCGCCAACCAACCAGCCTCATCAGCCGGGTAAAGGCAATGTCGAAACAGTATTTGGTTTCAACTTATAAATCAATCATTGAATTCAGTAGGGGATAGACGACGTGAATCAGCCCTGTATTTTAGAGGTAAGTTTTGTTTTTTGTAAGTAATCGGAAAAACGGCGATAACTCAGCCAGAAAGAGCTGTCTGGCATTGAATGGGTTACTTTCTCTATGTAGGCGTGGTATAGCTCCTTTGTAGGTGAGCTAATTTATTACTTAATAAATTCATTTTTAAATTTGTGTTCCATTACGCTGTATAGTTTCATGTAAAATTATTGTTTACGTAATTATTTTGTTCATGTCAATTCTTTGGCTCGTCATACGAATATACAAAATCAACTTTTAAAAATGAAAACACTCGATTATTCCAGAAACATTTCATGAAACACAAAACTAAAATGGTCTCCGAATTTTGCTCAGTTATGGTTAAAGAAAAAATGTTACAGGGCTAAATCAATGTAAGATGTGCATATTTCAAGTAAAAATAAAAAATAAACATATTTTATTTTACAGCCATGTAATTCACTTGTTCTAAACGCGGCTGAAAGAAAATGCTGTATAATGGGTTTGCTTATACTGTCTACAAAAAGAAGGGTGATGTTACAAATGCGAAGAAAGAGGAAAATGCGGTGGCAGATGAAGTTCTCCAACGTGATCCACTTCCACATTCTCAACCATGAGATGCCAGTAGAGCCGTTGCACTCAAGATAGTAACGCGTACTGTGACTCAGAACTGCACCATTGACTTCCATTTAGATGTAGCTGGTTCTCTTCCCCAAAAGGAAAGCCTTAGCAGAATGATGAGACGACAGAGGAAATTCCCTGATAGAAACCAATTAACAGACCAACTTAGAATTTCGTTGAGGAAGGAGAGTTCCATTCTAGTTGTAAAGTTATAGGGACACATCTTTTAATTTTGTAATAAATTTCCTTTAAATTAAATACATTTTAAATCTTTACAAAATTCTTATAAGGAAAATAAACCTCCATTAAATTGAATGAATTTTATTTATTTTCCTTAATAATATCCATATAAGCGACGAAACGTCCAGCGACCAAATGTCCAGCGACGAAATGTCCGTTCGACAAAATGTCTGGCGACCAAATGACCGGCGATGAAACGTCCAGCGACCAAACCTCTGGCCACGTGAAAGATTAGGGAAAAAAGTTCTCTATTCTTTTTGAGGGCGAAGAGGAAAAAGAAAAGGGGAAAATATACCACTCTCCGGTTTAAGAATCATTAGACGGATAGCTACAGAACAACTATGACTGTGAAAAGAAATGAGAATAATACTACGAGTATCTTAGAAAATGGTAAGTTGCACTACGAATTTACTATAAGCAGATATGTCAGCAATCTACAGATGATTTACGGCCTCGCAGCCAAGTAATCTAAATTAAAGGGGATTAAAGTGATGTACAAATGCAGAAGCTCCTGTACCTACTACATGAGTATGGCCCCTACTTCTCCCAGCCGTCGTTTACCAATGTAATTGAAAGAAGTCGAAATAAAATGAAGCTAATATGAGCTATACAGCCAACAAATCACAAAGAATATATATAAAATACATTTCCGAAGTAGTGCTCCTGAATTTCCACTAAAATTTACCCTATTCGTATCCCTTAACCAATCATATTACAGCACCGGGGAACAAAACCATGCGTCATTCTCTTCTGCTTCCGATCGCTGCCCATCCACTTTACCGGAAAATAAGGTAACTTTATTGTAAACAGAATATCACCGCTGCTTTGATAATAAAAAAATACTTACGTCAGAAGATATATTAACAAAGGTGAATCTCTACGACAAAATTCATAATTATGTTGTAATAAATTATATTTGAATAAATCTCCCTATGCTACAATATTGAAAAAACTGGTGGAGCTAAAGTACAAAATAGTCTTCAATAAAACATGTATAACAGATAAGCTGTTCCCATTTTTTACAGATATATAAATATACATATAAATCACGCAAGTTTGCTCCTAAGGAGCCGAATATTAATGTTCAGGAAAAGTGTGAATATTAGGTGATTGGATTGATTTATTTCCACGTTTAGTTCTATAGGCATCTATCTTAAGGCAGTGAAAACAAGACACGTATATAATATCCTATTTTTCTTTATATCTAGACTCTATAAGCTCTCTATAAGCTCTGTTACTAGCTGCTATTAGTTTGTATCCTAGTGATTTCATAGGAATCCATGAACTACACCACGAAATGCACAGAACGCGAGCTAAAATCATTTTTTTACTTAAAAACTTGTTCATTATTTTTTCTCTAACATCCTTGGAAGCAATATAATTTCACTTTATGCTGGTGAACTCCTAATATTTTGATACAGGCACATGCGAAAAATGAGGTATACCAACTAGGACTTTAGTTTACCCAGTAGTTCCATCCTTTGATTTCTAGGCCAATTACTTGACCGAAATTATCCACATGAAAAAAGGTGACAAGGTAAATGATGAAAAGATTCAGGGAAGAAATTTGAAAAAGGGTAATGAAGGAAAGTTCATTACGCTTTTGTCCAATTTATGGTTTCAGCAAACCGCATTAGTTGTGTTCACTCGGGTTCATTTCGGGTTGATTTCGGGTCAACTGAGAGCATATTGTAAATGAATGTAAGACAAAGCATTTCATTTCTTCATACATGACGATATACACAGTTATAAAATAACAGATATTCCTTCCCCACTACGTGCATTGCAGATTTATCAACATTGTATTTAGGGGACGCACTATTAGGTGTTATAATGAGAATGAAAAAGTTAAATTAAAGTAGCCGGATAAATGTTATTTAATTAGGATTCTTAGATTTGTCTAGATTGTAGGGAATAGGTGTCTACTTCTAGGTGATCATAATAAAGTTGGAGAGTGGATATCCATTGTTCCATTAACCGGATTTTAGAGCTTCTTGCCTTGCTAGTTAATTGGAAAATTTACACATATTTATTACTGGTCTGTTGGGTTTTGCCTAAACTATCAGATAACTAGCTTGCTGAATAGGGGTCCTTTCGTAGGTATGGACATCATTTTTCGATATTTAAAAAGTCAGAATTTTTACCTAGAAATAAAGGTAATACTTCAGATTCGGGGCGCACGGTAGGTGGCGCTGTTAGTAGCCTACAATTTTGGGCTACAATATATGTCTTATGACGTCAGACGGTAGCTTAAGATGTGACCAATCACGGCGTTATATATTTTTTTTTATTTTGGGGGATTTGTAACTTTTAGTTTGTATTATTTACTAAATATCTCCGCCTCTACTCGTTTATAGTTTTTCTAAGTTGGGTAAGGTTTTTTGATGTATTTTATTGTTTAGTTTTCGTCTTTTTTGTTTGCTGCGAACGATAACAGATTCTTACTGGTAACGTCGTAGCTAATAAATAAGACCCGTTTTGCAAATGTTTTTGTTTCGTTATGGTCTTTTCGCGCTCTCCATGTTCTTCTTCGTTATTCAAATTCGGCTATATTTTGTATAATCGGGAAAAACTTTTAGATTATTTAGAGGCGCATAAACTAATAAAGAAATCTATAAAAATAAGTATTGTTTGTCATTAGGTTAGCTTTTTCTGCCAGTAAAAAGCTGTTGAGGAAAAAACCCCAGTAAATTCAAGGGGACTGCTCGTGGGGGAGATATCACTGTAGGGGGACCACCCTGCGATGATCCTGATTTTCAATCAATTGGGGGGTCAGGGGGGCGCAGCCCCTCAGTATATACTCATATACAAAACAATTTAACGCCGTAATTGTTCATATCTGACGCTACCGTCTGACGTCATAAGACATATATTGTAGCCCAGAATTGTAGCCTATAAACAGCGCCACCTACCATGCGCCCCGAAACTGAAGTGTTACCGAAATAAATTTATGGCATTTATTCAAGTTTTTATAAATGATTGTATAACGTAATGGGAAGATTATTGTCAAAGATCATAAGCTGTAGTCACCAAGGTTGGGAAAAGAGAGCGTGAAGCACTCCCAAATCCGATTTAGATATAACAACCGACATAATTAGAAATTGACAAATAAAGAATATTGCCATCAATCGTTTTATATGAAAAGAAAATTCAATCATAGGAGCAATTACTACATGTCAAATGAGCATAAATCTTTTTAAGGTGTAATGTCATCTGTTTCAATTCATATTCAATCTTACATTGGGCAGTAAAACATCTTCATGCATGTGATTAGATAATCACAATACACAACATTATCGGAATTCTCACCAACAAGTGGGAAGTTCTTTCCCTTCAAATAAGTAAACACACACAAAGCCCGCAAACTTAGAGATCTGTCCCAAAGCTATTCTTATATAATCCTACACACACTGTATCCTTCATCGCATGCCATTACAACTCATTCACGTGAGCTCGCACTTCCAACCTGTTTAGCACGGCACCGACTGATTTACATCCCTTCAATGTATTCGGATTTTTTTTATCTTACCCCCTGGACAGGGCCCAAAGCAAGTTACCCCAGGTTGTGTTATTTTTTAAGATAATAAGTGTGGTGCTATCGGAGTGTTAAATCTTTGGCATTGAGTTATTATTAAGATTAGTCAACTAATTTTAGTTATATTGAGTTCAATAGGATAACTACGTAAATGTCAATTTTTCAGTAAAATTAATTTGATGTGGCTCATTCTGACAGGAACAATCTATTTCAAAGTTCATCAACTTTTAGTTTCCTTTTCTCGCTATACATATTCCACTATATAAGATATAATACGTGTTTTCTATAAGGAATGGAAGGCTAATATTTTTCAAATCAAATGGAAGATGTCGTGTTATGACCCGTGTACGCCGTTATACCCACACAGGCCTACTTGCCGACCGAAATTAAGGCTCGACCTAGGGATGGTTCTAAGAGTGCTCTACTTACACAGTTGCTAAGCCAAGGTATATTCAAATACGGCTACAAAAATATACATTAATAGGACTAAAGATTACATTTACATATAGTGCAAGTTAAATAGCAATGCAATTAAATATTGACGGTTCACTGCTAAGATGATTAACACTATCATTTAAGTTTGAACCAAGGGATAATTAAATAAGTAATGATTTTACAATTATGCAAGTTCAGAGCAAAGGGAATGCTTGAGGTTCGAGGCGGTAAATGTGGGAGGAGCGTGACGAAGCGGAGGTTAAATCCATTTAACCTTGATGTGTGGTGAGTAGGACCAGGTAGGTAAGTTCGACCTTGAACCTGTGGGCGTCTCACGGGACGCTCAATTCAACTTCGGGAAACTGAAGTTGCGGGGCCTCTTATTCTTAAGAAACAAACGGAGGGTGCTTCGGGGATGACTTTCCGATCCTTAAAATCAGAAGACGTGGGGAGAAGGGTTGCAGCTCGCCTAACTATTTCCACGAAAACACTGAGTGACGACGAGCTCTTCCTTGGTTCTTCGACAATCACTCAATTCTTCTATGCCCGAGAATGTAGTCGAATGCCTCTCGACTCACGAAGACGTTACACCTAACGTACTGGACGGCGGCTTCAGACACAATCTGCATGTGAATTCTGAAATGTCGAATAAATACCCCGAAATTATTTAGGCGGAGCGAGAGATTCCTCGCCAATAGGCTTCCTTAATTGCTTTGGGTCGCGATAAGGTTCTATAGCGCCAAGTCGCGATACCCAATTAATGGTCTTTCCATTGTTCTAATTTTCCCAGTATATAGGGCAGACGAATATAGAGAGATCGACGGTGAACTGTGGAAGTCAAACGGAGGGGGGGGTTCATGAAAATCTCTCATTCTTCCACACTCTGTATCCTTGATCCCTATTTGTGTTTTAGAATGCTAAGGCGAATTGATTTGAAAATTATAGATTGCTCGAGAAGAAGACAGCTAAAGCTTTTTCCATGTTCATTGTGATAAGATTTGAACACCCAATTCTTAATGTCTTCAAGGGTTATCATGATCTATTTGCATTAACTTGCACATATTGATGTGTAATTGAATCAGCCAGCATTCCTACCATATAACTACCCTTTTTTAAAGTTTTAAGATCTCTCAGGATGGCCGAGTGGTTTAGGACTCTCGCTAATGGCTCTCCAGCGACGCGAGAAGCGCGTTCGAAACTCGTATCGCTACTTTTCTTTATTTATTTTTCTTTGCGCCCTTTTCCTACTCCAAGCTATCTACAATGGTACTGAAGACCCGAGAGGCCGGGGAGGAAAAACATTTGTCCGCTAAATAACATTTTCCTGAAGCCGTTCTCCTCAATCCTGAAAATTCGCTCCGCTTCTAGGAGGGGGCTTGAGTAGCGTGCGAGAAGTTCAGGCGAGCGGCTTAAATGCTTTGCTTGAATGAGTCTTTTAATCTCTTTTGGGGCAGCTCCGATGCCAACTCTGGAGCGTCGACTTCAACAGGCATTAAAATACATCTCTCGCTATCCCGAAGCGCACAGGTTTCGGTTGCCCTCGGCCAAGACTACGGTGGTGCACTTCTCCCGCCATCCACAGCTCCACCCTAACCCAGACTTGTTTCTTAATGGGTTACGCCTAGAAGTGGTTGAATCGCACCGTTTCCTTGGTCTTGTATTTAACCGACGCCCCACCTGGGAGGCTCATATTCGCAGCCTTAGGTTCTCTTGTACCCACGCCATGGATATTCTCCGTTCTGTGAAGTTCAGCGCTTGGGGCGCTGATAGGGATACTGCCTTACTTTTTTATTGACCTTTTTTTCGTTTGAAGCTCGACTATAGATGCGAGTTCTATGCATACGCAGCTGAGCGTGTATTGCGGAAGGTGGACTCGATTCACCATACCGGCCTTCCGCAGTTCCTCTATTGAGAGGCTACTAGTCGATGCTGGGAAGATGCCACTCGCTCTACGCCGTGCACAGTACATTATTTGCCTGTACATGTGAGTCCGGCACCTCCCTTAGTCGCCAACAGCTGTCATTGCATCCGCAGCTGATTTCGACAGTGCCTATGCTGCAGAGAGGCGCCAGTCATACCCTAAGCACTTTGAGTTTAGAGCTGGGAAACTCCTTCGAGAGCTACTCGTAGGTATAGTTCTCATGCCGGTGGCGCCCCTGGTTCTGCCCAGGACGCCACCGTGGAGGTTACCACATTTAGCTATGTGTCGCCACGCCTCTGCTCCCAAAGCTTCTACAGTGCCTGTAGTATTGCGTTCGACCTTTTTGGAGCACCCTTCGTGTCACGCTGGAGCCGTGCCAGTCTATACGGATGGCTCCAAGTCCCAAGAGGGGGTCGGCTTCCACGCCGTATCCCCTTTGTTTGAAGTCAGCGGGGCTCTACCAGGCGCTGCGTGTATTCACGGCCGAGCTTGTGGCAATACACCACTCGGTACGGGAGATTACGCGACGTGCCCGGTTCGGAGACCGGAGTGTGATGTATAGCGACTCACAAAGCGCCCTGAGTGCTCTCGGGGCATTGGAAACTCCGCATCCCCTGGTTCGCGATATCCGTGACGCCATAGTTTGGGTAAGCCGGGCGGATGTCGAGATTATCTTCTGCTGGGTTCCTGGACATGTAGGAATTGCGACTACATGGCACGAATACGGGCAGCTCTTCGTGCTGCTTGGCAAAGAAGGTGGGAGATGGTCAAAAGGAGCTTAAAGTTGCCTGCCTTTGCGCTGCAACTGTTCCCATGGTCATACCCTCAAAATGCCGCGAAGATTCAGGTTGCTTTCTGTCGTCTCCGAATTGGACACACTCGCAGGAGGCACCGCCATTTGATGGAGTGCTCGCCATACTCTTCGGTAAATTCTTGTTGAATGACTTAGTCTGAGTGATCTCCACGCATGTTACTTGTCCTGGTACCGGAGTGGGCGGGATCACTGCCGCCTGTCCTTTGTACTCGGGACGAGTTCGTGCAGATTGATTCGTGGACTTATAGAGTTTTGGGGTATGGTGAGATTACTTTTATTGCCAAAAAATTCGCATCCTTTATCTAATAATTGAATTCAAATTTAATTTAATATATGATTTGATATCCAATTTAGGTGTTGTAATGACAACTAGTTAAAGCCTAAATTAATTTTGAGGTGGAATTTTTATATTAATTATAAGCTTCAAGAAAATAAAGTAATCAATTAACGTATATTTTTAAACTTCAAATTGTAATGATTGTTAAAAGACTGTTGCGCATATCATGCAATACTTGGCTTTTGCAATATCATTTTGAAAACTTCTGAGCACTCCTTCAAATATTCTAATGCATAGCACTATACGACCTTTTCCGCTCATTGATCTATATATGATATGAAAGAAATTATAACCAGCAGATCTTTTGCGTTTAATTTTATACTTGAAATTTACTAATTGGTTGCGAATATCTCGTCAAATGTCCTCAGAGGTGGACTGCGCAATCTGCTATTCTTAGAAAATCGAACATGCCGACTTTTGGGGTTAATAAATGCCGAGCCTACCTTAAGTGATTTCTTTAGATCACATTATTTAAATATATAGATTTTCATGGTATTATATCATGTTTGGTGGATATATATTGCATTTATGCATTTTAACCAAGGAAAAGAACTAGGGAACCATAAAATAAGCAAACGTTAAATCGAACTCAATTTGGTTTTCCATCCAATGATTAATCATAACGAATGGGCCTAAACTTCGCTCAACCTTGTAAGCAGTGTTTCAACTTGGCCTTGCCGTAGTCTATTTGCTTAGATATATAATCTCTAAGAGAGAGATTTGGTCCATTTGTTTGGTCGAAACGTCACCACCTGTACAGATTTGATTTCGATCCTCAAATTATTAAGAGATGACAAATTGTTCGAATCGCAATTAATCATTTAGGGAGGGGGGAGAGATGAGAAAATCCTTATTTAATTTGGATATGGCGTAGCATGGGTAGTCATAATAGGCTAAGTAGTGATAGTAAAATTATTGTATAAATATTACACATGCTATTGCTTATCCTACAAAAACCCTATTAGAATACATGTAGTTTTCTAATTCAATTATGTGCAATTTACTTGTTAATAGATGACCATTTTTTTCTTTACAATAATTCGTTTTATCTCGCCACGTTCAAATTGTCAATGGCATGGCCAATTACAAGATATGTCTTATTAAGTTAATCCCTCTTAATAATAATAAAATTATTTTATAATCTGTAAGCTAGATCAATGTACTATATATATTTACCATGTACATAACTGTAGTTCAAGGGTACAAAGATTATTCGGGTGGTAGTATTAGAGCAAGTTTCATCACTGGAACAGGTCCCTCTCTAGTTCACCTCTCCCGATTGGGATCGGACTGCTTTTACTGGCATAAAGAACTGTTATACTAAAATTTTAAAAAAAAGCACCAGAAATAAAGAAATAACTAAAAGAACAAGCAAAGAAAAAAAAAACACAAAAAGGATACACATTCCTGCCTCAAGATGGAGGCCCGCCTCGCTGGACGTAGCAACATGCGACCTAATAACGGGAGGATCAAATAAAATGGAGGAACAAAGCCTCCTCCAAGAAGCCACGGAATCGATAAGTCTGTGTACATTAAACCATACCTAGGACAAGGGACAAGCTGTAACGACTCCACTCATCCCGATACCAGAAAAGAAAGTGTGAGCGAAGACCACCCAGAATGGGATTTTCAATATGAATGTGCCGAAAAGTCCTGATGACACAGCAGTAGTCAATATGAAGTGAAGGCGAGCGCTGCATCAACTTCTGGTGCGTTGCACGAGTGTCGAGACCAATGTGAAGAAGAAAAAAAGCGACCTGAAGCCGCCATGGCATTAGGGGGTAAATCTTACGTCTTGAAAAAGATATAAAAACAAAAGTATATGCAGAGTAGAAGTAGAGTTTTTAGGTAAATGTGGTAAAAATGAAAAGTTTGAGTGTTGTGCCATCTCTTGAGGTTTTTCTTTCGAATTGTTTCTTTTTCATAAGTTGTTAAGTAGTTTAAGAGGCTCCCACGCCGCTATTATATTTGTGTTTATTATTTGTTGATATTTGCGGCGCAGTGGCACGCAACTCAAAGTTCTCCTCGGCCGTCTGCCATTGATTTAACAACTAGCCATGAGTGCTGACTGATTCGTGCCATGCAGTTAGTGTAAGGAAAATCAAAACACTGGACTGGTCACCCACTTACGGCGGACTCTTTGACGCGCACATCATTGCACTCATTCCTCGCAATTCTCAACTGTCCAGGAACAAAACAGTAGATAATCTCGATATTCACCCGGCACACGGCAACATTGTGGTCATGAATACCTAAAACCAGGAAGTGTGGAGATTTAAATGCACCGAAAGCACACAGGGCCCTCTGTTAATCACAAAAGATTAAAACACATGTTCCAAAGCGGGCACGACGCGTTATCTCCGATACCGAGTGATTTATTGCAACTAGCTCGGCAGAGATGGGATGGGAAACGAGGAAAAGAGCAACGTTGACTTCAACAAATGTGATACGGGGTAGATGCGACCCGCTCCTGGGACTGGTAGCTCTCCACATACATTTGCACGTATACAGCGTGACATAAATGTGCTCCTAAAGGGCAGAACGCAATACCCTTTCGCTCTTGAATCATCGGGAGCAGAGGCTGGGGGATAAATATTCATTGGTGCTACCCACCAGCTGACCTTTTAAACAAAACAAGAAACGCCAACTGCCCGAGAGCTACCCCCACCTCTCGAACCAGTTTCGTAGCCCTGAAGTCAAAGGGCATAGAGTAGAATTGGCGTTTCTCGGTGGATTAAGCACCTTCGGGTTCGGCTTTAGATGCATTGAGACCCATTAACGACTGAGGGATGAGCAGGACTCGAGTGTACAGACGCAAAATGCACTGTTCACGACGTACAGCGAGTGGTATCTTCCCAGTATCGAGAAGTAGACCCTCAATAGGGGACGTGCGGAAGGCACCGGTTGCCAGCTGGAGATCGATTTGGGGTTCGACTCCACCTTCTGCATTACACGATCGACTGCTGATGCATAAACACGCATCCGTATTCAAGCTTCAAAGAATAATCAAGAGAAAAGCAAGGCATTAACCTGTTACGCTCCGTACGTGCTGAACGTAAAGGATCGAATCAAATATGAGCTTCCCAGGTGAGGCGTCGATTGAAAACATGTCACTGAAATGGTCCGAATCCATGACCGTTCAGAGTGGAGTAGTGGATGGTGGCAGAAATGGACTACCTTATTTTGGTTAAAGCAAACCCGAATCTGTGGCTTCGGTATAGTGAGAGATAAGGTTGAATGCATGTAGGTGTGCCGCACCAGAGATTGCATCTGTTCTGCAATAAAAGAGTTAGAAAGGTCTATCACGTAGAGCGTATCGATAAAATATTCTGGCAGCTCTGAGGTAATACTTTTGATGCTCAGGGCCAAAAGCGTGACACTGGGTAAACTTCCCGTAGGACACCATATTCATGATCCATTGGGCAAGAGAGGGCTCCTTCTAACCTTTTCTGGAATCGAAGATCTCACAAGATCCCAGAATTTAAGATTAGGAGTCGTCCCCTCACCCCCATCGTGTGAGAGTCTCAACGATACCGTATCGCCATGCAGTATCATAGACCTTCTCCAGATCAAAAACAACCGGACTTGTACTGTCTATGAAGGAAGGCCTCGTTCACGGAATTTTTCACTTCAAACAGAGCATCCGACATAGAGAGTAGCTTGCGGAAGCCGCACTTTGTGGATGAGAAGTGGTCTCCGTTCTCCAGGAAAAATGCTAGTCTAACTTTTACCAATTTCCCTACCAATTTGCACGTGCATGTAGTTAGAGAGGTTGGGCCGAATCCAGCTGCAGTAATATGATCTCTCCCCGGTTTGCAAAAATCGAGCAGAGCAGCCATTAACCAGAATTCTGTAAGGATCTTATCTGATCCTGCCGAATATATGTATCTAACAGTAAGGCCATTCCTCACTCACCTAGGTGTCGAAGCATCGCATATCGGACTTCATCCGGATCGTGGGGGTTTTTGACCCTCGAAGCGCTAGCGGAACTCAACTCATTCAATGCAAATCTATCGTTGAAGGATTCTTCGCATCTGGAGGTAAAGTTAAGTTAGCGATCTTCAGTAAAATCACGATGTGAATTGAATTCTGTGGGGGAGGCATGCCAGTTAGAAAATAAGAATAAAGCGGTCAGGAAATACTCTGCCACGGACGGATAGTCTGAGATTGTGGTCTCATTTTCAGGAAGAATGAGGGGGAGGGGGGTTCTGCGAAAACCTTCCCAGAATCCTATTCACTCACATTTACAACTTTGCTAGAATCGTCTTATTATTCAGTGAAGAAACGTATGAGCGCAAGGAAGAGAGGCGGGCGTGCTTCAGAACCTACTGGAACCTACCCCTACCCCGAAAAAATTCACCTACAATAAAGTCTTTTGTGTGGCGCTTATATCGCAATTAGGTATAAGACTTCTGTTCGAGGGCCGTCTCATACTCAGGGGACGACCCCAGAAGCGGTCGGTGTGCAAAACTCCCAAGGCAATGAGGTTCACTGAAAAAACTCAACTGCCTCATTCAGCGACCAAAACTCCTCGACTTGAACGGAAAATTCAGTTATTTCCTGAAATGTGGACCAACCCGCCTGCGCCAATCGCTGTCGGGGGCGCGTCCCCGATAGTGACCTAACCAAATAATGAATTAGACGGTTAAAGTAAATCAGGTTTTCATCCCGGAAAGCACAGTGATAGATCAGGACAAGTAAATTAAGTCGTTCTAGGGCAGTGATTGGAAAACTCTCAATGACCACACGGCAGGGCCGTAGCATTCTTGGATAGATAACTCCCGGCGTGTTGGTCAAACAAGGCGCTGAAGATTCCGTCACATTTTAAGACTTTTCCTCCATCCTCCTCGAAACCTTCTGCAAGCTTCGAAGCCTGGATTCCTTCCATTGGAGGATTTCCTCCCTCTGAGCCCCCAGGTCAAGCCTTGGGTGGTGGCATAGAAACCAAATCTCTTATGGGGCTGTCCTTCTTTCAAAGAGCAGCGTCTAGAGCCTCGAAAGACGACTGTTTTACTTTATGGGTAACGGTCAAAATGGAGAAGGAGAGGAGATATGGCCATATTCGAGGCTGAGTGTGAGACTTTTGTTAAACCGTTTTAAAATGGAAGCGCCTAGTGTGAGTAGAAGCAGCAGATGGGCCCAGAATCGGCACGGAAATGACAGTGCTCTTAGGCCTACAGTGGCGAGGAGTAGAAGTTGCATTTTTTAAATTTAGAAAATAAGACTTGCCAGGATGTACCAACATGCTGTCATCATTGAGGTGAGTAATCAAAAAATGTTTGAAACCTGTTGGCTTGAAAACCCCATGAGGTATCTCAATATGTTGCCCCGAGATAATTGAGGGTCCGATTAGAGCACTTGCAAGTTTATTGTATAGCACCTCACACTCAAGAGAACCAAGGGCTCGGACGTGCCAAACTTGGCTTCCTTGTTTGCCGAAACGGCAGCAGACCGATTTGTCCTCGTAGCTCCAGCCTAAAGAGATGAACTTCTATCTCTCGTCTTTTTCTTTCGGTCCTTTCTCTTCTTGAAAGAGGACGCTGAGGAATGAACTCGCTTCTTTCCACAGTCAGATGGAGCTCCTCGGCAGGATAGATTACCTTAGTAAGATCCTTATACGAGATGGAGAAGGCGTGGCTTACAAAGGGCCAACAACAGAGGAAGCAGGTCCCTTCTCTCTTTATGAGTCCTGAGGGCTAAATCCGTCTGAGAAGCTTGCAAAGGGGCGGACTCAGGTTCGGTGTTTGGCATCGAGTCAGGGGTTGACTCCATGGAGGAACCTGCCGTCTGGGACTGGGCCCCCTCCAATGGCATTTCAATCTGTCTCCAAAGCTTCACGGATTCCATTCGAGTCACTTTCTTTCGTGTTTTTTCTAGCAGACGAATGGACCTCCATCTGGGAAGAGAGGGGGGCAGGCACGCCCCCCCCTAACAAACAATAAATGGAGGACTGCACGATTCTAATGGTCTCGGACCGTCAGGGCCTGCTATTCCTTATTGGTTTATCAAGCCAGTTCAACCTTGAGCGATAAATTTTAAGCCAGCTGCTTGATCTCCCCTTCCTCACTTGTGTTAGTA
The DNA here is from genome assembly GCA_963969495.1 of Ceratothoa steindachneri. Classification (NCBI taxonomy): domain Eukaryota; kingdom Metazoa; phylum Arthropoda; class Malacostraca; order Isopoda; family Cymothoidae; genus Ceratothoa; species Ceratothoa steindachneri. The sequence goes on along the minus strand of OZ018338.1, from coordinate 60,405,562 downwards.
AAGGATGGACTCTCGATACTAGGGAGGATGAGTCGCCAGAGGCATTTAAAGATATTGACGTAAGGAGAAATCCACTGCACCCGTTGGAATAGGAGAGGAGTAAGCCTCATCTCTGATAGAAGATGGTTTGAGGGTCTCCGGAGAAAGAACATAGGGGTGGGAGCACCTCCTTTACAGAGGCCGATCTGCCCGAAAGTTGATCCAGAAATGTCAAAGCGGAAGCCCCTTTGGCCAATGGTGATGGTGAGAGAGAAACACTTGCACCGGCCAAAGTGGTGTCTCTTGTTACACCGTTCCCCGCGACACCTAAGAAGGGTAAGGCCGCGCTTGGTGTCGGATCCCCATGCGCAGACTTGAAACATTGCTAATCCAAGAGGATCAGCTGAATTTCAGCTAAGATCACATTCCATGCCATTCATCGAAAAGTTGAAGTCACACTAATCACACTGTATTGATAGTGATAACATCCAGGATAAGGATGTAGTTAATCCATGTTTTTTTTGTGTCATCGTCGTCGTCACTGTCTTTGCAGCTGTGAAATAGTGCAAGATGTTAAGAAAGTAATTGTTGAGTATATGCTAAATATCGCAATATTAATTTTTTGTGACCTAAGTATTATCGTGTGTTTGGATATGCTGAAGTCTTTCAGTCCTCTTTTCGTGAGGCAGGGATCTTTTCTCAAAAATCTTGTCAGAATAAGAGATATAACTATTCTTCTCTGTATTTTGTCCTTCGTAAAGAACTGATATCTACAGCTATCTTCTATCTGCATAACAATGTGTTGTTCTTTATTTCCAGGATTGCAACTTTATCTTTTATCTCGAAGAGTCTGTATAATTCCAGCAAGAATACTCCTCTTTTTCATCCGGGTTTACTTGGTCTTCCTTTGCTTTTCGCTATGCTAGGATGTTTCTCATCCGGTTTCACAAAGAATTTCTTGCGTTTTACTTGGTCATTCTTTTGATTCTAGCCATGTGCGATAGATTTACCTGTTTCATATGGAAGGTGTTGAACCTTTATCCTCCATGCAATTTCCAGGAAACTTGGAAGCTTAAAGAAATAAAGGAACACATATAGATTGGTGGGAAGCAGTGAACCAGTGATAAAATCTGAAGGGTTTCCAACCAGGAAAGTTCAATGAGACATCCTGTAGATGTTTCAGTTGAGTCACGCCTGATGATAGTACTTTAAAGCTATGAGATATGAACTGTGCGCCACGGAGCTCACTCTTCTCCATGACTAGTACCATTGTGATATTGTAAATCGTAGATGGTTTTATAGATTTGGTTATTTAAAAAAAATGATAGATTAATATTATTTTAATTAAATATTATATAGTTATTATTATTTATTATTAATATTTCATCATTTTATGATAATTTATAATAACTAATTTGTTGCTCTACCGAGTTTAGATCAAATGATTTAATGCCAAATATTATTGAAGGGAAACTAAAACTGGTGCTTTTGAACGATTTCAAGGCAGAATATTTAAAGGTCCATGTGCAATTCTTCCCAACATACAAGTTGAAAATAGTGTTAATTTTCCGCTTAATCAGGTCTTAATGTATGAATGAAGGTACTGAAACCTAGCGATCTACGAAGAGGGCTAAGCCGTCTTGTGTGCTATCAACTGAGAATTATGGAGGGTGTGCTATCATGGTATGGTGTAGGATGTCTTCATCAGTCCATGGGAGATCTTTTCTTTGGAGAGAAAATCAAACAACATCTTATACAACATTGTTATCATAAATTTTATATCATGATGACTCTGCTATGGTGGCTAAAACGGAAGCCCAAATTACATCCAATAGAGCATTTGTTTTAAAGTGTCTGCTACCAAGCCGAGTGGAAACAGTGGATCTCATTTTCAACGAAGTTACGCAACCAGATATATGGTTAGTTAATGACTGCGAGTTTAGATACTTATCGACGTATAGTGTCTACAAATATGATATAGTGGACTGGATTTAGGATTCCATATTAAACTAAAGCCATAAGAAGGTAAGATTGGATAGTAAAACGAGTCATAAACAAGACTAGACACATCCTTAAATATTGTAACTAATGTGTTTAATTTTACCTCTAAAATTTGATGAAGAATATCGAGCAATAACTCGATAGCCTGTTTATCTTTTTTTTCTTCAGAATTGGATCCAAACTTGTAAACAACATGTATTCAGTAACCTACGAAGCGAATCATTTAGCTGTAAACCTTTTCCTACCTTTAAGGATTTTCTCCCCTCTGATTTTGTCTCGGATGTGGTTCCTTGTCAATTGGATAACTTTGATTTTAATGATACTCATTCTTTGATAGCAATCACGACTGGATGAAAGATGGGACAACTTTTGTATATTCTCAAGTACTCATAGCATTTGCGAGTTAAATTTGTAGCCTAAAAACTAAAAAGAATAAAGATGTAATGAGTGCTATAACGAATAAGAATCGTAATGAACGATATAAATATCATATTAAACAAAAAAAACAAGATTCTCATTAAAAAAAGTGTTGGAGAAAGAGCTAAATTATTAAAAGGAATGCCGTCAATCATTTCAGGAATTTGTTATTGCGAGAAATAAAACTTTAGTGGCAATTTTTCATGATGGAAGTTTTGTCTAAGGTGAGAATGTTAATGACAAAGTACAAGTTCTTTGCGCAGAATAGAGCTAAAATTGACTAAAGTTTCAAATCGTGAAGACAACACTAAAATAACCATCCACTTAAGAAGCTATATAATGAAAGATGTAGGATAATCAAACTGAAGAATTCGAAACTAGTAGCCAAGAAATTGTTTCACGTATGCTAATCAACGGAGTCCTCCGCGGAACTAAAGTAAACCGTTAAATAGTAAACTGCTAATTTTACATCCTACTTAAAGCCTTTAGTCGTTACAGAACGACATGTCACAAAACAAATAATCTCAATTATCAAAAAATGACTTTTACAAAATCGCGAGGTTTTAGGAATTAAATAGAGGGAAAAAACGGTCTGAGCTTGGAATTGAATAAATCTTATTTCATTTTCCTCCTGGCCGGGTATCTTGTAAGAACAGTACCTTTAGACTATCGGATAAGAGTCAAGCTGGCACTAGTGATGTGCTATTGCACGATTCTGGGTGCGTGGAGGGTAGTTCCTAGACATATGCCACGCATATAGCTAGGTACGTGGTTGGTACCAGAAGAATGACAACCTGAGTAATATTCTGTTAACTGAGAATATAATTTAAGTACTAGTTTAGTTCTCGCAATAGTCTATAGGTACTGAACTGGCAGAAAATGATGCAGAATAATTAAAGGGTTGGTACACAGTGAAAAAATGTAGTTCAAAATGGATACCGATGGTTATCGAGAGAGTGTTACTTTCGGGTACTGTGAACGTAAGATGTCAGTATTATGACGATGAACTTCAAGGAGGTAGTGGGAGATTAAAAGACGGGTACCGGTTAAGTATCAGCTAGTAATTAAATGACTACCCATTTGGTAGGTAAGAGGAAAGATCTGGTAGCGGCTGAGTAATATCATCAGCGATTACCAGTAAATACCGAGTAGGTACTAGGTGAGAGCTATTTAGTGCCAAGTAAGGACCGGAATGAGTTTAATAAAGATAGCGGAGGGCTCCTAAGGTTAAATTTAAATTAGTTCCTCCGAATAACAAGTGAATTTATTCCTTCAAACTTTTACAAATTTATACATATTGCTTAACGTTTAAAATTTCCAATAGACATACAATCTGAAAAGTGAAACTTAACTTAACCTAGTATATTTAGTTTGAATTAGGTTACATTGGACTAGATTATTTTAAGAGATGTATTATTATCGGTAGTAAACATCTTACAGATCGCAGCCCCTCCTGTTCCAATACACGCAGGAGGATATGCATCTATGTACTGTGCCATGAATTTCACTTCCTCTAACTTCATCACTTTCTCTGCAGATTACTCATTGCAGACAATTTGATGGAGATTCACTCGTTAGTTTTCATTGAAAATAAAGGAGAAATAATTAGAATCCTATAATTCACACATCCATTACTCTATATTTTTACCCGTGAATTTTCTGGACATTTTTGGGTTTTTATAAATGTTTGTATGTATAAATTGACCAAGAGCAAATTTCGGCATATGGATATTGTTAGGGACAAAATTTTGATATTAGTTTATCGTAAGAGGTTATTTTCACCATTAAATTTTCGAAAACCAAATTGTGAAGTTCTGAAAAATTACATATGATTATGCAACTAGGCTCTATGGTTCACTTTGTCACTTTGGATCAATTAATGATATAATTATTACGAGTTTGAGAAGAATGAGATGTTTCTGGGCATAGGTTTGGAATCGCGGAACTCTATTTGGCACTATATACGTCCTTTTGCAAACCCTCATAAGATATAAATTACATATAAAAGAAGTAGTACTCACCTAACTATAAATTTATTAAAAAATGTTTGAGACTCTTGCTATTGCACTTGTACGTGGATGTAGGATCTTCCCGTTGTAAGAACCAGCAGTAGTCACCCATCATGTTTTCGTTGAAGCGGCCTTGATACCTGCTTTCCATATTGCGATTTCTCGGTGGAACCTTTCCCCATGTGCGTCTCTAGTATCACCCCTATTAGATGGAAAGAAATCTAGATGCGAATGCAAGAAATGCATCTTAAGAGACATCTGACACCCCCTTCGTTGATAGGCCTTTAGCATGTTGTCCACTAGTTCTTCATAGCTTTCACCCCAATGGTCCCTAAGAAAGTTCTGCACTACATGGACAAATGAATCCCATGTTGTCAATTCAAGTGGATTTAGTTTATTTCTGAATTCCCTGTCACGTGTGAATTCTCTGATCTCCGGCCCTACAAAAATGCCAGCTTTAAGTTTAGCATCGGTTTCTTTGCACCAAATTTCTCTTTGAGATACTGAAATCCATCAGAATCATGGCTCATTGCTTCAAAAAAATTTCGTGATAAGGCCAAGTTTGATATGAAGTAGTGGAAGGTAGATCTTGTGTGGATAAACCAAAGTCATGTGCTTCACATTGTATCGGCTAACTATGTGTTCTTCTCTTTCGGGGCACTTTTCACAATATAATGATTCCTGTCGGCATTGCTGTTCCATAGGCATAAGAAGCACATATTATTTGTATATCCTAGCTGCAGTCCGAGAAGTTAAGAAATTACCTTTAGATCACCACAGATATTCCACTTATGATGCGAGTAATAATAAGTGCGACAGGAATTGAAGGTAGCAACACAGCTTTGAGGCTAGCACTGCTTGCATCGATGAATAGTCTTCATTCATTCATCGTTCGTTTCTTAGCTGATTCATGAGGCCATTAAAATCAGTACAGAAACAAGCACTATTTTCTTATTTATAGAAGGCAGCTAAGTCCTCATAGCGTTTAGGGAAAGTAAATATTTTTGCACCGTCCTCTAGAAGATTCCATTGCTGTAGTCTGAAGCCCAACAGTTCTGCGTTCTTCTTTAATAATGACACACCCCTCACCAAATCATTCAATCATTCTTGATTTATCACCTGGATTTTCTTTTCCTTAGAATCATCCTCATACATTTCATCATCATTGTTATCTCTCTCTTCCTCTTCTTTAACTGTACTAGATGAAAGAAGAAGTGGGATTGGCATCTCTATATTATGCGGGACTGGTTTTATAGCTGACTTACAATCTGGATATGCAATTTTTGACTTGTTCTCATTTGAGAATCCCGCAATATTTGTCATGCAAAAGTAGTAATCAAAAGCATGATTTGTTAGCTCACGCCACACCATTGGTACAGCAAGAGGCATACCTTTCCGTTTGCCACTTAACCACACTGTGAGCCCCGTATAAAACACAGTAGTAGATTTGTGAGGTGCCCTGGGCTTGTGTTGGTCACCAACTTTACAACCAAAGTAATAATTGCATGCAGCTTTCACTCTATTAGCTAATTTTTTTCGCTGGTTGCTTATAATATATCTTCCACAGATATAAAAAAGTTGTCTGGGCTATTTATACATCCTCGCCGATTCATGTTTTCAACTTAGTTTGCATATATCCTGTTATATACTTATGTACAATCTTATTCTACTTGGAGCGTCAGTACTTTTCCGGAAGGGCTGAAGTCGTGTCAGTCCCTATCTATTTCTGCTCCGTTTTGGTAGGACAGTGACCCCAAATCTCGTCTAACCCTGTGGCTCAGCCCATTATCACGAGGGATCAGGCAGAAAAGTAATCTCAGACACCCGTTGCCCTTGAAACTCCCTTAGATTCCAATTTCAGCGGCGTTATAAGCAAAGAATTCGCCCAAACACAGAAGTAATGCCCAAATCTGCTTTTCTTGTGGGAAAAATCTCGGAGCCTCAAACAGGATTCGATGCGCGGTAAGAAGACAGCCTCTAATATCGTGAAAGAAGGCTTAGGATATCGTGCTTGCTCGGATAGCGTCAATCATGAGACTCACGCCCTGTCCTTCTGGTCCTAAAGATTGCCCACGATAGTGTGTTTTCTGGCCTTTCAGTCATGATAAAATTGGTCAGAGTGTTTCCGGTATTTCTACTGGCCTGGTGCTGCAATTGACATTTCGGAATACTGTCAATCCTGTGACATCTGCCAGAAAACCACGGCGAAAGGGCGTGTTAAACCGACCCCCTTCAGAAGGGACCAATCATATGGAAACCCGTTCATTCAAGACCTTACCCCCTTCCAATTCATCTAAGAAATGTATTTAACGCCGAGGTTAACAATCTGCTCAACCCCCATATCCTTGAACCCTCCACGTCAAATTATTGTTCCCCAATAGTTGTGGTACGGAAACCAGATAACTCTTACCGCATGTGTGTAGATTTTTGCAAATTAAATTCCTTATCCGTTTTCAATGCTGAACCGCTACCTTTAATTGACCAAAACCTTCACTTGCTCGAAAAATATAAATTTATTAACGAGCTCCACGTCAGCTAAACTTTAATTGTATTGCTCCATATCCATTTGTTCATCTTGTAATTATTATAACTGCCAGCTAGAGATTATCTTATATTCAATTATTCCTGTTTATGCCCTTATTTTTCTTGATGTTTACGTCTAGGACGCAAATCGCAATTGTAAATATAAAATTAGTATTTAGAAACCTGGTCCAGCACCAAAATATGTGTATATGTAACACCGTAGTCCACCGTAGTCCTTCTGTCATTTATGTAAAATGTATCATTAAATATCCAATTCATTCTTTTTTTTGCTTTGTATAGCTTAGTGTATAAATATTAATTTCATTTTTTTTTAATTATGTTCCTCTTAATGCTCTTATGGTTAGCAATAATTAATTTACTTTTCCATTCATATGTACACGCAGTCAGGTAGAATTAGCTTGTACACCTGCTCGACGTCAGCTCAGGAATTCCTTTTTTTCTTTTCCGCTTACCCCGTTGACTACTGGCGGGAAAGATTACGCTTCCCCCAGTCATCCGTTATAGGGGATGTCACCTTTCTTCCCTAACTTTGAAAGTGCCAACTTTTTGGATGGGAGGATGTAGCAGAATGTGGTCAAAGGGCGACCACGTGCCCTTCTGTAACCACATGGATCCTGAGATCACCACATGGAGCTGTAAAAGCATGGCTGACCCCGGGTAAGGATGCAGCCTACGACGTTATCACACGCCCCAGCTGTATTGGCCTAGGGGCCGATTTCATCTTCTTTCACTGCAACCTTTCTGTAAAAATTCTGGCCTTCCCTCGAAGGAGTCGCCGACTTTTCCCCGAAATCGCACGCGTCTGGAGAGCCGTCACAGCCACCTCGCCATAGGCCTATATAACCCTTCGACTCAGTTTAAAAAGCAGCACTTACAGACTTCCCACTTACTCCGGCGAACGAGCTGAAGGACTCTCGCCTCCCCTTCGTGGCGATTTTGATTCGAGTCGAAGGCTAAATCGATCTGTGAACTCTGCCATAGTCAATCGGAAAGTATCTCCATTCCTGAACTCTGCCATAGTCAATCGGCAAGTATCCCTATCCGTGAACTCTGCCATAGTCAATCGCAAATAGCGATATCCGTGAATTCTGCCATAGTTAATCCCAAATATCGTCATTCGTGAACTCTGCAATATTCAATCGGCAAGTATAAACATCCGTGAACTCTGCCATAGTCAATCAACAAGTATCTGATCAGGATTCCAAACTCCGAAGGCTCTACGGATTCTCCCTCATCTGAAGCAAGAGGCAACTTGACTTCTTCCGTCGCATTCACCTTACCCCAACTAGCCCCTTTTCTGCAACGAACACTTAAGAAATTGAAACCATTGCCGCCTGCAGATTGATCTTGAATCTGGCTTACACCATTGCCACATTATTTGTGTGAACGCCCCAGTTAAATATCACCCTTTAAATCACCAAAATGAATCTGACCTCTTCAATCCCTTAATTTACCCACCTGTATCTCGAGTGGACATTTAACCACGTCTATACAACAATTCCCTTTAAACCCAATATTTGTATAAATATAATATCATTTTTTGTTAGTAAGGATATATTTTCGTAATTGTCTTTCTTTTGCAACCCCAACGTGTACCAGCTACCTGGTAATCTTTGGCTAACTTGCAGTCTGATAGTTTGTTTAAAAAGGGCCCCGCAAAGTTAATAATAAACCATCCCCACTAAACTCATAACAATTTCCCCTTTCACTAACGGTCTTCAACCTACTTCGGCCCAAAGCCCGAAAGTACGTAAGTATATATATATATATATATATATATATGAATGCAATAAACATCATTGAAAAAGAAATCAGAATAAATTTTTCTTACAGTAATATTTATTACCTTTTCCCGAAAAAATCCGTGCAGGGAAGCGATTCGAACACTGAGGCAGAGAGCACCGTTAGTACACTATGCTATGCGTAGCAAAATGTACTAACGGCATACCTTTAACTGTGATCAAATAGGTGCTCGCTGCTTCAGTGCCCATGGTTCTAATCGCTTCCCTGCACGGATATTTTCGAAAAAAAGGTAATATATATTAGTGTATGAAAAATTTATTCAATTTTCTCTTTCAATGTGGTTTATTGCAATCATCTTCATCATTCTCTCGCGCTACTTTGAGAGATATTATATATATATATATATATATATATATATATATATATATATATATATATATATATATATATATATATATATTTATATATATATATTTATTGGCCATACCACTACATTCTAGATTTAGCATAGATAAATTTGGATTGACTTTCTTTGGTTACCTAACAGCAAACTCCATAGGCTACTCTGCTAGCATCGCAAAATATGTGCAATGTATAGCTTTTAAAGTCAATAATGGTTTTAGGGAATGACATTTTATTAAAGGATAGTTTTTCTAGTTTGGTAAGTTCTTTACAGAGAGAAGTTGATTTTTTCTATAAAATAGAGTCGATAGGTTCATTCTAGAAAGAACTATCTTTGATTAATCTTTGCATGAAAAGTTTAAGTTTGAATATTGCTGGAGCAACCCAAACTTAAAGCATCAAAAATGCTCTGAATTGATCTTAAAATTTCCCTCCTATATTGGTCCTCCTTATTCAGTTTAAGACGTTGGATTGATAGGGTATCATTAATTCTATCCCAAGAATATCCAAAGAATTTTTTTTCTTGTCTCATTTTTCGATGAGAGCAAACCTTTGCTTTTTAAATTTTGTTCGGCCTTAGCACAATTTGAAGCTCATTCATACAAGTTAAACCCATAATTTTTTAGATATTTTCTAGACATTTGGAATTGAGTCTTAATTTGTGAAAGAGAATCAGCATTAAACATTAAATTATCCATATAAAACCACTTGGCTAAATAATCACCAAGTTCTGTTTGCTTTGACTCTAAATGATACTTTAAACACTCCTGCAGGATGAAAGGACTGGTTTTGTTTCCAAATGTGACCCTATTGTATTTGTAGAGCTTTTAGTTTGATTTGGATATATTGTATCTGTAGAAGATTAAGTTTGATTAGATAGATCTTTTACCCAAATGGTTTTGTGAGCATTTTAATCAGATTCTTTAGCTAAATGTATCAGTAAAATGGCCTTTTCTATATCAGATATAGTTAAGTATATGCTATGCCTAAATTGAATGAGGAGCTTAGCCAAAAGAGAAAGAAGGGAAAGGCAGTCCTTTACATTTTCATTTAAAGAAATATCTTTTATATCTAGCCTTCCCTGGTAGGTCAATATCTACTCTGACCTTTGTTGTCTGTGCCGCTGATCTTATCACAGCAAAATTAGATTGGAAATAATCCTCTGAAAAGGAAATGTCTTGGAGAGGCAATTCATGGAGTATTGCATCTTTTAATTGTTTGTCAATATTTCTTGGTATTCATCAGTTATATGTGCTTCACTTAGCTTTTTATACAGAGAATTCAGCCTATTGTATGCATAATTAAATTTGGGAGTTAGATCTCTAGCTCCTTTACCTTCCATCCAAGGCATTTTTACAGAAACCCTATCACCTTCAACTTTGATTTCATTTGGAAAATTTCCAATGGTATTTCGTTCAATATCAGTGAAATTTTCATCTTTATGATCCCGAGAGTTTCTAGACTGCTAAATTGCGATATGTTCTCAGACATTTGCATTTCATTTAGTGTCATCAATTATTTTACATTCTGTTATTAAATATATTTTTTTTTTATATTTCCAGTTTTATAATAATCTGAGACACAACCCTGCAATACACTACTATAAGGACTTTCAAAGGTTTGAGCATTGTTGATTGTAACTGGTTTCAAATTAAAATTTTTAATGCTGGGTGCACCTAGTTAAAACGGAAAGTTAGTTATTATGTCATTAGAAAACTCATCTTTCTGCGTATAACCCTTGCAGGTTAAGAACCTAGATAGAGAGTTTAGCTAAGAGCTAAACTCTAGTATAACAGGAATTTCATCTAAAATTATACCTGTAATAGAGTGAGACAAACTTTCGATAATGAAAGTGGCTGTGGTAGGATGGTTTATTAAAAGCTTCTCTTAAATACACGAGTAACGGATACGCCATGGACCTAATAGCCTCTTGGGTAGTTAATTGAGTATCGTGCTCAAACTGGGTGGCACAACCAGGAATGTCTGAGATGACGTCACTGAAATGAGTCGGTTTCTCAGAGCGGACGATAACTGGTCGCTTTTCTTGAACTCGATAGACGAGGACTCGATCACTGTCTTGCTCTACGCATGCAATTTGTACTAAACTTAAGGAAGATAGGGTGTAATTTGATTCAATTGGCAATTCTTTGTCTGTCGCCACTATTTGGTTAACTCCTGTGCGCCGATGATATTTCTTAAGGAGGTTTATATGGAAAAGCTACCTCCCTGTGGGTGTTTTAACTAAATATTCGACTGGACTGCGTTTCTCGATTATTTGGTAGGGGACTTTCCATTGGCTTAGCAGTTTGTCATTGTCAGTGGGGAGCAATAATAGAACTTCCTTGCCGGGTTTAAATCTTCTATCTTTTGACTTACAGTCGAAGTAAGTCATATTTTCTCAGGTTAACGTCCGAATTTTGGAGGCGATTTCGGCGCATCATTCCAACCTTTGACTGATTTCGATTAGGTACGAGTACCTCTCGTTGTACCCCCCGTTCTAATTTTTGGTTCGTGAAAAGTTCTTTAAGAATGCTTAAGGGGTCTCAAAGGTTATTAGCTTATAGTAATTCAAATGGCGCAAACCCCAAAGTGCAATGTGGTATCTCACTATACGCAAAAAGAGCCACCGGCAGATAACGATGCCATTCTCTTGGCTGCTGGGCGTAAATTTTCTGCAGAATAGCCTTGCGATTACCATTCAGCCTCTCGAACATACCATTTCTGGCAGGGTAAAATGGAGGTGGTAAATATGGGCTGTACCATGATTAAGTTTCCTGTCCATCAAATGGGAAGTAAATTGCCCACACGGTCCGACAATATTTCCTTCAGAAATCCAACGTGAGAAAAGATGGAGATAAGGGCTTCGACACACAAAATGCTGTCGATCTTCTTGAGTGGGGCAGCGTCAGGGAACCTGGTGGCAAAATCGACCAGAGTGAGAACATAACTATAGCCCTCACTAGATGGTGAGTGGATTGGTACACCCAAGTCGATTATCACTCGGGAGAAGGGTTCGGAAATTACGGGGTCCTTTTGCATGGGGGCTGTCTCAACTCGCGCCTTAATGACAGTTTTCTGGCATATGTCACATGATTGACAATATCGCAAATTTTTATCCGACGCTCCGGGCCAATAAAAGTACTTTAAGATTCGTTGGACAGTCTTTGTGTGGCTGAAGTCATCCGAGAAGAGGCTGAGTGTGCGGTTTGTAAAATAAGTTGCACATGAGAGCGGGGAACACAAAATTATCGGACGCCTTGTGATCTCCCTCGAAGCATATCCGCTAGTAGAGGTTATCCTTACCGAGGAAGAAAATTAATTTTCCACGTCTAATGGAATCTTGTCCTTTAGTTTTGGCCTTAGCCCAGAGAGGACGAAGGGATTCACACTCCTTCTGTTTCTTAGCAAAGACCTCGTTTACGACATTGATATTTTTTGAAGCATCGGGGGTTCCCAAAGGTGTGGGTACTTCCAACTCCTGCTTCATTTGTTGTGAGAGGGTGGTTATGGGTTGAGCCACCGGAGGTGACGAAACTTTGGGCCTCTGCCTAATCAGAGCGGCACATAACTTGATGAGTGCTGCCACTACCTCGGCCCAGCCAGTGAAGTAGGCGCAGTCTATATGGCACTCGACGATGGGAAACCGATTAACGCCTTTCAGGTAATCATGCACGATGGCGAACCGATCGTGATCCGGAGCTACAGGTGGGAATAGCTTATCCGAGACCAGGATACACGTACAACCTGTATCTCGGACAAGGTTAGAGATACGGCATCCGTTCACCGTACCAGTCTCGAATTGAAAGCCCCCAGAGTTGTTTTTATTGACCAAAAAGTTTACCTGGTGACTGTAGGGACCTGTTTGAGACAGGGTCTGAGAAGGGGTGGTACTTACCTAGTGCATCTGCTGGGAAGTGATATTGCTCAAGTGAGAGTTTTGAGGGCAATTTGTTCTCACATGACCCTCGATTCCGCACGAATAACAAACAATAGTCCTCATGGGAAACGCTGATGCAGGGGGCTTAGTGGAGAAAGGCTGGACTTCTCGTTTGACGGCTATTCAAACAGGTTTATGCTTGTAATGGCCTGTTATCTTGACGAAATTTTCCTTGTTGTGAGGAACGAATTTATTCTTATTTACTTTCGATTTGGAATAAGATGGTTCCTCTTTCTTCCCTTCTTTGAGGTAGTAATTGTGGCTTGCTGCAAAGAAGTCAGCTTCTTCTATGCAATACCTGAAACTGAAGCATTTTCTGTCCTTGACGAACAATCTGATTTCTGATCGAAGTGATGCCAAAAGTTGGTCCTCAAGAATAAAATCGATCATAGCATCGTAGTCATGGGCCACATTTGATGCGTCAAGCCATAAATTAAGGGGCTGTTGTAATGTATACCCGAACTATCTGAAGGTTTAACAGGGCTGAATTTGGCACTGCCTAAACTTCACACGGTAAAAATCTGTAGTCATTTTATAGGCGGTAAATAGCTTGGCCTTCAACGAGGAGTAAACAATTGTTGCTTCTGACAGTAGGGAAATAACAATATCTATCAGGTGGGTGATTTACATCAAAGGTTTTCTCAAAGTGGGTTCAAAATGAAAGAAAGTCTTTACCTTCTTTGAAAACAGGCAGTTTGACAAATGTAGGTTGCTGGATTCCGTTGCCTGAAGTGATGGATATGGTTTTGTTTCTCGTCCTTGTCATATCTAATTCGTGAAAACGATTCTCTCCCTTTCTTCCCGTTCTTCTCCTTGTCTTCTTTATTCTCTTTCTTCTCTTCTTTATTCTCTTTCTTTCTCTTCTCTTACTTTCTCTTTTCTTACTCTTCTTTCCTCTCGTGCTGTTCTCTCTTCTTCCTGGATATAGGACATTAGGTCCTTCCCAGTTAGACCCAGAGAGCTTCCTTGTGCCTCGAAATTTTTGAACTAAGACATGATGTCTCACCTGTTCCCACTTGAAAAAAATAACGTAAACAAGAGAATTTAGCAGGTTTGTCGAAGCTGAATTAACCGTGTTTCATTTAATCCATTTATGAACACTGACGGAAGTGCCAATGGGTTTTACGTGATCCAGTCGTATACACGCCAAAAAAACAAACGCAAAAAGAACTAGCTTAATTCGCACGATGCTAATTCTGTGATTGAGGCGAACAAGCCTTGGCGCCTACCCTTAAGTATGCCAAACGACCCCGAACAAATGCAACTTTTCTAAATCTTTCAAATGACAGAGTATACAAAGCCGATAGAACAAATATAATATTGCGCTTTGGAAAACTAGTGATGCACAGTCACAATAATCACAAAATAATTAACTTAAATATTCACCGGGATCGTGAATCTAAATCTGCAAATAGTCTAGCAAGAAAATTATTGTTTCCTTGATATCCAGAAGCACAATCTTAAAAGCCTCTGGATAAAAACCTTTTAACGGGCCTCAAAGACGTGACACTAGTATGATTATATATATATATATATATATATATATATATATATATACTATGTCGTAGTGCAGGTAGGCTTTACTGACCTTCGCAAAGTTAGATTTCGCCTGAAGCTGAGTAGAGATTTCGCATTCTTTTACTACAGTCGTTCTTATACCGACATAAGGTTTTCATGTTCTGATAAATGTTTAAACAAAAATGTTGGAAAAATGTTGAAAACTTTGCAAAATATGGACAACAATCTCTGAAGCAATTATCAAACCTGCTTGTGTACTACTGAGATACACTTGAATTTTAGGTCACTATTTAAACTTATAAATATATGTAGATGAGTATGCAATAAACGTTAAAAAAAATAGGTAGTACAAAAAAAATGATACACTGATGTTATGGAATCCATATTTAATTTTTTAATCTTTCTTGCACAACGGACCAAACTGTATCTCATTTTAATGCAAAATAAAGGAACAGAAC
Source organism: Ceratothoa steindachneri (assembly GCA_963969495.1). NCBI lineage: Eukaryota > Metazoa > Arthropoda > Malacostraca > Isopoda > Cymothoidae > Ceratothoa > Ceratothoa steindachneri. Next base: position 60,390,554 of record OZ018338.1, on the reverse strand, counting down.
CTGTAAATATTTGAAATAAAGAAGTCAAAATAAACAAAAGGATAAATATTTATGAAAAGATCTCTATATCGAATTGAATATCTAACAAGGTTATTTGTTGCTACATGATTTTTATTGTTACATTACATTATTTAGCAAAGAACTATTATAAATTTAATATAGGCTACAATATATATCCAAATACATATGTAACAAGATTGTGAATGAAATAAATCATAGTTCTATTATTTATAAAATATACTGAGACACAATAAATATACATTATGAACATAATTTTTTCAGTCAAAGCCTCTCCACGGACCATCAAGCGTCAGGTATCTACCACTGCTATTAGGTAGCTGGCCTGAAAACGATAATAGGACTTCCGATTCAAATGAATTAATTAACATTACTCAAACAATGAACCAGGTAGAAGAGAAATAAAGGGATTGGAAAGAACATTGAAAAACAAAATCAAATAGAGAGATGCCTAAAGTAATATGAAAAAATAAGTAAAAATAAATTAACGTACAAAAGTGGTGTAGAGGATTAATCGAACTATGGCATTATATTAAGCTTGATGGCATAAGTCCATTTGTTAAACTAGAATTTAAACATTTTCCAATTAATTCCTTATGAGATTTAAATTCCAATTAATTCCTTATGAGATTTAAATTCAACCCCTACTAAAACATTCTCGTATCAATTTTAAAGGGCCCTTAAAATTTAGATAATCTATTTTCGTCAATAATTAATTTCTTTGAATATCCTGAATATTCTTAGTCAATTACCATAAAGGAACTTAAGAAGAAAAGTTAAGAGGAATCGGAAAGAGGAAATGATAAATCAGAGCAAATGAGGTGAGCAGATCCAAGAAAGAAAAGAATCTCTTTCCTCATCTACAAACCCAACTTATATTATTAAGTAGGAATTAAATGTTTGAAAATCCAATATTAATCTTATTTTAGTTGGTAAATTTTAATATGGAACCGGAAAAAGCAATCCAAATGGGTTATTTCAAACTTTTCTGGCAAAATCCTCTATTCTGCTTCTCATCTCAACTGTACAGGAGGGTATTCGCAAAGATGCAATATCTCTTCTACCAGAGAATGTGCTCGTATCATTTTATTTATTTTGGGAAGAGATCAGTGTTAAGTTTTATTAATTATTTCTGTATGTATATTACCAAGTGGTGCAATAAATATTTATAGAGAGCCTATTTTATAACGAGACTATAAAAAAGAGAGTCAAAGACGAAATGGCTTCTATTCTATTATGATCAGCCCTGAATGATATTTAATAATATTTTTCTCCGCAATATTATGATTGAGAGTATTTTACTCAATTAATGACGAATACGAAGGGAAAGAAAGTATTATTTATTAGTACACCTCTTCATAGTGCGAAATTCTGAATTTCTCCAAAACTCGCTCCTTAGAAATTTTCATCGGTTATCTCTGTTGCAGAACATCCACTCGTTGTTTGCATATCTGCAATATTCGTGTGACGTGATTCTAAGATGAAAGGAACAGTGAGGAAGACAACCTAACAAGGAGTTTTCAATTTGTAGTTTCGTTTTCATTTGAACAAAGATTTCGTGGAAAGAAAGAAATCGAATTCCCCTTTCCATGACCACTTTACCAGCTTGAAGGAGAATATCTTCTATTTCATTTATGTATACACGATATTTAGGAAAATATTTACTTTGTTGTTGTGGAAATAATGACCGATTTCAGAAACAAATATTTATTTTTGAAATATTTAAGACTACTTAAGTGAAAATGTCTCATCACATATTTCTGGGACATACAACAACTCTACATCTCTGCTATCGATGAAGAAGACTATTTTCTTCATCGATAAACAAACACTAGATTTGATGCTAAGAAATTCATGAATCTAGCTTCCACCTTACCTTTGCACTTGAATTTTTGTTACTTAAATAAGTGTCAAGATGCTTGAATAATGCTAATCAGTATCAGTAAGTGAAAGATGGTGAGAATATGGTAAATGTGTTAAAGTCTCCTATACCAGGTCAATGACTCTTGGTAGCATCATCCTGGTAGCACGTGGCCGTGCTTATAAGAAAGGAGAATTGGGCCACGTTGGCACACTAGTATAAGTCTCATTTTTTCCGATTGAATTTGTATTTCTTCAACTTACTTGCCTTAAACTTACACTGTGATGCTCTGGTTAGCTTCTAGAACGCTGTAATGGACAACAGCAATAGTAGACCATCATACTCTCACCATTTTCTTCTGTTAATGCAAGCTTATCTGCTTCAAAATTGTATTCTGAAAGAATACAATAGCAGCCGAAATCAGCATGTTAAAAGTGAGTCTAAAAATAGGAAAATAATTTCGGACCGACCTATTACTGTAAAACTCTATAAAAATACTCTTTGGATTGATTAAAATCCTCTTTGATCCTTTGGTAAATTTGAAGAATAATTTTTTTTTTATTATATAGGAGATGAGGCATGAATGGTTAAATATATAACAAAAATTCCATACTAACTGATTTATTCAAACCATGTTTACGCTAAGTAATACAGGAAATAGTGGTTGGTATTCTTGCAAAAAAACTCCCTCTTGAGATTTTCATATTTGAATTCACTTTTCTACCTCACAATGAGGGTAAATCTTTTGAAACGATATATGTACCATACCGATGAATATTTTCTTTCAAAATATTAAAGTATCATTACTTTAACAGCACTTTAAACTCGCAAACATGGAGAAAATATCGAAATAAATATATATTACTTGATTTGCAAGATTTTTGACAGTTTTAAATATTTTGAAGTTACACCAATCTTTCAGTTACTTTTCAATGTTTATTAATTGTTATGTTTAGAACTGAATATTATAAAATAAAATAAATTCTCATAGAAACTTAATGGCTCTTTCTTTGATTAGAAGGAGTGTGAGTCATTGATAAGACATATTGAATTATGAGGTCTGTTAGAATAATCGATGTCTTATCACATATTTTTGGAACATACAATAGACTATTAAAATTCGAAATTTTTCGTATAGCATGCGCAATTGATTTCGGTTTACCAGGGGTAACTTTCGGTAGAACTGAAATTAAGGTTTAAGACACAAAAATAAATAGATTGTACATCAAATTGACTGCCATTATTCACATGCTAAAAAAAAGCCATATTTTATTAAAAGATACTCTGCAAAATTTTCTGATTTTCAAAGAAAAATACGCCGCCATAAAATAATTTATAAGAAATTACAGAGTGATGAGTCAACAATAAAACTATTAGCTCATAATTGCAAACGACATGTTTGTCGGAAACATGGTGATTCACATCTTTGAGATGTAATATAATACGGGGAAATCAGTAGTTAAGGAAGCAATGTGATATTGGTATTGTATTGTACTAATGGTACACGAACAATTACAAATAAAAATAATAAATCATAAATACATAAGATTGTATGTGTATTTTCAAAGAAAAGCCCAAAACATTAAAAAAGATGAAGTTATGTACAGAATTTCACTTTACACGTGGAAAAATACCAAACATAGGGCCTTTATAGTAAGTAAATGGTTTAGATCTTCCAATATTATTATTTTTTAATTATATAATACTAAAACTTCGATAACATTTGAGCATTCAAAAAACATTTTTATATCATCTTTAGATTATTACTATTTCTGAGCTCCATCAAGGTTTTATGACATCTTAGAGCGTTTAATTTTCTAATGTCCCATGTGTAAATAAGTATGTTGAGGTGAGTAATGGGTTGCTCTTTGAAAACTATGAATTATGCTCACACGTTTTGTCTGACGCCGGTTTTCTCTTCTCCCTATGAAGGAATCAATACAATGACTCAATTATATCCTCTAAAAATATAAAAAATGCCCATGATTTGCTGCTTAAGATTCACACGGAAAGCTCCAATGAGAAGACTTCCGGCTGCTTTGGTGTCAGTAAGAGGACGGAGAAAAGGATCAGGAAACAGGTAAATAAGTAGGTGGTGATTACGAAGAAATGCAGGATCAGAAAAGACGAAGGCCATGTTATGAGTCCACGTCTCTTCCAGGAGGACCTCAGATTTAATACGGAGGGTCATATCTGTGGCTTGAATAGTTATTATTGGCAAGGATCGATGAGGTTGCCGCTGGAAGGTCGAATGTATAGCACCCTGCCACACAAGCAGGAGGACCCAGTCTTGGCTGTCAGGCAATTTCTATGACACATCATTCCAAAAATCTGCCCTACTAACTGCCCAGACAGCAACCCGGTCGAACACTATATGTGGAGTGTGGTTGAGCGAAAGACAGCAGTAGAGTGAGGAAAAGACCAGCGAGTCGCCACACACCACTAACATTGAGCTTAGGATCAAGATAACCAGTTTTCAGCCAGCTAAACAGGAGTCCCGTAGAAAAGGTTTGCAACAGCTTCCAACGCGGAATAAAGCAGTGCTCGAGTACAAATTCGATTTCATTGAATATAATGAATAGTACAATCATCCTTCATTACTTTTACATGTAATTTGGAAAATATACGTCTATAAATGAACTCTCTGTCATTTTCTTTTATATTGAAGTCAGGGGATAAATTAATACCACACCATGTATAAAACCAATGGAAATATTTTAGGAATGAAGCTAAGTAATGAAAACAAACTTTGGAGTTTATCGGAAAAAACAATGCCTTTCAGATTTAGCGCAGACATAATAATAAAGAAATACACTCAGACAAAGATCAACTAAAATTGAATAGGCAAATGTTATCATTCAGTCATTTATCAAGAATTAAGCTTTAGTTTTCGTTATTCAAAATTAATGAGAGTTATGTTAATACTAGGGGGAAAACAGTATTTATAGAAACGTTTTAATTGGCGGTTTCAAGAGCCATTTAATGCTGTTTTACAAACACTTATAATAGTTAAATTTATATCAAGAAAACCCTCAAACATTATGCATATACCTACCTCGATTTTGACTTAAAAATTGATATGTTTTAGCCAAAAGCATGTTAGCATGTAAAATATTTAATTAGGGCATATCTTCTCATTATGTGTGAAAGGATCATCCTGAAGAAAATTTTAAACCCTAATAACGCTACCAAAGCTGTGTATAATTTAATAGGGAAGCATTTGAAAAGCCTTAAACACATATAAATACCTTATATCAACGAGCGTAGCTGATCATATCCTTTCGCCTAAATGTAATTAACAGGGTTTCCAACACATTTACGCTGCCCTGGAGTAGGTAGATACATGCTTTCCTCTCAATAATAGGGTCAGTTGAAGATAAAATTAATGAAAACTTCCACTAGTTTCATTCGTGTCTCTCAAATGAAGTGCTTGTGGTTTGGATGGTTAGTGTCCCATTAGTGTTCAATATTTTCATGTTTTTTAATTTATATTTACTAAACTAATCTCTTGACGTTTATCGTTTATAATTTTACTTTATTTTTGTTGATACTATAAGCTAAACTTTTGAACATTACTTTCAGATGTGCATGTCGTAAAATTGTAATAATTAGATGTATGGTTAACAGCGGTTTACTAATAGATATTTTTATTATTTTTTAAGAATGCAAAGAACATGCTAATAATAAAAAACGAACTCACTTTGAATTTAACCAAAGTCTGAGAAGCTTATTAATATTTATAGAATTCCTTTGCTTAGTCAAAAATCAATGGCATATCAACAATCTATAACAAACGTTAAGAAAATTAAGTATTTATGAATAAATTTATAAGACAAGTGAGTACTAATTTCGAAAATTATTATCATTGTCGTGATATACGGCTGAGTATGTATGTACCTTTCTTCCATACCTGAATAACTCTGTTCCTTTTTTCTCTAAGAGTGCTTTACTTTTACTTTTTGTTTTTGATTCGTTACCCAGGGAGGATTCGTAATATTATATATTTATTGCCATATGCAGCGTTTCGAGGATTTCATTAAACAACTAGTGCAAAAATATACTTTTAATTACATAAAAAAATGAAATTTTAAAAGTTTAAATATACTGAGGATATATAATAAGAGGATCTAAACAAAAATTAATACTACCAATGAGAACTATGCTATGGTTAACAGAAAAATTCACTTTATTACGGAATGGTAACTAACGAACATAGATAAGTAGGAATTCTTTTACCTTTAACTAAGAGGGAGTCTAGCGTGGGATGACCTTGAACGAGAACCTGGTTTAGGCGATGATTTGAGGCGTGAGGCGGACGCTGGAAAACAGCTGACCGTCTCGCTGAGCTAATCTCGAGGTAGTTAGGCGTGTGTGACGATGCTTCTTGACTTGAAGATATAAGCGAAGGTGATTGTGGATGTACGATTATTTGAAGCCTTGGGATACACTTGCGGGCTTCTCGATGATGAGACTTGACCAAGAAGTGAATATTTCCTTGAGTGGAACTTCACATTGGTATTCTTAAATGGTAAGGGATATCTCTGTTTTTATTCGGAATACTGAGATAAGGAGTTTCTCTGAACGAGATTGATATGAGAGTGATTCTTTATACCAATGGTCTACTCTTCTATGTGACGAAAGGAACAGCCTCATAAAGGAAAATCACGCTCGCTTCCACTTCTTCTTGATTCCCTTTTTTACTCAGAGACTGCTTTTCTTTTCTCGATTGCTACCTTGATTCCTCTCCTCTTTTCTCTAGATCGAACTATATATATGTGGATTTCCCCCTGGGGGATAGGAGGGGGGATCAATGCCCACTTTTATGCCTCTCTCCCAGGGCATCACTTTTCAACATTGTGACCTTCGCACTAGTTTACGTCGGAGAAAGTGAAATTTCGTCTATTTGGTGAAAATAGACTTAAAAAAATAGTAGGGGACAGTGAGCCTGTTCATAGATGTTTATTCTAAATGCCATCACACCTTCCTTTGTTTATAGTAACGGACTAAGAAACCCTGCTGATATTAATCCTTCTTTACGAGCTATCTCTAGCTTTGCTGGGACAGCGGGGCAAAGGGGAGGGGGATAAAGTATCGGACTATATGGAACGTAGATTTTGACGCTGTGTAACCAAACTAGCGTCTGTTTGTCCTCGCGATATGTTTTACCCACATTTCCTCCCTTGTAATGAAGGTAATGAGGGAGGGGGTGGTAACTCAGGCTCACCCCAAAAATAAACGACAAAAAAAACACGTACCATGGAATGAAATTCCAAGTCCGACTGTTACCGTGAAAATACAGTGGTCAACCATCATACTAAACTTAGGCTTATTGACATTGTACGCAAATAGGCAGGTGAACAGCAGGCTTTAACATTGCCTCGTAAGGCCAACCAGTTCTGATCACAGACCCCAATTTAACCGCCAAAAAACATCGATTGCAACAAAGGGCAAGAAAAAGAAACTGACTATTTATCCGTATCTAGGAAGTTAATGTTGCACACAAATAAACCTTAACACATTAATTTCTAAACAAAAAAAAATTGGTCTTCAGACAAAAGGGAGTTTAATTAGCCCTCTTTGGAGTTTCGGTTCAAGTTATCAGCTCTGTACTTAACAGAGCCTTTTATATAGTTTATGTTGAAGTCATCGGCTATACAATTATCGGAGCCTTTTATATAGTTTATATTAAATTGTTGCTCAATGAACAATAGACTTCATCGCATGACTCTGCCGTTCTGGCTTTTGCAGTTAAGTTAATATGACCGAGACTGGTGATTGAATTCCACGTTAAACTCGCTACCTTTTACATAAAAATTAAATGCCTTGATCCCCCAAATTACGGCTAGTGCTGCCTGTTCTATAGTTGCAAAAGCTATGGAAAAAGGGGTACCCTCGTCTTTATTTTGTACCCCGACACAACCGATTCCTTCACCACAGGGATCAGTTGGGATTCCAAACTTTATAGGGGGATTGGATAGTCGAAGGATGGGTGCTGAACTTAAGTTTTTCTTCACTCGAGCGGACAATAGTGAATCTATGAGCGGGCCAAGTGGGGGTTTAAATCTAACTCAGTGGACTGGTCGTCCTGGGGGAAGTCTAATGAGGGTAGGGGATACTCGTTATCTGCCTCTACGTACACCGTGATTATCACTTGAAGAGGTTTACATGGGCATAACGCTTCCTTGGTTCCTTCTTCATCCATAGTCACAATATTTTGCTGGGGTTTCGTCGTAGGTACTTGCCTATCTCCAGTACGGGATACAACCTTGACATCCAAACCTGATCCTTGCCCAATGCCCTTTCATATGGTAGTATTTGTTCTCTATCTCCTCTTTCCGCTTGCAAACTTTCTCTTTCCATCTGTATTCTTCTTCATTCTGCTTCTCTTTCTATGTGTATTCTTTTTTCTTCTGCCTCTCTTTCCATCTGTATTCTTCTATCTATAGCTACTCTTTTTATCTGTTTTCTTCTTTCTTTGTCTCCGCCTTCCGCTTGCGCCTGTTATATTTCCATGCGTATTGTTCTTTATTCTGCTTCTCTTTCCAGCTGTATTCTTATTTCTTTTATTTTTATTTCAATTTGCATCATTCTTCCTTCTGCTTCTCATTTCATCTATATTGTTATTTCTTCTGCGTCTCTTTTCATCTGTAATATTCTTTCTTCTACTTCTATAAGCATCTGTATTCTTTCTATTGCTTCCCTATCCATCTGTATTCTTCTTTATTCTGCTTCTCTTTTTATGTCTATTCTTTTTTCTTCGGCCTCTCTTTCCATCTGTATTCTTCTATCTATAGCTACTCTTTTTATCTGTTTTCTTCTTTCTTCGTCTTCGCCTTCCACTTGCGCCTGTTATATTTCCATCCGTATTGTTCTTTATTCTGCTTCTCTTTCCAGCTGTATTCTTATTTCTTTTATTTTTATTTCAATTTGCATGATTCTTCCTTCTGCTTCTTATTTCATATGTATTGTTATTTCTTCTGCGTCTCTTTTCATCTGTATTATTCTTTCTTTTACTTCTATAAGCATCTGTATTCTTTCTATTGCTTCCCTCTCCATCTGTATTCTTCTTTCTTCTGCTCCTCCTTCATCTTTTTCCTCTTGTCTCTCTTCTTGTTCCTGGATGTAGGGAATTAGTTATTTTTCTGCTAGTCCAAGAACTTGGTCTTTGTGGTGGAACCTTCAGAATGACGACATTTTACCTATGTCTGACAAAAACTCACCGATGTACGCTAATGGTACTTATGCAACCACGAAACAAGTAGCGTTCTGTCTAACCCAACCTTACCACCCGCATTTTCTGTTAATTGGAATACCAGAAAAACTAATTAACTCCATTAACGGGCTAAAGAGAGACAATTAACAAAAAATATAGACCGATTTTATCCGCTTAATATGTTTAATTTTCCTCAAACGCTTCGGCACAAATTTGTTACTAATCAAGGGGGTGAAACACAATCAACTATTATTGTGTTCTTCTAAATACTCCCAAAACCTGACAATAATTTTAACAATGTCGTGGTTTCGTGCTGGGTATGTGTGTATATTTGTTCCGTACGTTAATAACTCCGTTCCTTTTTTCTCTAAGAGTGCTTTACTTTTACTTTTATTTATGTTTTAATTCGTTACCCAGGGAGGATTTTTAATATTATATATTTATTGCCATATGCAGCGTTTCGAGGATTTAATTAAACAACTAGTGCAAAAATATACTTTTAATTACATGAAAAAATGAAATTTTAAAACTTTAAATATACTAAGGCTATATATAATAAGATGATCTAAATAAAAACCTAATACTACCAATGAGCACTACTCGATGGTCGAAGCAAAAATTCACTTTAGTCCGGTATGGTAACTAACGAACAAAGATAAGTTGGATTCCTTTTACCTTTAACTAAGAGGGAGTCTGGCGTGAGATGACCTTGAACGAGAACCTGGTTTAAGCAATGATTTGAGGTGTGAAGCTGACGCTAGGAAAACAGCTGACCGTCTCGCTGAGCTAATCTCGAGGTAAGTTAGGCGCGTTTGGCGATGCTTCTTGACTTCAAGATATAAGCGAAGGTGATTGTGGATGACGATTATTTTAAATCTTGGGTTACACTTGCAAGCTTCTCGATGATGAGACTTGACCAAGAAATTAATATTTTCTCGAGTAAAACTTCATATTGCTATTCCTCAATGGTGAGGCATATCTCTGTTTATATTTGGAAAACCGAGATAGGATGTTTCTCTGAACGAAATTGGTATGAGAGTGATTCTCTCTACCGATGGTCTACTCTTCGATGTGACCATAGGAACAGCCTCGAGAAGAAAACGCCCGCTCAGTTTCACTTCTCCTTGATTCCCTGTTTTACGCACGCACTGCTTTTCTTCTCTCGATTGCTACCTCGATTCCTCTTCCCATTTCTCCATATCCAACTATATATACGTCAATTTTACCCTGGGGGAGGGTAGGGGAGATGAGTGTTCAGCTTTAATCCTCTAACCTAGGGCATCACTTTTCAACATTGTGACCCTTCCCTCTTCTGGTTTCTGTTGGAGTAAGTGAAATTTCGTCTATTTGGCGAAAATAGACCTAAGAAAATAGAATGCTACAGTGAGCCTGTTCATATATTTTTATTCTAAAGGCTATCCCATCCTCTTTTGTATATATTAACGGACTTCAAAATCTGCTGATGGTAATCCTTCTTTGCGAGCGATCTCGATGTTTGCTGAGAGAGTGGGACAAAGGGTAAGGGGAAATATCGGACCATATAGAACGTAAATTTTGACACTGTAACAAAACTAGCTTCTGTTTCTCCTCGCGATATTGATTTCCCCACATTACTGATTGGTCAATATTTATTTATAAAAGAAAATATACCATAAATTTGTCGCAAAACATTTATACCCATTTGGCTTGACTCGAATATTTTAGATGGTTTGATATTAGAACTCATTTGGAATTTTTATTAACGTAGTTGAATCTTTCCTATTTAACATAATCGAAGTCGAATGAGATCTTGCCTTTAGGTTTGAAACTGAGACACTTTGTCCATTTAAATTTGGAAGGACCCCTTAGTAAATGAATTGTTGGTTGATAAAGATGAGCTGAAATTTTATCTCATTGTTTCCTCGTAGACTTATTTAGCAAAGTAATTTGGCAGTGGTACAAGGGAACAATTTAACAACCTCACATGGTCCTAAGAAAGAAAGAATAGAGAGTCCTGCGAATGAAAGGCCTTTGATACCATTGCATTTTGTTAAGAAATACTCTTAGCGATTTACCTTGCGAATGTAGAAGTAGGCCCTGCACGAGATATGACATAATCCATGTGGTAATCTGACCTCTTTGTGGGAATAAGAGATGTATCCTAAAATAAAAGCATATTTGAAACGAGAGGAGAAATAGCAAGTGTGTAGGTGTATGCGTATGATGATAAACTCTCTTCTGAATGTTGCAATTGATGCAATTATGCAAGAATTGTAAAATTGCACTATCCTTAAATCAGGGCAAGCAATCCTCTCTGGCTGATTACGTTGATGTGATTTTATATTCACTGTTATCCTTTTTATTATTATCGCCTCAATTCTCACTCAAAATGACAGTGAAAATGACGAGAAGTTTCAATATTCTTCACAATTTTAGATATACGGAATTTGGTTAACTTTAATTTCTCTGTCCAGTATTTATTTATTGTGACCCTCTGAAATGATTAGTGAAATAGATTTTATGATGATTGCTTGTTATTAATTGGTATATGGACCAATTTATATGCGATCGCTGTATGCAAGCGGAAATATCAAACAAACGAATTTTTGGATATATATATATATATATATATATATATATATATATATATATATATATATATATATATATATATATATATATATATATGAATTCATTAAACCACATTGAAGGAGAAAACGGAATCATATTTCATTGCAGTAATATTTTTATTACCTTTTTAAAAAAAAATCCGTTCAAGGAAGCGATTCGAACCAGGCACACTGAGAATTTTTTCGAAAAAAGTAATAAAAATATTACTGCAAAGAAAAATTATCCCGTTTTCTCTTTCACTGTGGTTTAATAAATTCATTTTCATCATTCTCTCGCGCTACTTTGAGAGATATATACATATATATAAAAATATATATATATATATTCTACATAAAATTTTGTTTAACTACGACTGCGAGTTTACTGTTAATTATTTACTTTTCGAGTGTCTAAATTTTTCTTATATTCCGATTTTGCTCCTGAGATAATCCGTGGATAAGTCCCTGAAAAATTCATTAGAATAATTATAGCAAACAAAGGCGGGAAACTTGTTTATTTAGCAAAACAAAATATTTATTTATTGGACTGACGCGTTTCGATATACCCCTGTATCATTGTCAAAGCTTGATATTAGTAAGTTAAGGAATTGAAGAAGGAGCTTGAAACAGATCGTTATTTAGATCTTAACAAATGTACGAACATACTTATGAGGAATGGAAATTCTTAAATTTATTTTGTGTAAGAATGTGTAAGTAAAAATGTGTGAAAGATATACATACTGTATAGCCTCAAATCATGAAAAAATGCGGGTGTTAGGGTCGGTAAGGTGCACAAGCTTCTACAAGGCACCTGTTTCTGAGGTTTTAGATTAACATTTCCTTCTGTTTTATCCTCAGTCAAAGGATTCACTTTTACCAATATGTCCTTCTATTTCATGACCACATTTCAAATTCATATCATTTATTACATATATGGAGATTTAAACATCAGCAAATTGGATTAGTAATTATTTACTCATCTTCGCATTCTCTTTAATGATTCTAATTTAATACATATATGAAAGAGTTCAAACATAAAATTTACATACCTAATCAATTGTAGTACCAATGCTAGTTCCTTAGCCTTCATAAAGGATTCACTGCTAAACTTTCTCAGTCTAATCATACATTTTATAAAATTTATATTGTATAACTTATATTCAAAATTTTATCACCTGCAAAATTCTGCTATAATATTTTGGAAGAGAATAAAGAGGGTATAAAAATTTGATGGATATACGTGTTTTCGAATATTGAGACCAGTTCTGACAGTGGGAACGTGTGTATTAGGGTCGACATGAGACAAATCGTGAGTGGTTACGTAAGTCTCAAGTAATGAACGTTCCTTACAGAGCAGAAGATCGCTCTTATCATAACAGCCTGCAAAAGCGAAGCTACTTCAAAGTGAATTGCATTAAATGGATCGCCTGCTTTTGAAAAGTGTTTTTTCTTGTTCAAATTTCAAAGACTCTATGATATCACTTCTAAATCTTGGTTTGACCTTACTAGAAAAACCTTACGAAAAATATCCTCCTCTTATGTTTGCGGCTACTGTATATAAGTCTATTGAACTTGCCGATACCAGTGTGCATGATCCATCGTTGAACTTTAATTCCCAGCCATTATACACACAATATAGTGAAATGTTAAAAAAACACACACAATTCAAATACGCATATCGTATAACGATATAAATAATTCCAAGGGTTATGAATGAAAAATTTACAAACAGTAATTATTTCGAAGGGTTCTTCTTAATGTTGTGCAGAGGTTACCCATTATATTTCTATGATGAATAAATGCCTCATTCCAGAAAATGTTCTGAAAGTCTAGAACAGAGATAAGGTTGATAAAATTTTCGCAAAGGATGAAAATATGGAGCGGTGTTTGTGTTGATTTTATCTCCTCAACCCTTAACCCAAACCAGGGTACTTAGTTTTGTAGGAATTAGAAATCACTTGAACCATTTTCGCTGTTGCCAGTTTTAAGGGTCAAGAGTTTCTAATATAACCTATGTTGAGCCTAAGGTAAATTCCTCGTTACAATGAAAACTAAAACTTGTATAAGGTAAACGACATACAAAAGGGGCAACATTTTGCAAATTAACTATCGGTTTTCAAAGAAATATATTATAAATTCTTCTAAGTGGTATTGTGTTAGGTTACGTGAAACCTTGACTCTCCTTCACCTCAGCAAGATTTAAACACAAGGATCTTAAATTGAAGAGACGTTGAGGAAAGGATGTTTAAATTGATAGACTCGAGGAAGAATGTTTAAGCGTTCCCCCCAAAATATTTAGCTTTTCTCTTTTACATGATGGACTCGAAGTATTGCTGCTGCCAATTTCATAAATTTGCTCAACTAAATAGAGTCAACGCAGCACAACCCAAATGGCTTATATTCAATTGATCCAAAGAAAAATTCTAAAAATTCATCTTAGGTATAAAATAATTTTTTTTTTTTCCGGATCAAGTGAATATAAGCCATCTAAGCGATGACAAGTATAGATAAGCAAACTTTGATTTTTTTTCTAGTGAAGAGGAGCTATATTTAACATGAATAGACAACTATAACATTTATATGATATAAGCTCCTGGAGTAATCATTTCTTTATAAATTAGGAACCAGAAAACAAGTTACCCACAAAGGCATGGGTGAGGGTAGGATATGTTAGCGTTTCCTTATCCATAATTAACACTATTTACAAAAAAAAACCTCTTGGTTTTAGCTGGATGAGAATATGAAGTTGAATCACAACCATAGGTAGCAGTGGCCCGACGTCACATCTTTGGGTGGAGTTTGGCCATAAAAAACTAGAATCAAATCACCTTTATTTAATATAAAAGGTAGAAGTGTATAGATAAAACTCAGGGGTCAAAGTCCAGGTCAAGACCGGTTTTTAAGGGTTCGGCATACTATGTCATTGAGGGCCGCATTTCTATGTATCGTTCTGGCAATCAGCTGACAAGACAACAGATACAGACCCAGAAGATCAAGACCAGATCCGCATTTACACCTATGTGGCTCACAAACTTGTGCACTCACCCTCAAAGTTATTCCAACTGAGTTCCCAAAGATGGTACCGGTATGGCTGACAACCAACAACCACCCTCAGGATGCCCAGGGGCTACCTGATGGGCTCTTATAACCTGATCTGCCCTCTCTTTGGGGCCATTTAGTTTAAAGAGAGCAAGAGGTAGATACCAACATTTCTGCTTCAACTGGTTCTCATTTTCAGGCTCAAAGGCATTGTCCCCAATTATCCCCTTCCAAAATCTAATAGATCCAGCCCCCTGTCCACTTGAGCCAAACCGGTAATCGGTGAAAGAACAGCCCGCATTAAAGGGCTATATGAAATCAAGGAGGATATGTACCCAAGGAGAGCAATATCTTGTGTCAATCGTATTCCTAAGCCATCCATCCCAATTGGGAGAGTTGTCTGAGTCTATGGATCCCTTGAAAAGTGAATATCATTGTATAGCAATTATCATTGTATAGCAATTATATATAGAGAGATAGAGCAAATACAAGTTCTGCGGGTGGCAACAACCACCACCGCAGTGCTTTCGCCATATTTTTATTTTCTGCCTTTCAAAACAATTTTTAAGACAGGAAGAAAGATGCAGAAACCTTGTATAGCAGACTATATCTACATATAGTACAAGAAAGAGTGAAAATTGGACGCGAAAGATCAAGGAGACAAGAAACAGGAGTTATTTAGAGGCAAGAGAAAGGGACATTAGAAGAATATTAGAGTCAAAGAGAGCAGAGGGCGGCCCAATGAAGGCAATCCTTTACCAAGAAGGAAGAAATGACGCCAGGGGAAGTTTTTTGGGGAAAAATTCCTGGCCGGGACTCGAACCCAGGTCTGTTGATTGCCAGCCAGATGCTCTACCGAAAAGCTACCAGGCACAGTGTGACTATACTTCGTTCAAAGCGTTGCCACATCAAACTCAGTATCTCCCTAAGCTAGGAACCTCCAAGGAATTTTTATACCACATCCTCTTACCCGCTCACAATTTAAAGGTTCAATGTCCATGTCAAATACAAAGAAAGAGCAAATACAAGTTCTGGGGGTGATAAGAACAACCAACACAGAGCTTTGGCCATATCTTTATTTTCTGCCTTGTCTCATTGCTCATTCGAGTCCAATTTTCTCTTTCTTTTGTACTATATGTATATATAGTCTGCGAGTGGCGTACCTAAGCGGAGGTCAAGCTTGGCAGCCGCCCAACCCGAAAAGTTGCTATACGGAAGAGGGGAGGGTGACCGCGCCCCCCCTTCCCAAAATGTGGCAATCATTTTTTTTACTTTTAGCAATTTGCAAAAGTTATTAGATATTTAGCAACATTTATTTTACCGATAAGATAGGTTGAGTTTTAAAATAGCACAAAATGATGTTAAATGGGTTGAGAGCACTTTGAGTGGCTGCTACTGTCGCCTCGAGGGATTTGGAGCGTTCGGGAAACCCCAGCACGTGGTTAGCCTTGTGCTACCAGAAGACAACTCCAGCGGTGAGTTACCGTCGTAAACTACACGCCACCTACGAGGCACAAGTGACTGGGACATTCTAGAATTTATCTCTAGAAGTTATATAATAAGTTTCTTGCCAATAATGCACCCGTTTTTGTCATATTAAGATAGTTATTGTACAGCGGTGTCGCCTCCTGTGATTTGGATTGTTTGAGGACCCCTACCACGTGGTTAGTTGCGCGCTACCGGAAAACAACGCCATCTAAAAGTCACTGGAACATTAAACATAATTACACGGATGACAAAAGCCACAAGGGCCTATCAAAGGTCATCCGCCTCCGTCAAAACCCACCCACAAAAAGCACCATCACCAGGGAAAGACAAAATCAAAGTCCCCCACAATATAATATTACAGATGACAAAAGCCACAAGGGCTCATCATAGGTCATCCGAGTCAAACAGCCTCTTTTTTAAGGCACCCAAACTCCCAGGAAAACTACATCCAGAGGATTGCATCCAGAAACAAGGGTATCACCAATCAAGGCTTGTAAGAACTAAATCCTGCAGCTATAGATATATACAAACAATATTAATATATACAAAACTTAGGAACCATCACAACCTTCCCTTTCCATAAACTCATCCAACCTACTCTTAAATACATTTAGATTTGGACTACCTACTACCCTCTGCGGCAATTTGTTCCAGAAGTCTACCACTCTATTGGTGAAAAAATATTTTCTTAAATCCAACCTACACTCTTGCTTTTTAATTTTCAAGTGGTGACCTCTAGTCCGATTTCCATCATCTAACTCCAAAAACTTGCTAACATCCAATTTATCTATCCCGGAAAAAAATTTAAAGAGCTCAATCATATCCCCTCTCACACACCTCCTTTCGAACGAGAACATATTTAATACCCTCAGTCTATCTACATATTCAAGGTGCCTCAGGGAAGGAATAATCTTTGTTGCCCTCCGTTGCACTGAATCGAGAAGGTTAATATCGTGTCTAAAATGTGGGGACCATGCCTGTATACAGTACTCTAGATGTGGCCTAACATAAGAGTTATAGAGTTTAAGAATAACCTCCTTACTTTTGTAACTGACATTTCTCTTAATAAAACCCAGCACTCTATTTGCCCTATTTCTTGCTTCAATACAATGCTTAGAAAACCTTAATGACTTATCTATTACTACTCCTAGATCTTTCTCATCCTCTACTGAGCTCAGCCAATGCCCATCCATTTCATAGTTAAATTCTCTATTATCTTTTTCCATGTTAATAACTTTGCACTTATCAAGGTTGAAAGTCATTTGCCACTTATGTGTTCAGGATAACAATTTATTTAGAACCCCTGCACTTTAAAATTATCCTCAATATATTTAACTACAGCTGCTAATTTGGTATCATCCGCAAAAATTGACACTTTATTATTAACTGCCTCCCCAAGATCGTTTATATAGATGACAAATAATAATGGACCAAGAACTGATCCCTGAGGAACCCCACTGATAACATCCCTCCACTCTGACTTTACACCATTTAGCACTAGCCTTTGCTTCCTGTCTTTCAGCCACTCAGCTATTCAATTTGAAACCCCCCCACATATCCCAATCATTTTTAATTTATGAACTAGTCTCCTATGTGGTACCTTATCAAATGCTTTACTAAAATCTAAGTAAATTATATCTACATTCTCTCCCTTATCTACTTGATCTGTTACAAACTCCAGAAAGTCTAGTAAGTTAGTCAAACATGATCTACCTGATCTAAACCCATGCTGAGCATCGCTGATTAACCCCTCCCTCTCTAGATGTTGGCAAATGCCTTTTTTAACTATTTTCTCAAGAATTTTACGGACTACAGGAGTTAGGCTAACCGGTCTAAAGTTATTTGGATCCTCTTAACTACCCTTCTTGAAAATGGGGCTACATTCGCTCTCTTCCAATCATCGGGTATTTCTCCATATTCCAGAGATACTTTCTACACCTTCTTTAAGTATCCTAGAATGAATATTATCAGGGCCGGAGGCCTTGGTAGTATCTAACTCACCTATTAGTCCTTTTATCATTCTCCGATTGACACTAGTGTTAGTAAACACCTCTTTCGCTGACCCATGAGTACTATACATATGACTATTTAGTTTCTCCTTTGTAAATACTGATGCAAAATGACCATTTAGTACCTCAACTATTTCCTCATCAGTTTCTCTCACAACCCCTTCATATTTGATAGGTCCTATTTTAACTCTGCCAGACTTGTTATTAATTTTATAGTAACTAAAGAACTTTCTAGGATCTTTGTTGCTATCCTGAGCTAATTTAATTTCTGACACCCTTTTGTTCTTCTTTATAATCTTATTTAACTCATTCCTAGCAATTCTATAATCACTTAAATTTTGAATATTATTTTGTACCTGTAATTTTTTGTATGCCCTTTTCTTCTCTGAAATTTTTCTAGCTATATCCTGATTACACCATAATGGTTTCCTACTTTTGTTCCTAATGGCCTTCATTGGGATACATTGTTCTTGGACTACATTTATTATATGCTTGAAAGTATGCCACATCCCATAAGCATTTTTACCTCTGAATTCTACATCCCAGTCTACCAAATTTAGCAAGCTTCGAAGTTTTACATAATCTTCCTTATGAAAATTTAGAACTTTTTCAGCATTCTCGGTTATTTTACCCTTCTCAATTCCCAAGTTAAAACGAACTATCTGATGGTCACTATTTCCCAATGCTTTCCCAACAGTCAATTTTTGAACTAAATGATCACTGTTAGAAAGTACTAAATCTAATATATAGTCCCCCCTCGTTGGCTCATTAACAAATTGATTCAAAAAATTATCCTCAAAGCATTCTATGACCCTGCCACTTGTTCTATCCCTAACTATCATATTTTCCCAGTCCACAGAGTTTAAGTTGAAGTCCCAAATAATAACTGCATCTGTTTCACATCCCTTACTTATTTCCCTTATTATTAGTTCATCCATATCATCAGTCTGCCCAGGTGGCCTGTAAAAAGCTCCCAAATGCACCATTCTATTTTTACTGAACCTAATATCTATCCAAAGTGACTCAACTCCATCCTGCTTTATTGGAGTATTTAAACTTGAAACAATGTTTTTTTTTATGTAGATAATTATTCCTCCACCAATCCTACCTGTCCTTTGACTAATGTACATATTATAGCCCTGTAAATCAAAGTCACTTATAGTGTCACTAAATTCTATTTCATTAACCCATGATTCAGTAACGCATAATATATCTATATCCTCATTGCTAATATAACTGAATAGCTCATCATTCTTGTTTCTAAGACTACGAGCATTTGTATAGAAACAATTTAACCCCCCTATCCCTAAAGAACCTCTTGAAACTTGAATGACCTCACCTCTATCGCCTTGGAACCTATTTCTGTTATCTGCCAAGTCCATTCTACTTTCAGTACTATAATGTCCTCTCATAATTCCCTGACTGTCCAAGCCTGGCTGAACTTCCATGAAATTAACATTCGCTTTAAACATGATATTATCAACACAGTTTCTAATTATGAAGAATCTATCCCAGCATAATGATCCTAGAGACTCCATTGCTATTTGAGGAATAAAAAGACTGTCAAGACTGACAGTGCCTTGGCAGCACATT
The DNA here is from genome assembly GCA_963969495.1 of Ceratothoa steindachneri. Taxonomy (NCBI): domain Eukaryota; kingdom Metazoa; phylum Arthropoda; class Malacostraca; order Isopoda; family Cymothoidae; genus Ceratothoa; species Ceratothoa steindachneri. The sequence goes on along the minus strand of OZ018338.1, from coordinate 60,370,745 downwards.
GGCATATTGTCTGATTATCTACTCTCATAGATAACATTCCTCTTAATGTATCCTAGCACCATATTTGCTTTATTTTTTGCCTCAATACACTGCTTTGAAAACTTCAGTGACCAATCTACTACTATGCCTAAGATTCAACCACCATATTAGGTCTGCCATCAATAAGGCCTCAGGGATGTCCGCAAATCTTCTTAAAAGTACCCTTTGCAGACACAGGTAATTTCGTTAAATGTTCATCAGGTGAACCAGCTTCTTGCGAACCGTCCGATGCCAGGAGAATTGGAAAATTTCCAGTGAACAAGGAAGGGCGACGCTTTCGCCGGGAATGGCTGAAGATGTTCAATTGGCTTGGTTATGCCAAAGAAATCAACGGGTCCCTCTGCATTCATTGTACTATATTCCAAAAGAAATCACCAAAGTCGGAGGAAAATACCAGGCACACGCCCACCTAGTCACGCATGTGCTAACAGACCTAAAAAACGCGAATGGAATACTCCAAAAGCATGGCAAATCAGCCACACATCTTGCTTGGGTCGAGCGTGCGTGACTCCATCGACTCTACACCGCCCTCCTCGAATCCAGAATGAACTTATCAACGCAGTGGAGGAGCTCATTCGCAACGAGTTGGTCACTAAAGTAAGGCGAGCAAGGCTTTTCTGAGTGCTGATGGACGATACCACGGATACGGCTCGAACGGAGCAGGCGTCCATCATTCTTTGCACCGTGAACTCAGAAAGTGTGATAAGCGAAGATTTTGTCGCTTTTGTAGAGGCCAAAAGCACTTAGGGCCAGGGGCTGTCCACTCTGATGGTGGACGCCTTTAACTCTCTTGGGCTGGATCTGGTAAACTTGCGAGGCCAAGGTTTTGACGGGGCAGCATCAATGCCCGGTCGATTCAACGGATGTCAAGACATTGTGAAGGCTAAGAGCCTTTCGCCGTCTACTTACACTGTTTTTCCCATCGGCTGAATATGGTGATCGGGAAGGCCTGAGACCGTCCTGAGTTTAAAGTACTCTTTGGAATCATCAGCTAAATCTGCGATTTCCTTGCCAATTCGCCAATGCGCACCAACATGTTTGAGCAGCTGATTAAAAAGGATGAGACGGCATCATTACACAAGAAGCGACGTCTGAAAGAGTACTGCCCTACGCGGTGGGCGGAAAGCCACAGCAGTGTTGCCGTTCTAGTTGAGCTATTTCCCTTTGTCGTATCCATCATGAAGCATCTTTCGGAGGATGGCAACTCCCTCGCTTTCTCCCTTCTTGGCGCAATGACGCGACCTAGTTTACCTGCTCCATTGCAGTGGCAGACGCAGTCTTGCGTCTAACCCTCCCTGTGAGTCTGGGGTTGCAGGACCCAGCACAACATCTTGGGGAGGCGTATGAACGTATCCCTGTCATCAAGCAGAAGCTTGAAAAAATGAGAGAGGAGTCCTTGACTTCATTTAAGCCGATGTTTACTGAAGCAATGAAGATGAGCACCGCCATGGGAACAGGCCTAAGAAGAGTCGACGCCTGAATTGTACTATGAAAGAACCTTACTAGTCCCATTTCTGGATGCCATGATAGTCAAACTAACGAGCCTGCTCGACGATAAATGCCTGTGCCAGGTAGTGAAATTGCAAGAGTTCATACCCCGATTTGCTCGACAAGACACTTCGAAGGAACTACTCCCTGTCCTCGAGATCTACGAGCGAGACCTCGCCGATGGAGTCGATAATGCTAACTCCAAAATTCAAAACTGGTTGACAGAAATAAGTGGAGTGGTAGATCGAAAGGATTGGACTCTTGAAAAGCGCATCAAGGAAGCGACTAGAATATTGCTGCCCGACATGGCAACGCTCCTTTGACTGTCAGGAACTGTACCATCGTCAACGGTCCGTTCCGAGTGATCCTTATCTCATCTTTGAAGACTCAAAGCTTATATGAGGTCGACAATGACTCAAGAGCCGCCCGATGCTTTGGCGCTAATGCCACACGACATTGAAGTGGACCCAGACAAAGTTATTGATGTGTTCCGTGATAAGGACAATCGAAGGCTCCTGCTTTGAACTTTTGTTCTGCAGTCGTCAAAATGATTTATGAAGGTACTGAGGCAGACATTTGGTGAAATGTTTGTTAACTGCCTAATGGTGGTTAATTTACTGATTTTATAATTTGATATTTGTGCCGATTATTGTTAATAAAATAAAGAATATGTTCAAGCGTCTGTTTTATATCTCTTGTTGATGTAACAATATAAAAAATAATTCTTTGTTTCATTCTGTTCTGTGCCTTTCTTTACTTTTAAACTCGAGAACTTAACCGCTGATAGCATGAATCTGGACCATAAAACGCTATATTAGCTCTACCAGCCGAACTCTCCATTTAAGAGTTGAACAGCACGCCGGGAGGTCCTGCCGTACGGGTTTGCCCCTAGCCATACCTGACTATTCTATCATCCGAATCCACGCCAATTCTTGCAATTTACAGGTAAAACTCGAAGACTTTTCTATAGTCTCTACAGCTAATACCCTCTATGATTTACGAATCCTTGAATCCATATATATTTTAGACAGTAAACCCACACTTAACGAACAAACTTCGTCTTTCCCATTACATATTACACGTTAGATGGTTCCCTTACTTCACCACCTTTGTAGTTTAAATTAATGTTTCCCTTACTTTGCTACTTCCATGTTAATTTGTGTAATGTTGCTATTACCAATGCAATTCCATCAATTATCGTTGTGGTATCATGACTTGTACAAAAAAGTGACTTGTAAGACCATTCCCCTTATGTTACCTATCCAATGTCAATTATAATTACTTTGTATTACTTTTTATTAGAATTACTTTGTATTTATACTAAATATAATTCCAGTACCCAGAAGATGAGGCTGGCCCCCGAAACGTTGGTTGAAATTAAATGAAGAATAAAAAATGCATTTCTTTTCTGCTGCCCTGGTTCTCTTATATATATTGAAACTCTGGACTATAAAGAACGGATCACTTGAATCTCTCTCTCTCTCTCTCTCTCTCTCTCTCTCTCTCTCTATATATATATATATATATATATATATATATATATATATATATATATATATTTATATATATACATATATGATGACAATTACACGCTAATGGCTGTGTCCGACCAGTATGGAAGAGAGATAATGAGAAAGGGGGAGAATTTGTCCCGTAGTGTGTGCGTAATAATGATCAAAATAAGAGAGTTCAGATTGGCTTAATAGGGCGGGTCATACTTTGGTGCAACCATATATTTTCATTAAATCCTTTAATGAGAGGTGCTAAATGATAGATTTTCTGGGGTAGATTTTGATAAATAACTTTATTTTATTATACAATTGCTCTTACCCTCATCAATTTCCATTTAAATAAAAGTAAATGTTTCCCTTTTGGCACGAGCTTATGTAACCTATTTTTATTTAATCTAAGTACTCACAAACACAAATTAACCTCAAATTTACATGTTTATTGAGTAAACAAAGTGTATGCAAAGCTTCACATATAGCTGCATGGGTCTCTTTGGGTCATATTCAAAAGTTAAACTTCACCAGAGCACACAAATCTTGCTTTGACTCATTCCTGGACATCAGACGACTACTTATCTCTTGTTCTCTAATTCCTCCATCACCCTTTTCATGTGAGAAATACTTGGAAGAAGCCTCAGTCACCATTCTTAAAACCCTACAAATGCTCTGTGTGTGTCAAGGCCAGTCAGGTACTTTCATAGGAGAGTCAATGAAGTTTTTCATCTCAGAAGTACTTAAAGAGAAAGTGAGAGGTGGCCCATTACATCCTCTGACCAAGTGATCAAATCTCCAATCCTGGTAGCACCACAATTGATGTCTGGTGTCATTCTAAGCCTGACAAAAGAGTCTTCTAGCTGAGTATCTGGGTTCTCTTCTCCCCTGATTGTCTGGATTCTTTTCACCCCTTCAGTTATCTCTGCCTGATCTTCAGAGCATAGGAGGGTTTGGAGGATGGCTTCATTGTAAGCATAACAAGCTGATCTCTTAAAAGTTAGCAAAAGAATATCCAACACCTCCTTCCTCTGAGACTTAAGGCAGTGAAGTTGATAAAGAATGTGCCTAGGTCCCTCGGTCCAAGAGTGCTTAATCTTAACTTTAAACCAACATGAGTAATATACACAAATGATAAACTCAACATCACTCATAGATTCTTAAAGGCTTTTCCTTTGAGCTCATGCTTTAACACGCAGAGCCGAAGAAGTCTGTTGGCTATGGTCAGCGAAAGCCCTGTAGCAAGCACTCCATCTTTGATTGTCGATACAATTCTATAGCCGTAGTGTTGATTAGTGGAAAGATCTTGCAACCCTTGCTGAGGTATCTTGATAAGAGAAGGACCAAAAGATATTTGAGTGAAATTTGGGTTGATATCTAAGTCTGTAACAGAGTCAAGGAGCTTTCCTATTGGTCCGGAATATATGTTGTCAGATAGCGTTGGGCCATCCAGGTTGATAAATAGATGATGGAGACGCAGTTCCCCAGTGTGCAGGTTACAGACTAACGAAACAAGCTTTGTCCAAATGGAGCTCCATTTTTCACATTATTCCAGCATTTACACTTGTGTTTACATTCGTGGAGTCTCCGGCAATGGCCATTAAGCTGTAATCCAAACACTTTTCCCTCAGCCATCCAAACATACCCTTAGCAATCTTCTTTGCATGTGATTCTTCTTGTGTAGCCTTTTCTGGGACTAAGTGGAATAGGTAATTGCTCCCAGGCTCACTGATGACTGTAATGCTCCTCTTTTATTTTGCTGGAAACAATTTTTTACTTCCCTCTGCCTCCATCATAAAATTTGTTACATCAATTCGTCCATCAAAGAGAACCCAATAACTGTCATTAGCTTTTCCTGTGCTCTCTTAACTTTATTCTTATTAATTACTTTAATTGTATCTTCCTCAGTAATTAATCTCGCATATATTAAAGCTGCAGTTTCTCTCATTCCGACACCATACCCTATACTAGCAAGAGAATTTACTGCCTCCACATCTTCACCTTCTGCCAAAAAATGCTTGATTTCTTTTCTTGCTGCTTTTCCTTCTAAAACAGCGCTTTTCTCCTTACATTTTCTCTTTCTTTCTGCTATACTTTCTTTTAGTTTCCTTTCTGAAGCTCTTAATCGTTTATTATACCCTGGAATATCAGCACCTCCAATTTGAAAGATACCTTTACTTCCAACCTTCTCATTTTGTCTCTTAATAAAGGCCAGTTCCCTACTAGTTATTTTTTTTCTCTTTACTACAACTACAGTTAATGTGGGCTTCAGTCTCACAGCTATTACAACCTACTCCCATACAACTGGAAATTTGACATTTGTATGTCAATATATCAAAAAACATATGTAGTTTTGCAATGAACCTCTCTTTTACTTCAATTTTTCCTTTACCAAAGGAAACTTTTACTGCCTCCTTCCACACCCCCTTGGGCTTTGATATTATTGCGACCTTTTGATTTACAACAGCTGGTTTGAAGTGAGCATTAGCTTTAGTCCACTGATTAATCAAGGCCTGATACATGTCTTTTACCAGTTGGTCCACTTCATAATTTCTCCGTTCATCTTCACTTTGTTCCCTCAGGTATATGCCATACCTTAAAATATCTCTTATTGTTGGTAACTCAGCCACCATCAGCTCTTGCATAATTCCCCCCAAATTAGTCAAAGGAGAATTTGATTTGGACCTTGTCTTGATTTTCGCTATTGGCACACTAATCTGGAGGTATATCTGCAAATGAAAAGATGCCACTTATATTAAGAAATAATCTCTACCAAATAATTATGTAGTCTTTCAGACTGCATAAATTTATTGAGGATAGAAAACGGTAAATTTTATCTTTCATGGGTAACTAAAGTAATAGTAAAATATAGTAAATGACCCAGAACTAACAATATTTCAACTTCAAATTGATGTAGGTTAGATCAATCAGAATTTAACTTTTCTGCCAAAAGTATGTTCTTTTCACCAATATCATTTGAATAGCCATTACCAGTTTCATAAAATTCTAAAGTATTACCCACCCCATTGGCTTAAACGTTGGATGATGGCTGAGAGTCGTTCAAGGTTATTTAAAGAATGCTACGAAAATAAAGGAGCTACACTAAGCCGAAATACAAATAATAACAATTGATTTGGGAAGATCGGATTATAATGAGATCCGCAGCGTTAACGTCTTGCACGAGTTAAGCTTAGAAGGGAAGGTAACTCAGGATGCGAGGATGCGACAAGGGAATATGTTTTAGCTCAGGTTTCTCGATGAGAGGAGGGGGGGGGGGCGGACTGGTTCTACTTCAGGATGCTGATGAAGGAGTACTGGTTTTACCTCAAGGTACTCGATGAAGGAGTACTTGCGCGCATTCACGGAAGAACGGCCGTTGTAAGGAGCTGTGACGTCCACAGCGGAGAGATTCTAGCCGTCGGTACCCGAATAAGCCACGGAGGATCCGACTCGAAAACGTAATGTGTCTTCGTGCGCGGGCGAGCTGTACTGCTTATCCAGCGGAAAACCTCTGGTTATATAGGTGGTCGGCTGGCGGCGAAATTGCCTCGGGCCACGGCGTGCTCTCCTGGGATTTGAAATCACTGGATTTCGGCTGGCGTGGGGCGGGGGGGGGGAGTCAGAGATAAGGAGCGGGTCAAATAGATATTCGGGTTCTTTCTCGTGTCACGAGTATGGAAGGTGAGATTAAATTCTCCCAGGCGCCGGAAATAGGCATCGTAAGATAAACACATATGGTCTGTTAAAGCCATGTTCCCCCGATTCCTTCCCTGCTTCCCACGCTCTTTGTTTTAGGGTTAGGGCCACATGGATCTTCTAAGAGTTCAAAGTGGACTTCCAGCTCCTATTAGAGTCTATTCCTACACAGAAAATCCTCCGCACTCGTCCCCCCTCCCCGTCACTTTTATTTCCAATCTATGTCGTGACCAGAGTAGAATCAAGGTCACGCGTTGACCTTGAGCGAACACGTCTATTGAGTAGAAGTGACGTATATGTCAGGGTCATTCTACGACAATCAGCAATTGAACCATCTTCCAACTAACATATATTAAGCTCTGTTGGGGCTTTTAATGATTTTATCTATACCGAGTGAAATACTGCAGGTTTCACTGAGTCTCTCTGTTGTATGCCACTAGCAGAATTCAAAATCCCACCACCAGACAAGAGGTTGCCAGGAGTATGCTTGATTTAACATTTTACTTAAATAAGTCATCTGCTAATAGGCAGCCCCAAGACTAACATCACTTTTAATGCAATTAAAAGTATTCTTCAAATTGACTTTCAAAAAGACCCGCCCCGAGACGGGTCAAATATTCCCGGGCTGAATGGTCAGCTTTCTAACAACCTCTCTTATTAGCAAATCCCAATTGGACTGGTCTGAGGTGAGCAGCCAAAGCCTGAGACACATGTCGCACACCTACCTTGGCCGCAAGGCAACGAAAGGTTTATAGGGGGGGCCCGTGGTCACCAGTTATGGGGTACCCGATTTTATAGGTATTATGGGACACGACTACCGGTTACCAGTTTGTTTGTGAAAACGTAGGGGTTGGCAGTTAAGGTGAGACAGGAAGGTCACGTTACCGTTATCTTTATAGCGCGATTTAGGGACGCTCGCGGGTTAACACTTTATGATAGGAGGAGAAAGGCCGTCCAGGGATGCCATTTTATGGTACAGACGCGTAAATGTAACAGTTCCCGTTATGGTTAAAAATGACGCGGATATTTCGCGAGGTCCTTACTGTCCCCGTGGTGAAGTGACAGATGGTGTTAGGTTTGTACCTAACTACAAAAGATACTTGAATAATATATCGGCTTAGTTGGGCTTACCAAACGCTTGTAACCGAGAAAGGACTAAAAGGAATCACGTAAATAAATAAGGGTTTAGTTCCAAACGAACAAAACAAACAAGCATGATAAAAATGAGGCTCGCGTTTACAGAGTACGGTCAGGGAAATTTCTTACTATCAGTCATGAAAGCGAGAGTAACCAGAACAAGACTTTAAAGAAGGGAGATGCGCTACACTATTTGAAACGTAGTTAATAACGGGGCGACTCTGAGATCGAGAATTAGAATCAAGAATGAAGATGCGTTCTCCGTTTTTCTTCTATAGGTAGGGCAGGAGAAAGGCGTGGCCTCTTAAATTACTAATCTAATACTTTCTTCCTTTCTGCACTGTTTTCCCTTCCCCCTCTAACTTTAGCTAGTCACCCCCTCTTTCTCCCCACTTTCTCTAGAAAAGAAAGAAAGAAAGGGCCTCTTCCTGCCTCCAGGGCACGCCGTATGAGCTTTGCCCACAGGGCGTAATTTCCTTGACCGACTTTAATCCATTGTCGTCCCGTGGTCCTTGATCAATGGCATCTCTAAATTGATGTTTTCTCGATATAAATTTTATAACACCTGACACGGCGACAGTTGTGTCGCCTTAATCCCTTTTCTAAACAGGCAACGTTCATTTTTATTACACTGTCGCCCAAACGTTTGATATTCATGGCTTACCGTTTAATTACTGACCAGTTTACAAATACATACATATATATATATATATATATATATGTATTTATGTGGCTTCGTCTGGCAATCGCCTTTTAGTTAAATTCCTTTTTTAAAGATTAATTTCGCAAATAATAATTTAATTAAACAAAGTAATAAAAGGCATCCATAGAAGCGCCCAAGTTTAAAAGTTGTCAACAAGATGGTCGATGGTGTAAACAAAATTTCGCGCTTCCCGCAATAAAAATCTATCCCAGTTATAAGAGAATTTAACTGTGTATTTAAATACTACTCGTTAACAAAATATATTCAGTTATAAAATACCCCGTTTATCACAACTGAAAAATATATGAAAATTTATCGAAAAGATGTCACTGAATACAAAGCTCACCGAACACGTCCGATCGCTACTCACTTCATTCTTTAAATCTTTATTTGGTTAATTTATAGATGGTTTATCTTTGTTAACTCATCATAAGGAAGACATATTATTTAAAATTTTTATAATTTTTAAACCCTACCACAGTTACACACTGGTAAAGATAAGCTATTGCTAAATTTACCTAGTGAAGAAGTCATCTTTTTTGTTTTCATTTAGCTTATATTTACTTGATCCCTTTTTACTTTGTTCTAAATAGAATAGATTCTATTGCCCTAGCCAGGTGGCGATAGCTAGTTCTCTAAACCTCACTTATAGGTTAGGTATTTTGAAAATCGATACAAATTTTATTGAGAACCCCCAAGATATCCTAGTATGTTTCGATACATGTCCTATGTATTGTTGTTGAGCTCGATAAAATAGATAAATGAAGTACCCATAAAGATTATCATGCCACTCACTGGCAATCCTGAATTCAGCAGGGACCGGTCTTGGTTAGGTTGGTGAGGGTTTACTCTAGTTAGACTAAAACGTTTTCACTTATTCATATAAGAGGTTGAAGCATTGAAATTATTCTTAATACTGCTACATTCACATCATGTTCACTCCAAAAGATTATCTGCTGCAATTGTTATTTTCACTCAATTTCAATCATAATTTATCAAATGCAATGTTATAACGCCAAATTACATATACTTATCTTCTTTTCTTCATTTTTTAATGAGTTTTCACAGTTTTGCATAAATACATTCCTTCTCATCATTATACTCTTCTTCTCGCTTCGTGAGAGCATTGAAGTAAGAAATAACCATAAATTATTTCTTAATTTCGAAAATCCCTCAACAACAAAAATATCCCGTATCCTCAATCCCTCTTGGTACAATGAACGGGAAAACTCTCAACTCCAATTTCCATCTTAATTTCTTTCTTCTAACCGACCAATGACTCTTCGCACCAATTCAAGATAAAACAAATCTTACTCAAGATATTTTTGACACGAAGTTGGTTGCATAAACGTATGCATACCAAGCAGAGAGCAACAAAGAATTCCGTTAACGACACAGCTTTCCTCGTAACTTACTCCTCTGCGTAGGCTTTAAACACTTCTTTCAGAATTATTTCTGTATAGCCGCAAAGCAAAAAAGGAATGGTGTACTAAATCAATCAAAGTAGACAGCATACAAAATAGATGCCAGTGATTCCAAAATGTGATTTTGAGTGGGAAAAATTTCATTTTTCCCCACATAATATTTGTAATTTCCTTATCAGTATATTTGTTTCGTGAGAATTGTGCTTTGAGATTAATATTATCCTTAGTTTAATACTGAATTTAATCATGACAATATATATTAAAGGAATATCCGTGAAACCATTATCATATTTAATATTTAAATATGGCCTTAACATAATATTCTCATTGCATAATCCTCGTATAACTACAATATTAATTACATTTTAGTAATTTTTTCCGTTCAATTGACTACCAATTTTCATTCCTGCAAATATCGATATTTTAAGAAACAGTTAAATAATATTTTGCGAACCAGCTATTTATTTTAAGTTACCATATCCGACGTGGACACTAATCGCTACTGAAGGGCGGTAAACTTTTCCTCTCGAATTGTTCAAATGTTCCGTATAATCGGCTATAACAAAAGTTTAAAAGACTCCTTGAACTCAAATAATATTTAACAGAATTAGTTCAGGAACATATTATTAGCACATATATTTAGAAAAACAGGCGAAGTAATTTTAAAGTTTAGTTAATTTGATAAGTTTTGATAACTTTTTAGCTAACTTGGAACAATTTCGATATCCTAAACAAACTATCACCATTTTATATCTAACTAAGAAGACCTTAGAACTTTGGCGTTGTGTATCTCAGATGATCATGCACGTTTTTTCTTGGCCCGTTTGATCGTTTTTTTTAATTCGAAACTAAGAGGTCGAAAATAATGAGAATATCACTGAAGATTTTGGATAAGATGTTTGCTTAAAGAGGTAGGTATGTTATTCAATGTGAAGCTGTTATTAAATATATAAAACTAACAAACAAATGACAAGAAGGAAATCGCCGCCGACAACCATTTAAAGAGTAATACAGGGTGGGGCAGAGCGACTTGCTTATTTATAAATTCAATTAAAACAAAAGTAATGCAGATATATATTTAATTCTTTGAACAGCATCAAATAGAACATTTACCTTTTATTTTTTTCAGTTTTAAAGATGATATGAGGCAGATGGCGTCCATTATTCTAAATTCACTGCGTTAATCGAACTCGGGAGTTTCGTTCGACTCTTTCCAGCATATCGACGGGTATGTTGGCGATAGCTTGACGAATGTTGTTCGTCAGGTGAGCCAGGGTCCTAGGACGATCCTTGTAAACAAGTGATTTGAGATAACCCCATAAAAAATGGTCACAGGGTGCTAAATTAGGCCACTGCAGATCGCTCCTCAAGAAGATGAGGCGTGTAGGGGAATGGTCACTCCCCCCTCCCCCCGTTCACTTGCGGGGCAGTTGCAAGGCGCTTACCGCATAGACATCCGGCCCAGGCATCGTTGAGTCTAAAGCGTAACCGCAGCGGGGCACAACTCGGTGCCATGAAAGATCCTAAAGGTCAAAATGTAAGATCTCCCCCAGGAGAGTGAGATCCAGTTTCACGCCAAATAAGAAATTGGAGGCGTGTTTCTCCCAATCTCGAAGGCTAACGAGGAGCCGATGTTTGACTTCTTAGGAAAAACCGTTGGCCAAAAGAACTCTCCTGGGGCCGTTCTCAAGCCCCTTCCCCCTCATTACCACTCCCCCAGTGGGGTGACGAGGTATAAATGAGGAACCCTGAGGAAAATCGTGGTAGTATACGTCAGTCTCTAGGTGACGAAGTCTTCGGATCAAACCCAAATACCGAGACTGAAGAGGTAGTTTACTTGGCTCGCCAGACCAAGAAGTACCCTGCAAGAGAGGCAGGGCTACCTACCTTAAGGGGCTAAGAAGAAGCTCATCCTCGAGCTAAGTCCCTGGTTATCAAACCAAACGATAAGTTAACTTTGTTAAGTTCAACTTACTCTCGCCAGAGAGACTCCTCATATCCTGGTGCACCTTAAACACCAGGGGTATTCCTCGTCCTTGAATAATTAAAAAAAGAAGAAGCAAAGGCTTTCCCCTCGAGCCCGTTACTCGGTGGCCACACCGAACTTTAAGTAACTTATTCTCGCCAGAGAAATCCCCCTCCGTTATCCTTGCCCTTGAAGAAGACCCTCCCCGAGTTCAGTCCTCGTCCATAAGGAAATAAGTAACAAAGGAGAAAAGCTTCTCCTCGAGCTCGTTACTCGGTGGTCACACCGCACTCCAAGTTTACTTGATTCAAGAACCAAGTTCGACTCACTCTCGCCAGAGAGACCACGACTGCCTAGGTGTTTCATAAAGCACCGTATTTGTTCTCGTCCTTGAAGACCCCCTTTCCCCTGGAAGAACGTGTGGACCCCCCAGCTGCCACCCTCGCCAAAACAACCGTGTGATCTCGCTCATCTACATCTGGCCAGCGGCACGCGTCGAGAGTCAATAACATTCTTGAGGCCTTTTAAACTCCAGATGAGTCCGTAAGCCTAACTCTTATATTATTGTTGTGTGTAGAGAAAACGCTAACCAATTTTTGTGGGCAAACTAATTTAATTAATTCTTGTTTATAATAATATTCAAGGTATTGCTGTAGTTAATGTATAAATGTTATGTATTCAATTGATAAAGGTAAAATATAAGTTTATTTTGGGATTAATGTTCGTTTGTCTTATATATCCTTACGTGTTTTGGAACAGCTCTGTTCGTTAAGATATTCGGATATCAAAATATATTAGACACTCATAGCACTCTTAGAATGGTACAAAAAAGGAGGGGAATTCTATGACAAGGCCTCCTGGGAAGTGTTGCCACAAAACAGTCATTGACACACGCGCGAGGTTGGCCGTAGTACCGTCCTACTGGAACCATAGATCCCCCACATCCATCTGGTTGAGTGTTGGCAGGAAAAACTCCTCAATCGTGTGGAAATGACGGTCAGAAGTCACCGAAACTGCCCGTTCGTTTTATTCAAAAAACCATGGACCAATTATTCCAACTCGCGATAGTGCACACCAAAGAGTTTCACTTTGTGAATGTAGGGGACGCTGATGAAGTTGTCTGGGGTTATCAGGGCTCCAATAGTGCATGCTATGCTTATTTACAAATCCCGAAAGATGGAAGTGAGCCTCATTACTGAAGAAAACAAGTGTGTCGTGAGGCATGCCAAGACGCACCTCACATGCATTTTCTCGAGCAACCAAATCACCTGAATTAAGTTCCTGCACCACAGCCAGTTTGTAGGGATGAAATTTTAGTTCTTCATGA